>JALJCO010005358.1:645000-903488 GCA_023101725.1 Atherinomorus stipes
TGACTAGAAATGCCCATATTTTTAAGAGAACTTTTAGGTTTTGCCCAAAACACAAACTGATGTTTTTAATACAATAAACAGTGATTATAATGTTTTTGTTACCAATTTATCTCGTCCACAACTTCAATGAAATGAAACAATTAAGATCCGGCATGTCACAAACAAATTCTCATCTCATTTGTGTTTGACAAGTAAAATTAGTTACTTTTCAGGGAAAAATGCCACACATAATTACGACTTTTCCTTAGAAGGTAATGCAACTTTTTGAAGGTCTCTAAGAGACCAACATCTCAGCAATTGCTGAACAAAACTTGGCAATCTCTTTTCAATTCATCACTTTTTTTAATGGAAATTTAACAAATATTCTGAATACAGCACTGACATTACACTTGGCAAAGTTGCTATTTGTCTTTTACACCTAATACCACAAAGTGAGTGGGCGTACTGGAGCTTATGCACTTTGAGAGATGCAGTTTATTTCAGTTTAAAACGGCAATGCACATTAAAGATGAAAATGTTACATAGATCAAGAATAGGATATTGTTATGCAGCATGAACAAAACCAAGCAGAGACCTCACGAAAAAGAAGAAGCTGTAGGCATGGCTCTTTTAGAGTGTGGAAATAAGGTCACAACTGGGATTTTGAGAATGCCCTTAGAACATAACAGGGTAATTTGAAGCAATGGACATCAAGGGAGCTCCAAAAGGAAAGATGATGAAAAAGTCTTAAACATATCATACAGTACGGTCTTTATATTTACAGAGACTTCAAAGCAATGAAGTCAAATCTTTTCAGAATCATAAAATTATAATCTCTGGAACTACTGAAAGTTGATTTTACACTAAAGGCTTGTTACATATTATGGAACTTTTTGTACTTGTAATGATGTGCTTTACTTTTTTCCTGCTGCAATGAACAGCATTAAACTGCTAATCAAATCATCTTCAGTAGCTTAGATATATAGCATTTAAGTTAAAGCAGCCCAAGGATTTATCAGTTTTTTGGGAAAATGAAAAGCACTTGAGGTCCATTTTTCATGTTATTTTTAATTCCTAAAACAGTCTGAATGAATACAGTAAAAGGCACAACACTGAATTACATCACTTCAGTCATCAGGTTTTGCTTTTGATCCTAAGTTAATTTGAAATGAGGGTGAAATCCAATTAACTGGATTCAGGCTTCAGGGTCCACCATTATAAAGCAAGTGCCTTTTGATGAAAATTACACCTTGAAGGATAATAGCTGAATCTATTGCAGGGAGTCATAACCCTATAGAGTGCCCCTGAATGTTGGTTTATCAAAGTTAATTTCAGCCCTTTTATTTGTCTAAGGCAAGCAGAAAGTATGTCTACTGATTGGTTTTTTAATACAACAGAATTGGCAGCTTCAAGTCACACTTGAGGCTACTAGGTGAAGTCAAATATGAATGAATTATTCTTGATATTGAAATACAGCTATTTGCTCTTAATCTTTCTTATTTCAAGACAAGAAAAAAATTATTAAACTGGCCACAGTATAATTGCTTTTGCTCCCATTCAATCAGGATTCTCGGATACAAACTTTAATCCATTTCCCACCTTTTACTTAAACTAGAGGTTTCAATTTTGACTCCCAATTTGATCATTCTTTTGTTTCTTTGAAAAAGAAGAGAAAAAGTGAAGGTTAAGTTTATTTTTAGAGCGTAATAGGCTAAATTAAGCAACACAAATTATATTTCCATACTACATTGGCTTACATTTAAAGGTGCCATGACATCAAATTTTACTTTTCTGGAGTTTTTGGGGTATATGATCAGTTGTGCACTGATGAGGCCATGCGAATGTCCAGAGTGAGTATCAAACGTCCTGTTCATAGTCAGTCAGCTTTGTTTCTTTGTTCAGAAACGGTTGAATCAGACAGCAGCTTATTATTCTACGTAGTTGTTTATTTATTTTCTTAATGTTGTCTTGTCTGATAAACATAGCTCACTGTCTGAAGTGCCCATGTTAGCCTTTAGCAAACTCCGACCGCTAGGGCAGAAATCAACTTGGTCTCCGGGTAAAGCTACATATCATTACCGGACCCAACTGTTTTACTGAGGAAGTGAGGTCTGGCGTTTCGAAACAATACCCCACTGTAAAAAATGACGCTTTTTCTTTGGAGATTTGACATATGCAGCAATGCCAACAACATGAACTAGTTTTTACTGCTATGTCATCAGAAAATGGTAGCATGATTCAACCTGTGTTTACCCACAATTGTTTTTATTTTATTTTATTTTATATTAGAAGTACTAAATAGAAGGCTGGATTATGTGTGTCTGAGCATTAGAAACTAAGGATAATGACAGAGGAGATGTTTTGTAGTGTTATTGTGGCTCTTGTCTTCAATCCATTTACATACAGGATTTTTCCATGCTGCTCTGAGGACAATCAATAGTCTTTCAACTGTCAAGATGCTCAGTAAGCTTGACCTGTTTTTGAGTTTCCAACTAAAATGTTGTTATATCTCACACAGACTTCACCCTCTACTGGAGTCTATGGGTACAACCCCTTTTCCTGCCTTAGCGGGTATAAAAGCAGGTGCATCACCAGCTGACCTCATTCCTTTTCTTTCTGCATCGGCGAGTGCCCAATGACACACTGTCTCCTAGGGTGGAGTTGCCACTCCAAGATCTACAATCCTGCCTGACCAGCCCTTCCGGGAACATCGCCCTGGCAGACCTAAATCATCGCTACATCGAGTGTCTCGCCATGACGATCCAGTCCAGCAATGGCACAGAGCACGCCATCGGTGGACTGGATCGGCACCAGGCCTGCCCAAGCTGCCAAGACATGCCCAATGTCCGTCACCAGCAGCGAGCTGACCACTTCACCGGCCGTGAAGCTCTTCTCACCACGTCTCCTGATGACAGTGAGGAGCAAGAGCAGGACTCTGAGGACATTGCCATGAAGGAGGAGGTCGTTGCTCCAGTATACATCAACTCCACTCCACCTGAGGCGGTATCGGCAACCAGACCTGCTTTTGGCTGCAGGCTCACCGCCTGAGCTAGATGAGGAGGAACAATTCTCACTCACTGGACGGTGATAGGCGCCGCTTCTTTCAACTCAACTTCCACAAAGTCACTACAAGTGCAGCAAAGTGTGTCGGGCACGGACCACAGTGCACCTCAGCCCACTGCCCGCAGCACACCTAGGTCGAAGCTGTCCTGGAGCACCCAACAACCTAATGACAATTTACAGGAGAGACTGCGACGGCAGACTGCCTCGCCACCCTCCGTCATTGTTCATGTGGCTCATGTTCTATGGATGTTTTCACTGTTATCATAAAACATGTTACTCAACTATATGGGCTAGATTCCCCCTCCCACCTCCGCCAGGTTCCCAGGTTTGCCATGCGGCCCAGATCGGTGTAGTTTGCACTACACCATCCCACGGACCACTGTTACAATTGCGGGCATGAAAAAGTACCCCTTTCTGCCGACTGCCAGCCACATACCAGCCACTTACCTGTGACTTGTCTACTAATTCAATTGCACAGAGAAATGCCTGTGTGCCCAGGGGAAACAATTTCAGTGCATAAATGAATGCCTGGAACAAGGACGTTTCTGCACGTCAAGTTTTGACACCGTGCATGATGACGTATTTGTGGTACAAATCTTTCAGCCAGTGATAGTGCACTATTACTGCACTATCACCGCACCACTTCTGGCAGAAAAAGGCGGAACTTTTTTATGCCCGCATCTGTTGCTTGTACACCATTATATCTCCGCAGTGGGCCAGACATACAGGGCCCCTCCGTTACAGTTTTACAAGCACAACACACCCTGTGCAGTCTCAGTTGACACAATGGAACAGCAGAGCACCATTGTCAACCGGGAAAGAGCTACCATCACCTCCTCTTTATGAGCGCTACAACCGGTGGTGAAGCATAAGGAAATATCGCTCCCCACTGGTTGTAGCAACCTCACCATTAGCCCCACAAGTTGCTAGCTGGCACCGTGTCTCCTCCGCGGTCTGTCCGGCTCAGTGTGTTGACCGCTGACAAACTAATCTTGTCACCGCCAAACTGGCGATAACAATCCTCACACACATCAGCATGACCGGGAGAACAATGAGAGGGTTGTATCACGACAATTGATATTTCACTCGTTTAACCCCCCACACTAAAGTCAAGCGGCCGGGTTAACACAAGCTGTATCTCATATAAACAGCATAGGAGAATCAGAATGTCCTCCACATTTTTTCCAGCTGTAATTTCCATGGGTGGATCTGTGTTGCCATGACTGTGACCTGCTGGGCAGCGGCTGCCGGTCAAGAGACACCACGCCGGGGTGCGTTCACGAATGGCCCCTAGAGCTCAGACTACGGACCAGATTTGTTCAGCGACAACTCAGCCCTTTCACAGAGGGCCCCCCATAGGTCGAACTTCCGCTTATGGCGGGTTTGGCAGAGGAGAGGGCCAAAATTGTGCACCACAGCTTTCTAAAAGCAGCTTCTCAGCTGCCTGCATGCCCTCTCACATGTTTTACGAAGCGTGGTAGAGCAACTGTTTACTAACAGACCGGCTGGACAGGAACCTCATACTGGGATATTCCCTCCAATTCTGCAGGTTCCCCTCAGTGTTCAGGGGCATGCAAGGGATGAATCTACCCTTTAAATAAGAATAATGACATGACGCCCCTTGACATGAGGTCGGCCCCTCTGTTCTCGGATTCCTGGGACGTGGAGGGCTCTCAGAGATAACAGGTGCTCTGAAGCCCATGACCACAGGTTCTCTGCCACTGTTAACAGGGCCGCAGAATGCACACCACCCTGTCTGTTGATGTAAGCAACTGTGGTGCGGTTGTTGGTCCTCACCAACACGTGTCTCCCCTTAACAGGTGACTGAAGTGTTGGAGAACCAGGAATATTGCCTCTAACTCCAGGAAGTTGATGTGACGGTCCTCCCCTGAAGGCCACACACCACCTACCGCTCTGCCCAGGCCTCCCCATCCCATTAGGGAGGCATCCGTGAACACCGACGTGTATGAGGTTACTCGACTGAATGGTGTCCCAGTCAGCAAAGGTGGGGATCCCCAGTACTGCAGGTTGCCCTGCACTGATGGGGGAACCGTCAATGAGATCATCTAGATAAAAGAAGACCCTCATCCCTTGGCTGCGCAGCGGTTGTAGCACTGCATTCACACATTTGAAGAATGTGCGAGGGGCCAAGGAAAAGCAGAACGGAAGCCTATTGTATTCGTAGGCTGTTCCCTGGAAAGCAAAACGGTGATACCTTGACATGGAAATAACCATCCTTCAAGTCGATGGTAGAGAACCAGTCACCTGGTTGTATGAGTTCCAGGAGTTTCTTTACGGTTGGCATGCGGAATGTCTTGCAACCGATACCCATGTTCAGGGCACGGAGGTCCAGGATGGGTCTGTACCCGGGGGTCTGAATGGGTCTGAACTAACAAGTATGGGGAGCAAAAACCTCATTCCTTGTTTTGAGGAGGGACAATTGACATGACCTGTTTAGATAGCAGGTCCGGAATTTCCCCCTCGAGGAACTGTATCTCTTGTTAATAGGATAGATTCATCTCTTGAATGTCCCCTGAACGCTGGGGGGAGCCCACAGAATTGGAGAATATCCCAGTCTGAGGGTCCTGTCCAACCAGTCTGTCAGCATGCAGATGCTCCACCACGCTTCATAAAAACGAGTGAGACGGCGTGCAGGTAGCTGAAGTGCGGCTTGTAGAAAATTGCGGTACACAATTTTGGCCCTCCCCGGCGCGAAACCCGCCATAAATGGAAGTTTGGCCCATGGGGGCCCTTTGTGAAAGGGCTAATTCATCCCTGAACGCATCTGGCCGGTTGTCCGAACTCTAGGGGCTGTTCTTGAACGCATCTCTGTTGTCCGAGCTGGCGTGGTGTTTCCTAAATGCAGGTCTGGTAGGCGAAGTGGAGGTGGTAGCGGTGCTGACTTTTTAAAGTTGAATGAATGATAATTTATGTCATATATACAGAATCCATTAGTTGTAGCAGCATAAATGTTATGGTTATTTAGACAATAAATCACAGTCATGTAAAACATTTGATAGATCAATTAATATAAATTAAATTAATATTGTTTCATATATATATATATATATATATATATATATATATATATATATATATATATATATATAACATCAGTGCCTACATATTAATAATAATAATAATAATTCTTTTGATAGGCACCTTATCAGAGCACCAAAGGAACTGTACAAAGCAAACAAAATATTAAAAACAGTAAGCTACAATGCTAAAAACACTAAACAGAACACCAAAAACAACATTGGGTTGATGTACATGGACTTAGGTGGAATAAGACTGTCTGTAGAGAAGAGTTTTGAGTCTGGATTTGAAGAGAGGGAAGGAGTCCACTGTATAGACATCAGGAGAGAGGGAATTCCAGAGATGGGGAGCAGAGTACTACATAGGATAAGGTTGGTCGTGTTTTGTTGAAAGAGGTGGGATCTTATTTATTCAAAAGCAGATTTTTTTAGTCTTAAAATGCAGACATTTGGTCGCAGTCTGGAGTTCTGCAGCTTCACTCTCTTTAAGATCGAGGAGCATGTTCTACACATCGCTCTTGTAGCCACAAATGTAACTTTCTCAGGTTGTCAGTACAACCATGAACCACGCAACATGTTCCTGAACTGTGCAAGTAAATTTTTCTGGGGAAAATTATTTAGAAATGTTTTGAAAAATCTCAACTGAACCACTAGCAGAAACGACAACTTACACTGTGAGTCAATGGCGAAGCGCTACTTCTGGTATTTCACAGGAAGTTGATTGCATAATTGACCTATGGCTAAGCCACGCCCCCTCCACTCACTCGGACAAACAACATTCGGTGACAGGCGCTATGTGACATCTCGGGAGATGACAGCTGTCAACACGGACAGCAATCGCGTGATCAGACAGAGAGACCATGACGAGATAAATTAAAAAACATAAAAATAATACAAACAAACAAAAAGAAATTGTTCAGAAGTCTTAAACTGGGAGTAGAAATCAGCCTGTGAATCTCTGGATGTGACTGGTGTCGCTCCCTCAGTTTCTTGCACAAACTGCTGCACGGCTGCTGTTGTTGTGCCAAAAAGTGATCATCTGACAAAAACTGATCAAACAGCCACGGAAGCGGAGCAGTCTGGCTGCAGCTTGGAAGCCAGAGGCGTGTCGTTATCGACGTTACTACACGACACCTGTACTACACGACAGCGTCTTATGTACCGTTACCACGTACCAAAACTAGCATGTTTGGCTAGCGTTAGCCAATTTAAACTAATGTTAGGGAAGGTAACTTCATATTTCTTTCAAGCAAAGTGTTAGAATAATTCTATATTATCAATGATAAGTGTGTGACATGCATGATCTGCTTCAGTGTGACATGCTCTCAGTGGAAAATTACTGCTATGGAGAAGTACTCCTATCTTCTGCTACTGTATCTGTCAACCCGTTTCCATACAAGGAGTTGTTTTGTCTAACATGACCTGTGTGAATAAAAAGCTGCAAGGCTCAGAAAAACCTCGGAGATGGTATGAGACTGTATCCCCATGCAAGTTAAAACTCTAACTTGGTGTTGACTCTTTTTTTTGTCTCTCTCATTCCTTTTGGGTTTATAAAGAATTAACCTAACACAAAGTGACAACATGTTGCCTCGAATACGATGTTGCCTTACCTTAGAACAGATGTAGACATCCTTGTTCATTTTATCCACGTTCAGTTGATGTTGTGGTCTGCCGCATAACTTTGGCTTGATGTGACTTGGTAAAAGGCAAAAAAATACGCACTGTCACCCAGCCTCTCTAGCCTCTCTAGGTACCTAGTGTCGGAGTTGCATGTACCCCATGTACACGTTTGACCATTTTAAACTAAAAAGAACACATAAAAACGAACAAAAACGGACTAACTTCAATGCATTTCAATGGACGTTCAAGCAGAGAATGTCCGAGTGTATGGGATAGCTGTGCGCACTGTGATTGGCTCATCACGTTTGGGGGCGTGGTTTAGCCATAGGTCAATTGTTTCTACATTCGCTAGCTCAGGAATAAGGTAGGAATAAGGTGGATAATGTAAAGCAAAATATGTTTGATTTTTCAGTAAGTGGCTTTAACTCAACAGTAAACATACTGTATTTCAGAGTCATGTCCTACTGTACTTGTCTTCTGAAGACGTGGTAATTTTTGAAATAAGCTAATGTCTAATGACTAAACTGAATGTGCATATGCAGTACTGTGCATGTAAGTGTCACTGCAAAATTCTAAATACATTCACTTTCAAGAGATTGAATGTATCCTATGTGTCAGTAGGTTAATAAATCACAGTAAAACTAGTACTCTTCATTGCTGTTGAGTCTTACCAGGTGCTTGAGAAACTCACACCTAGCCTACTCAAATTTTAACATGTCAACTAAATATCAAAAGCACCTGGCAGTGTTATAACGCAGTTTCTTTTACGCATAAACTGCAGTTTAAGTGAAAAAAGGCACTGCTCATTTGAAAATAAAGCTGCTTTTAGACTTGCATAGCAGAACTTGTGCGGCAAAGTCCATCCGCTCTTTAACTGGACATGTCTTTTCAAACATGCTGCTTTCTCGCAGACGTTCAGACATCAGGAAATGTTCAACACAGCCACACTCTCCCTTCAACCCTGTCCAGAACATTTACTTGTGCGTTCAGCCAAAAAAACATGCCACAACATTTCCGCTATTATGACATGGAAAACAGCCAGTTCATGTCCACTACATCTCCAAGATAAAAGACCAGAACGCATGTCTGAATGCAAACAGTATAAAGAACAAAGTCTGTAGGTACCACTTTCCAGAGCAAGTCTGAAAGGGGCTTAAATGTTTGCTTTAGCATCTGGAGTTTCCCACACAAACCACAGGATTTTTGGTTGTGCGCAGGATATTGGTTGGGGTCTCCAATCTTGTTGCAGGTGACTAAAATTCTGTGAACCCTCCCCACTGCAAGGAAAGGAGGAAAAACTGTGCTGACCCAGGAGCTGGAGGATCAGTCTCTTATTAAAGCCTCATATGCCCCAGGGATGTTATAGATGCACAGGTTTTGAATGAAGCTCAGCAAGGCTGAAGTTCAGCTTCATTGGATGCCATCCTGAAGTGCTTGGAGCAAACTCCCTTCCTCTGTCTTTGTGTTTACAGAGACTGGTTTACAAGATAAATCATCTTTGCCTGTGTACATTTTTAGCAGCTGTATGTAACACTTGAGAGAGGCAGCAGCAGGTCTTCAAACACATTTCTGCTAAATTCTAGAGTTTCCTATGTGAATGTTTTTTATGAACCAATTTTAATGGTTCATTTTTAAACCTGATTACAAGTCAGACAAAAATGTCAAATGGTACATTTATATTTCACTGTAAAGAATCAAGCTCTTTAAAAACACATCTATGGTTGTGTTAACAATGAAGTCTATTAGTTTTTGTTTCAGAATCTTTTTTTTTCTCCACAGATTTGCTCATATTAATCCAAACGGCAGCTTGTGTAGACATGTCTTAGCATCAACTGCATACCTTATTGGGCAAATTTACATCTAATTGGGTATTTACATAGAAATTGTCTCAAACATCAACACATTCATGTTCTCATGGGACAAGAAATAATGCCATTTTATCATCTTCTTTGCATAATGTGTTTCAACTCCCTTCAGAATTCTTTGTTAGACCACTTTTCTTTTTAAATTATTTTTCTTCTCACATTCTGTCTGGTTGTGTTTAGGCAGCTGATGTAAATGTCATACTTAATAGGAGAAAAACTTGTCAAGCTCTTTTTCATCATTAATGATGGGATGAGAGCAAGAATGGACATGCTAGGTTTAGTGTACTGTAGATACACATGCTCCTGACACATGCAGATCATATGTTGTATGTTCCCCAGACATCAGTGATCTACTGTAGCTTTTCATTCTCTTTGAATTGGCTGATGTCTTTTAGATCAGTTGCCCTAGTTTGAAGGCATAGCTTGAAGCAGAAAGTTGAGGAAAAAAAAGAAATTTTTCAAGCCAATTTTTCAACCAATCAAACGGCATTAAAATTGGCGCATTTGAGCTTGCCACAGCTGTAACTGTCAGGCTGCTCCACCGTTGAGAGTTGATGCAGAATGTGCATTCTGGCTCACCCATGCAACGTGGCAGTCTGCAACCTTGTTAGCATGAACACCTTTGCTAGCATACTTACACACCAGCAGTGCTTTCTTAAGAGGGTAAAATGTTTAGCCTCCAGTTTTTTACAGTCTTTGTTTTCTTGTAATACAGTTGACAATAAGCCTGAGGGGGTAAAATATAGGATTATAGTAATGACATTAGATCTATCTTAAAGTTGGTTATAGAAACACAGAATTAGATAAACTGACAGAATAACTTTTTAAACCTGAGGCTGCCATTAGATTAGAAATTGAGGGAACACCAAATAGTCTGCAATACATGTATTAACTGCAATATTCTGCACTTATAGTGCAGCAGTTTGATAGTTTTCTTTATTTGGATCTGTTTCTCTACTGTAGCTACAACTCTGGCATCAATTTCAAATGAAGTGAGCTTACTGACATCAAATCATGGTCTTGTTTAAAGTATATAAATGAGCTCACAGAATTGGACTCCATGTTATTTTTGGCATTTCTCCCTTGTATTTCATAAAGAGTTAGTCTTTATGGGTTAGCATGGTTAACTGCATAAAATTAGCATATAGCAGAAAGAAGGGTGGATGTGTAAGTAACGAGGAGGGATGAGAGCAGAGATACATTAGTGACTGATTCCACAGTTCAGACTCAAAATGCTGAATTAAATCTGTTGATGGATAGACAAAGTTTTTATTTCTGTCGTATGTGTGTTTTTCTGTGGTAGAGTTTGGAATATTAGAGATATGATTCTCTCATCTGCTCATCCTCTTTATAGTAAAATCTGATTTCACTAACATTAAAAGCTAAAACGTGTAGGGATTCTACCCTATCACAACCTGCCTAACCCTTGCTTCATTGTATTTATAAGCTTCTAGAAAATTTGCACCTTCTTTTTTGTTGTTCATTATTTTAATTATGTTGAAAACGAGCAGTTTAGGACCAGTTACAGTATAGTGCTCTCATTTTCTCATCTTCACCTCCAAATTCAAAACAGAAGATAAGATTTCCTATTCTTTTTAAGCTGTTTGCAACAATAGGCCTACAGTATATGACCAAAAACAGCTTTTTTTTTTGTCAGATGGCTTATACTTTTGTGTAAAATATTATGTAACTGTCTCATAGTTATTTGTGTGCTCATTGAGCCAAAACAATTTGAGTTTCTATTGAACGTTTTTGTTGAAAACTTTGCTTTTTAATTGTTTTGTCCCTTATTTTTAATTACTGTAAATCCTAGTGACCGGGGCTTTTGTTTGTTTCAGGGCACCGAGGACTGGGCTTTTATTGGAAGAAGGGCTTTTATTAGAAGAGAGGCTTATATTTCTATTTTTCAAACGGATCACAATGAATAAATCAACATTTTGTGTCAGTTTGAACCCAGTAGAATGTACTGGACTTATTTATTGAAAATGTTTGTGTAAAAAAGTTTAAACAGTGCGGTACAATTACCACTCTTTTGCGTTTCTCTCACGTCATCAATCCAAACGATAAGCGCTGTCTCCAAGTCCTGGCTGACTTTTTTCTTCCCCCTCCGCTCGGCTCTTCTCAGCTCCGGACAGTTTATTCTGTTGCTTTTTTCTAATACCTGATTTGTCTTGGGTCAACATCAAAATGTTTTGCAGCTTTCGCTCCGGAATGTTCGTGTGCATACTCTAGGATGGTTTCTTTAATTTCACACTAAACTTTCTTCTCTGTTTATCAGTGCTGGTAATCGCCATGTTACTGCTGTGTTTTGGTTTTGATTCCTCACATGCTCTGCTGAAGGAGGAAGTACCGTGTTCGTGCCTTCGTGTGCACTAGCGCTCATAGGAGCAGGCATAGCAAACAGCAGCCCCTCATTGGAAAAAATGAGGCTTGTGTTAGAGGGATTAAAAATTATTTACTTTTCCCAACGCTACCCCCGGAAATTAATGGAGGGACAGTTTGTAATAGTATAGAGGTCACTATTAGAGGATTTTCGGTACAAATGTCAAAAGCTCCATCACTTTAATCATCACTGAAACTCTTAATCTTAGGCTGCCCTGTTATCATGAGATGTTTGAGTGATAAAATCTACCATCATATTTGACAGTTTACTTAGAAACTGGAGAATCAAATTGCTTGAAATACCAGATTGGATAATGATATTATACAGTAATGAGGAGGGGGTGTTTGCTTTAGGTGGAGATGAACTAAAGAGTGATGTTCCCTTAAGGGATAATGATGGGAGGAGGGAGGGGATATACAAATATTGATTGATCTTGTGAGAGCATTCCCTTGTCCTTTACTGCGCTCAACTAATGTCCAGTGAAAAGTTGAAAATTAAGCAGTGTCTCACCTAAATGATACGGCATATCGATTACCCTGAAGGAAGGTTGTACTTTAATGTATTTTTCCAGAGCTGACCTTGCTCTAACAGTGTCTTGCCACAGGCAAGCGCACCTCATAAAGGTGAACTTTACTTTTCAAGTTTACACAGGGGGGTTGGATCACACAAAAAGCAGCCAGTTACTCTGTAAATCTCAATTTCCTCCATGGTTAGTGATTAAGTTTGAACACCATACTGTCACAGTACTATGACTACATTAAGCCTTTTTTTTTCCTTTTCATCGTTTTATCAAGTGTCATTTTAACAGGAAAAAGAGACATGCAAAAAAAAAAAAGAAGAAGAAAAATTTTCAAATATACTGTGAATGTTCTCTTCATGTCCTGGTCTCCATGTCACCTGAACCTTGGTTTTAGTTCTCTATTATGTCAATTGTGAAGTTGCTGGAGGTATCCTCTGACTGGTATTCAAGCCACTGATCATCTATTATATGTGGGGGGAGATGGTAGCACAGCTGCAGGTTAATCAACACCGCCTCTGAGAAAGGACAACAGAACACTGGATGTCAGATGCAGGCAGCACGGTCTACGTGGATTTCCATAAGCAAGTAGCCAAAACAGTGTCCAAGAACATTTGGACCCAATTGGGGTTTTAAGTACCAAAGTCAGAGTGGAATATACCTCTTAAGGTACTCTCTCTCACACATACACACAAACTAATAGGCCCCCACCCTTTGACCCCACTCCAAAAAAAACCTCTATCAAAGACTCTGGGCCAGATCTACTAAGATCCAAATTTGCGTGAAGTAATTTGCTGATTTACTAAAAGTGAAGATCCAAATGACTGTGGGCACAAACGTGTTGAAAACAGTTAAATAAGAGTTTTGCGTGTTTCAAGGTTTGCAGCATGGAGAATTGCGCCTGACGACAGCACAAAAAGGAATACAACCCCATGGAGATGGAGATACTAGTGGAAGAGGGAAATGAACTTATGATTTTAAATAAGTTTGATAAATGTAAAAAAATAAAATAATACAACAGGGGGTCCATGCAGAGCCTCCGAAATGGCCAGTTCATGAGGACATGGATCAGGAATTGCTGAACAAATGGTCTCTGACATCTTATGCACAAAGTGTGGACTCTTTGGCACAATGCCAATGGCTTCAAAGGCTTGTGCTGCAAGGTTATCATGATCCTGTCCAGCCGCTAAAATCCAAGTTAAAATGTGATGTTGGCAAAAAGGGGAAATAAAAAGACCCAATTAATGCCAACTCTAGTTATCTTTATATAGGCTACAGTGGCTGCAATTTTTTTTTTTAGTTTGTAGAGAATATTTAATATCCATGTTAAATAGTGCCGTTTGCTGTGTTAATTTTCATTGACAGACTAGTACCAGAGGACCTCGGGGTCTGCCAGGGCTTCTAATTAAAAAGCTGGTCTGATAAATGAGAATGCCCAAGACATTTACAAACCACTAAAAGAACCTTAAAAACAGAGTATTCAGGGCTGCGATTCTCAAACTGGGAAAGGTGTTTTAAAAACTTTCCAGTAACAACATCTGAGATCTCTAGATAAAAAGGAGTCCTGATTAGTTAGAAGGCATACATCCATCAAGTTTCAAGGACTTTTGTAAAGGAGCTGAGTTGGAAGGGTGACCATTCACATGCAGACAGGGTATGGAGGGTTTATTTTTTCTCTTTTAAGTAAAATAGCCAGCAAACTGCCACACATTTAACTTCATCCTCTGAATTGCTGCTTACTGTTGACTCTAAAAACTTTACAAGTCCAGTCCCAGAGAGCTACAATCCTACAACTTTTAGATTAATCCATTCTCCAGCACATCTGAATCAAATCAATGGCTCGTTTGCAGGCCTCTACAGAGCTAGATAACATGTACATGAGGTAATTCAGGTGTGTTAGAGGAGGGATGCATCTAAAAGTTGCAGAACTTAGGCTCTGGAAGACTGGACTTGGCCACCCCTACCTTATAGGGTTGCTGCTACATCAGTCAACATGTGTAAGACTCATCTATACGACTGGAAGTGTTTTCCCCCTCATTTCACAAGACTCTCTGCTTCACAAGACCTGCCTGTTGCATCCAAAATAGAACACAACAATTTTGTTGTATATGGGAGGGAAAACACCAGGATACACTAAGGAAAAAGGATGAATTCAACATTCCATAAATAACATTCAGATTCTGTTCCTTTTTAGTATACTATTCTGAATATTTTACCATAACTGCAAAGCATCATAATGCAGCATGACCTACAGTAGTATTTCATGGATGTGTAGAGCCTTTTCTAAGCATAAATATGCATGTATGCAAAATACAAAGGAGGAGGCTATGTTGCGTGGATGAAATGTCCAAAACAAGTATTTCAGAATAGACATGGGCGATAATCATAACATGTAAAGTAGTATCACTCAACCTCTCTTTCCAGGGGTTAATTTAGCCTGTTGTTATACAACAAGCTGGGAAATTAAACACTCACTAGACTCAGGCAAAATACTATGGGGCCATTTATTGGATTAACAGCAACATCTCTATCAAAAAATTGGGCATTATTACATGTAATTATACTCTTATCAGACTAATGGAAGTAATACTGTTGAGCAGTTTGTACTTTGTTGCTTTCCATTCGAAGCCATCAAATCAAAACATGGCCAATTAGCATTGATAAAGGCAAGGAAAATTGTGTCCATGTGAGGCAAGCAGGCAAGTCTAATAATAATAATTATCATAATGAAGGTGATGGTTACTTTTGATCCCGTTAATTTGATTAACATTTTACTGTATCAAATAAATTTTTCCTTGTAATGACCTTCATTCTGATAAGTATGAATAGCTAGAACTCATTAAACAGCTGGTTAAAACACAAGCATGGGAGGGCATGGTTAGTTTCAGAGGAGAAATTGGTGATAGACCACCCTCATGTGATTTATCACAGCCAGAATACACTTTTTATGAAAGGCAAATTAAACAAAGCAAATCCAGTGGTGCGATGAAGCATAGCTCTTTAATGTCCTGATATCATTCGTTCCTGTACCCAAATGCTGAGGCTCAGAGAGAATTCTGATTAGCTCCCAAGCAGAATTACATTTAATTAACTAAGTATGGCCTCTCACTGTTCATAACTATATAGCCAGCAAACAACAAAACCAGCTTTGGTGTGGTCTTACATCAGGATATCTTCCCCTAGGAATGGGCTAAATGAGACTTTCATTTGAAATACAAAACGGACTCTAATGGCACAATTAATTACTTTCTGCACAAGCAAACGTGCTATCAATGTGTCATTTGTACTTGGGGAATATGTGTTGTTTTAATTAAGAGAGAGGGCGCTAATCTTGTTCCCAGTGGACAACAACTGGCCAAGATATTGTAATGAGCCCTTCGAGAGCTACTGTGGCACTCCCGAGATCCATCGCCCTCAAATGCTTTGGTATCTTTGTAAAACAAGTATATTCATCCAGTTCCAGTACCACATAATGACAAAAAAAACCTAGATTGGCAGATCTAAAAGGTTGAGACTTGTTTTGTATTATTATCTGCATTTTTTCAGTGCCATCATAAATTCCACCCCATGTAATGCACACAGTAATTAAAATTTTTGCAAATGAACTTTATGTTTTCATGTTTATTTCTTGTTTGTATTACTTCCTAAACAATACATCATAATCTGACTAAACACAAAAAATTCCTGTTTTCCACCCATTAAGATACAGAATTTGAGTGAGGCCATGTTTGACATTTTTTTTTAGCATCATTATCATCAGTATTTGAGCTATATTTAGAAAACAGCAATTCATTTTCTGTATTTGCATTCATTTAGTTGTTAAAATGATTTCATTATGTTTGAAACCACATAAGAAAATAGAGGACTGTCTTTGTTAAAGTTGAGGATGGCACAAAGAGAAGTTAGAGCATGGCTTAACTCACAGCTACAGATTCTGACCACTTGGGACAAATCCTGTACCAGTTGCCAAAAAGGCAAAGCTTGTATGACAGTTGATGGTCCTGTCACTACGCCTACGATTGGTCATGCACCCTGGCTACTTGGCCACAGTGATATCTCTTTGGCGGAAGAGTTAGGGCACATGACTCTCACCCGGGAGTCTGGGGATCAAATCCCACCCGGGCTCTCCTTGCATGCATGCCAGCAGGATCCATATACAATACTAAAGCAATAAGTCCCGAGAAGCCGTGGGTTACAGCGGTTTTACAACGACGCTGTTGCCATTTCAGCTTGTCCACAAGTAGGAGGGTCTCATAAAACAAATATATTTCCTACGATTTGGCCTGTCATTAACACGTAATCTACTTATTTATTTATTTTTTGGCATTAAAAAAAGTTCATTTCAAAAACTTCGACCAAAGTAAAGATTTAGTTTATCTAGTTTATGCAACTGCGTGTGGACATTAAAAACAAGGGTTTTAAGGTTTGAAACATCACTGCCTGCTACAAAAAAAAATGCTCTGATCACATTTGCGACCTTTATTTATTCTGGATCGCTTATTGTGCAGGCGAACAAGCTGTGAACCGGGTCAGTGGAGTTTTCACTTGTTTAAAACGGCAATCAGACAGATGATCCGCTCAGATCCAATGGCCTGTCGATTTTTATTTTATTTTATTAACTTTGCTCCCAAAGATCCATGCTTTATTTGTTTTGTTAAACCCTCTTTCCACCTGCAAACGCTTTCCCCTCCATTTAAGCAGCAAACTCCTCCTACCCGCCCATCATCACTTCTTTTTTCCCCCAGTTTCATTTATGCGATATTTTCTTTCTTTTTTTTTCTTTTCTTAGTTTGAGGAGGGAAAACACTCGTTTTACAAAACGGCTACACATTGGCCATTCGCTCTCATCAATTCAGGCTATCTGGGCTCGTTAATGTTGTTACTTCCATTAATAGTGCTGTAAAAATAATGTTTGGAGAAATGGTGGTGTGCGTTTGGCGGCAGGCGTTTTTGTGCAGATATGACGGTTGCTTTGCAAATGAGGCAACATGTCCGCGGTGAAATCTGCGCTCTCATCTTCCACCCCTCATCCATGTTCAGGACACCCAGAATAT
This sequence comes from Atherinomorus stipes, assembly GCA_023101725.1. Classification (NCBI taxonomy): domain Eukaryota; kingdom Metazoa; phylum Chordata; class Actinopteri; order Atheriniformes; family Atherinidae; genus Atherinomorus; species Atherinomorus stipes. Next base: position 662,520 of record JALJCO010005358.1, read on the forward strand.
CAAAATTAACCACAAAGTCTACAAAAGTCTTAAAACAAATGTAATCAATAGGGGATTATCACGCTTCCGCGTTCCGGTTTCCGGAAGTTGAAACATTTGAAACTTCCTCTTCCGGGCCAGGAATGGCTCAATCCAAGTCTCGATGCTGCTGCTCTGTTCCATTGTGTACATCTAATAAACAACGCCAGCCGTACCTAAGTTTTCATGGATTCCCGACTGAAAAGACACTAAGGAAGAAGTGGATGAAAGCGATTTGTCGGAGTGAAGGACCGAAATTTAAAATAAAACAAGGTTGCACGTATGTCTGTAGTCGGCACTTCAATGATGCAGACTACACTACAGCTAGCATTAGCAAGCTCGCGTTAGCTGATGTTACCAACTTTTCGCTTGTGAAAACATACAAGCGTCTGAAGACTGGGTCTGTACCCTCCCATTTCCAGTGGAACAACTGGGGACTGCCAAAAAAAGGAGACGCTTTCAGATGCTTGTGTGTTTTCAGCCGCACAAAGTTAGGCACGTCATCGAGCTGGCTAATGCTAACCTGCTAACAGTAGTCCGCCAGCTACTACTCTGTTAAACTTTGTAAATCGGATAAACGCCAATGCCAAGTTTTCATTCCAGACTGAAGTGATGCTAAGGAAGAAGTGGATTAAAACGACCAATTCGCCGCGGTGAAGGACCGAACTTTATAATAAAACGACACACGTTTGTTTGTAGCCGGCAGTCTGCACGGTCGTGTTAGCAGGCTAGCATTATCCAGACCCGATTTTCAGATGTTTGTGTGTTTTAAGACGCACAAAGTTTAACACGTCGGTAAACGCTAGCTGTCTAATGCTAGCATGCTGTGAAGTGCCGGTATTGTGCCCCACTGGCGTGCCCCCACCCCACATCTGTTTTATTATAAAGTTCGGCCCTTCACCGCGGCGAATCCATTGCTTTGATCCAGCTTTTGATCCAGTATCACTTCAGTCTGGAATGAAAACTTAAGTATGTTTGGAGTTTATACGATTTAAACAGTATAACAGAGCAGGGACAGCTGTTGGTAACATGGCCCGGAAGAGGAATTGTCCAAATACCGGGAAGTTCCGGTAAGTGTGATAATCCCCTATTGAATTGAATTGAATTGAATTGAATTGTAATCCAAGGAGTCGGTTGAACTCAAAGCAGTTGGTTGCTAAGCAACGCAACATCTGTTTATGCTGGCGCAGGGATGTTTTATGCTGCGGTCTGCCAGATCTACGTGTGGGTTACAGTCTGTTTTACCATGGGCTTGGAATGCAGCTCAGCCAATCACATTTAAGAATGAGAAACACCCGTTTTATAATAGTAAACAGTCCATGGATTTGCAATTGATGGCACCCTGCACGGAACACGAGGACGTGCTTGCGGAAAAAGGGGGAGAGATGTGCCATTTGACAGTTCTGTCACCATGCCTCCAATTGATCAAGGGCCTTGGCCACAAGGCCCTTTGGCTAACTGGTAAGCATGCGTAACTCTCAACCAGGAGTCTGGGGATTGCATCCCGCCTGGGCCCTCCTTGCATACCTTGCCACACTTGGCATGTTGCAATCCACTGATTAGTTGAAAGAGTCATCACTTCCTGTATACAACTCAGCACTGGGACTTAGTGGCAACAGCCCCACAATTAAATATACAGTTGATTTTTGTTATTTAAAGCCACATGCCAAGAAAAAATGCAAAATGCTAGATGTCCACCATTCTCATCCTTTGTTTCTGTGTTGTGTTCCTATTCATTATCATTTCAGGCAGAGGGCACCCTGCTTTGACATCATGAAATTTTTCATACTATAGTGATCCCCGAGTAGAAATTGGGGTTTTGTATTTTTCCCATCTAAGTGCCCAGGGAGCAGTTGGTGGGGGTTAAGGACCATGCTCAGGGACCCATGGTGGTTCACTTGAGTGCCTTTTTTTAATATGAAGCTGATGCGACAAGCCCTATCTGGCCAATAGACCACTACTGGGTAGAGTTTGATCGAACCTTACCCACTTAACCAACCAGTCCCAACCCGGACCCGCTTTATGCCCCGAAACGGGGCTTTATGTTCTAAACCACAATCCCTGATATCAAACCTTCATTTTGTGAAAACCGTCCTCCAACCTTCAATGGCTGGAGAAGAAAAGAAATAAAAAGCTTTTAAAATATCTTAAATAAGATATGTGCTGTTCCTTTTCATTGTCTTACTTTTTCACGTTCACTTTCCTTAAACATGAGTTGTAGTTGTAGGATCTTTTAAGATTGTAATTATTCCAAATCCTTTGGCAGAAATAGAATATTTTAATTCAAACTGTTTTACGTAGTGTGAAACTGCATGAATATAAAGATTTGTTTGCGTTCAACTGCATTAAAGCAGTAACTTAAATTACTAAAAAAAAAAAAAGCATATCTTCAAATGCTGCTGATAAACTTCACTGCACACCAAGTCACAACAGTTATCACTTAAGACAAACCAGACACCACTAGTTAAACCAGACCTTGCATTTAAGTCTTAATTAAAACATGCTGGAGTGCTGATATTATTTGCCTCCAGCTAATACATTAGATTAAATGGCAATGTTTAAATATTAACACAGCACAATTACAATTAGAGCCTTACAAATAAAGCAGTCCCGTTTCGTACATTAAAATGTCAAACAGTGTTTTGTTTCAATAACCTGCTCCATACATTTACTGTTTTCCAAATTATAAATGGAGATGAGACAGTGTCTTATGTCCTCATCCCTCTCGGTGAAACAGAAAACCTTCAGGTTATAGCAAAGAAGTTGACTGAGCTAAATCAAATAACTTCTGCCTTTGACTCACTTTTGTGACTCAAACTGGACTGAAAGTCAGTAGCTCATCAGCTCTCAACCTACTTCCTTTATCCTGTCAAAGTTAGATGGGTAAACAAACCGACAGCTTGACGGTCCTCCATGTTTCAGTTTTTCGGCTGAATACTCTCTGACAGAAGTATTCAGCTGTCTTTCTTTTTCTCCTGAAGAGACAGTCTTTCTTCCTTTTCAGCTATCTTCCACCAAAGTTATCTCACACAGCAACAGAGAGCCTCTTTGAGAGCTCCTCATTAGCCGACCACACGTTTGTACAACTGTAACAACCCTTTTCAAAATAAAGCAAAGCCACCAATTTAACACTGACTGCAGCTTGCAAAAACAACAGGGCCCCGTTTCTTCAGGCCAAAGCTGCAACACAGTAGACTTACTTTGCTGTTGGAACACCAGCCTCACTAATCACGATGAGGAACATCAGAAAAATATATCTCAGGGATTGGGGTAAACACACAGGACAATATGTGAACACGACTGAGCATACTGCTTTACTTTAACTAGTATATTGTTTGCATTTGTTTACTTTGAAGTTGTATTTCTTTTTTTTTGTTTGTTTCTTTTTTAGTGATTATGTTTTACAGATTAATTATGCTGTGGAGTTGTGGTAAAGAGAAAGGATTTCTCTCTAAAACAAATCCTCAGTTGAACCTGTTCCTTTGAACACATGTACAGACCACACACTCTCTTGAACTGGCCTTTATAGCTGAAGGTGATTTTATCATCCTCTCCTCATACGAGCTTTTGTTCTGTTCTTGAATGTGCTGATGCATGAACATTGATTCGTTTCACACACACACACCTCACTTTCCTGTCTCTACTACCTTTTGTTTCTTCAGCATCACCACATCATCACTGCAGCCTGATAATTAATCTTCTTTGACATCTTTAGATGACATTAAACATCTTTGGTCAATAAGCTAACATCTCAGAAATAGAGCCCTTAAAATAAACATGATTAGTCAAAATTATATTTCAAAAGTAAAAGAGTGAAAAGAACAAGTCATACAGCTAATAAAGACCAAACTGTGATGTTTTGACAGCGTTCACATGTCTAACAGAGTTTACATTTGCGCTATGCGTATGCTAATCAGACAACATATGCAAAACTGACAAAATATTAGCACTGCTTATGTGACTGCCTTTTATTTTTTTTATTTCTCACTTAACTACTGTATTGCACTCTGTGGCTTTTAAACTGTAAGATGTGCTATAAATAAAAACTTCCCTTATTGTGTCATGAGATCAGGTTGTCAGTGAATACATGCATGTTGCAGGTGTGTATTGGTTTGGCTTTGTACAGATGATCCTTTATAATTGTCCAGCAAGGTTTAAAGCACTGTCAGACATCATAGTGTTTTGCTCATGTCTCTTATGAGACACAAGAAGAAAGGTTGTGTTGATTTTTAAAGACTGCACAGGTAACAGTGCAGAGAGAAGATGCTGATCAAGCACACTGAAGACAGTGACCGTGGAATGGGTTTTGCTTCATTAACCATGGATGATTTAGGATGACTGATGGTGGCAAGTAAATCACTGTGGGATATAACAGAACCGGTTCATTGACAGTCGTCTTATACATGGAGAGATCCATGAGCTTCTTTGACTCATGACTTTGATTTATGTAATGTTAAAATATAAGGTGAACCTGCATGATAATGAATTCTTCACTCATAATCTAAAGAGGATTACTGTGGTTGTTTCAAAGACCTGCAGCAAACAGAAAACAGGATTCGGGACTGTTTCTTGTTGAAACCAAGTGTAAGGAAACAGGGAGTATTTGTGAAGGAAGAGCAAGAACACAAACTGTAAGTTTAGCTTGCAGAAATGGTAGTGTTAGGTAGATGCATGCCAATGCCCATAGCCAGTAATCCTTGTCAGTTTTTGGGGTAAACCTTCTAAAAGTATTGATAACCATATTAACAATGCTACAGAGACGGCACATCTGAATACATGACGAACAGCTCGACATATCACCCGCTCTCATTTACCTTACAGACACAACATGGCTAGCTATCAGTACAGCTTCATTTTAAACAAAAAATAATTGACACCAGGATAAAAACCCGAACTTGAGACTCACAGCAGCAAAAGACGCACAATGTTGCACTAATTATGTAGCAATGTAGCCATACCATACATCAAATTAAACAGGAGAAACTGTGCTACAAGCACATATAAGTCATTTTAACATACACCAAGCATATTAATGTTTAAATATCAAAATATAAAAAGGGTCAGAGTGTCCACCCACTCTGCACATTTCCATCACTACCTCTCTGATACTTCATGGACAAACAAACAGTATATCATATGAAAGCTAAGATCCTGACTATTTCAACAGTACCACTATTATTTCTCTACGACAAAAACTCAGTGAACCAGCAGCCAAAGAATACAAACATAAACAGCCGCTTACTTAGGATGACTAACAGAAATTCTGTCTTACACACTTGAACAAAAGTCCCAAGTGTCCCCTTTATTATGACACCAAAATGACTCAAATAGACCTTGTAGATGCAGAGATATACTCTATTCATTTTGGGTATGTCATTTTCAAGCAGAAACCTTAAAAAGAGCTAGCTTAAGAGGTTAACAGGCAAGCTAACCGCTCTCCTACAGGCTTCGCCCAGACGTTACCTCACACCATTGCGATGATGCCAACTTTTAGCCACCCACACTGGCCAGATAGTGATGACTGTAAAGTTTTGGTAAAGGGCAATAGGAGCAGAGCTGATCATAAAACTGACTGCTTTATCCAGAAAAATAAATAAATAAAAAAGTAGGCAGGGACTGTACATCAGATTGTCCTCTTCTGTATTTGCACTCCATAGTTTTATTGACATGACCTGATATCACATAGCAAATGAACTGAAAGTGAAAAAAGGAATGAAGCCCTCCAAACAATCAACCTAACAGTAAAAACAAACAAAAAAAAGGTGTCATCAAGGTTTATGTCCCAGCCGCACGGCTGGGAATGCGTTATCACCATTTCCATAGATGTGCTGTCGAAAAAAACTACTCAGTTAAACAGCAGTTTTATTCAAACTTCTTTAGATACATTGTCACAGTCATCAGACTATGCTTCAACAACCATCCATTCTTAGGTTCCCTTTTTTTCCCCTGCATAACAGAATTTATGCACGTAGCCACTGGGTGAAATGTCACAAATTACACTTTTACAGTTATTTTCCCCTCTTTATAAAAACCATCAAGCATCTAAAAAGCAGATCTGCAGAATTTCAAGTTCAAGTTCAGATTTAAATTTATTTATAGAGCACACTTATCAACAATCAACCGCTCCCCCATGGTGCTTAACAATTGACAAATATGGCACAATGTGCCAGAATACTTGAGACACAATTCTGCAACAGCAGAGACCAACATCAGCACAAATGATAAAATTAAGATTTTAAATTAAAAAGCATATGTAAAAACAGGGGAAACATGGGAAAAATAATAATATCAAGGAGGAGGACACCACAAAATGGCAAACATGATAGAAATAGAATTTGGTAAAGTTCTAAGGTCAATAAAGAAATCCCCCCCAAAACAGGGTAAATACATCATACGGGATAACTTAATCACTCTCCATATGGATCTCAGTAGGCTGTCATGGGGGAAGATGTGTATTCTGTGCAAGTAAAAACTGAGCAGATTCTACAAAAGGAAACAATTTTCTGCCAGTTTCCTTATTATTCAGTTGTAGATTACTGTGCAATTTTAAGGAAGTAAAGAAAGTGTGTGAGACATATTTCACAATGGATTGTATATAAATTTGTCAACAAATTATCCCCTAATTTGTATATTTTGCTGTCTGTATAGATATTATAAAGGCAAATCTTTACTGAGACTTGTGACACCTAAAATAACCCAGCATTTATTTTGTTAGATATAAGAACATTATATAACAGGATGTGATGTAATGGTTATGTACAAGGAAGAAAAGTTGCAGTTGTCCACCCAATATATTTTCCAATCTTTTTGCATTTAATTTTTTATAGTGACATTTGAAACCAGTATGATGTTATAAGACTGCTCCAACAAAATCTCATGTGGGCAAACTTTGGGATTAAACTTTTGCTTTTCTATTTTTTTTTTTTTTCTTTAAACTTGCCATGTGTGACCACTGATCTATTGTGAAATGATTTCCTCACAGGCATATTTATTGCCTGATATACTGTGTGTCTATCAGGACATTCAGGTTCTCTTTCTCCTCTGTGTTGCTGAAGCTCAGGTGAAACTAATACTCATTTGAGTTCGGTCAAATAAACTTTAATATCCCTGTGGGGTCAGAGAAAGGAAAAATTAACACCCTCAAACTGTGTTTCTTTAAGTAGCAGTTTTCCTTGCGGTCACCATCTGCTGCCAACTGAAGATGGAAACTTTTGCTGCAAAGTGTGGGGGCTTGTTGCTATCAAACTTGGACATTTTACTTCATGGAGTTCTACACTTGAAAACTTAAACTGCATGGTTTATCTTGTCAGCTTGTTGGCGTAAATTAATTTATCTGGTTTTCTGTTTTCCTCAGCAAAGCAAATGGGAAAGCTTTTACAGTTTTCTTGGAACAAAATGTCTGCTTTCTTTTGGTCACATACCAATCTGGAAGCGGCACTTACAAAACCAGTGCTTTCACTTTCTTTAATTCTCAGAAGCCTTGTACATGAAGGCCCTGATTTACCACGATCCCAAATACAGAGCGCGGAGTTGCGTTTAGCACAAATAGAAGCAGTACACATGGATAAGGAGTTGCTGTTGGAACAAATGAAAACCTTGAAGCTGGTCCAACATCTATTATGCACACGACATGCAATCTGTGACAATACAGTGGCTCAAGAGCGCAATAACTGGGTCTGGAGAGGAGTGCACTGTGGGGATCCAAGTTAAAGATGTGACTTTGAGGGAAAATAAAAAGACATTATTAATATCAGTTAATCGCCACGTTTCCCTCACTGCTCATGAGAAATGATTTTGACCCAATGCATGTCTTCAGTCCTGCAGCATAGGGTTGTTCCAAGTCAGTCAGAAGCTGGAGCTGTTTGTGTGTAAAGCTGCCAGTTAATACCTGCTTTTCAAATGTGCTAAATATAGGCACAAAAACAACCACCACAATCTGTTTCACTTTTGATAAATCACTTTGTGTGCAAAGCTGATCTTTTATTTAAATCTGTTTTTTTATATTCTCCGTCCAATATTTTACATGTTCTAGCAGAAATGCCCAGATTGCATATTCATCAAAGCCATATGCACTAAATAGATTGTGGATACTATTTTGCCATTTTAACAGGTACAATCCTCGTTGCACCCCGTTAGTAAATCAGCTGCAACGGATTTTTGCGTATGCCATCAAGTTTGCACCTGTTTTGATACACACAGACCTTTTGTAAGTCAGGGCCCAAGAGTATTCTTACCTTATATTGAATAGTTTGTATCCCTGTACATAATTAATAATTAAGATGAATTCAGATATTAAAAGGTTACCGCACCTTGTGTTTAAAAGTAGAGTTTTTTGTCTTGAAACTTGGCATCACAGACACTTCGGTCCACACCATGGGGTATGTGTTAAACTGTGACATTACTGTTTGATTTGACTGCTGTTTTGAGGCCTTCAGTATGTAGTGCAGCTCCTGCCATCTGCAGTTTCGAAAGCCAGTGATGACATTGAAGGGACAGAGCTGACTGAGAACCCAAGAACATGATGCACACCCACTGTGCTGCTGCCCATCTGTTCTTATGCATCACTCAAAGCATAATCTTAGCCTTAATACAGTTTTTTAAAAAGTGAAAATAAATAATAAATAAATGAACACTGACTTTAGTTTTCAGTCAAGGTCCATAAGATTGCACCTCCTCCTGGTTGGCATACTTTCATGTGTGTGTGAGGCATTGAATGTGCATTATGGCTCTCAATGACGAGGACAACCACTTTGTACTGTAAGTTCTACAGGATCTGCATGTTGCAGCTCAAATGGAACGTGAAAAGATAATACCAAATAATCTGTGCATGAACTAATTTATGCTTTCACAAAAAGTCTTTGTGACTATTCAGGTCCTCAGGCAATTAGACTTCTTTTCTGTGTTGAGTTCTTTGTTCTTTACATATTCATAGGTAATGATTTTTATTATGCTTGTAATATCATTGACTACATTTGACCGTATAATCCTAGATACACTCTGCCGATTCTTTTATGCATGACCTGAGTACAGAGATACATTTGGGATCAGAGATGTTTGAAACCTCCGTCTACTCATTTGAATCTATACAATACAATGAACTGGATCTGAGATTGGAAAGCTTTATTTTAATATGGATGCCGTGTTGCTCCTCCCAAGCGTAACAACACTCTACAACAGAGGTATATCAGGGTGACACTTGCAAAAATATCTGCTGAAGTTCTGCTCATTACATTTTGTGTGCCTGTTGAAAAGTATAATTGCTGCAACCAAGGGAGCGATATTCAGCCTCTGTCACTAAGTGTTCATCCACTCGAATGAAATGTTACAGCTCGGTGGTACCTGCTGCCATGCTTTCATTTCTAATTCATAGTATTAATATAGCTCCAGGCCAACTCTGGGGAACTTCATGACAATGAGTGTAATGGACTTCTCTCTCAAACAAAAACCTGGCTGTGGAATAATGATTAGGTCGCTATCATCTCATAGAATAATGATCCAAATTTTTCTCCCCTTCATTTCTCCACTCACTTGATTGTGCATTTTCAGCAGAATTCCAGATAACTTGAACACGGCTTTTGATCTAAACATTTTTTTTTTTAATGTGAAAGTGAAATTATGATTAACAGAATACAAAAAATATTCTCCCTTAAAACATCTGCTGAGATGATGGTAAGTTTCAGTTAAAGGGACTAGAGGCAGGAATTAAAAAAACAAAACAAACATGCATGTCCATTTTTTTTAATACTAATGGGTGATGAAGCGCTCAATACCAAAAATAACGTTTCCACCCACGTTTCTCTCCGTTGTCTTGAACAGGCTGTGTGCTGCAAAATGCGCTGCAATTCGGTGTCCAAATTTCCTGCTGCCATGCGGACGTGACCTCAAATGATGCTACATCCGCAGTTTTGATACAGGAAGAAGATGGTCGTGGTAAATTCAAACACTGTAAGCGATAGTTATGGATTCTTCTGCCGTCAGCAAACGATCCAGATCAACTGAAAGACCACTAAAAAGTGTAACTACGAAGAAAAAGGTGAGTAAACAACATTATAGCTTCAGTTTGTGCACGCTCCCATGACGGCTTGGCTTGTGGCTGCAGTTACTTGAAGTGCCAGTCGCAGCAGTCGTGAGTTTCGTTTCTTAATCTTGCCTCAAGTCCCTTTAAACTCTTGAATACAATTAAAAATGCTACTAAATTGGCTTTTTTCATCGCTGGTTCAAACGTTGATACAGCTACCATTTTTATAGGTAAAGTTGACTAGTACTGGGTTGTACCACCTTTTGCTACTCGAGTACAGTACAGTGGTATAGAAAAGTTTGGGCACCCAGAACATTTCCATTATTTTCATTTATAAATCAATGGGTGCTTGGATAAGCAAATTCTGGTCTATCAAATAAGTAATGGACAGAGTCCAATAGACATAGTTCTGAAATATTACAGAGGATTCCAGAAGAGGATGTTTAATATACACTGTATTTCCAAAAGTATTTGCTCACCTATCCAAAATATGGGAATCAGGTGTTCCAATCACTTCCATGGCTACGAGTGTATAAAATGAAGCACCTAGGCATGCAGACTGTTTTAACAAACATTTGTGAAAGAATGAGTCGCTCTCAGGAGCTCAATGAATTACAGCATGGAACTGTTGTAGGATGCCACCTGTGCAACAAATCCAGTCATGACATTTCCATGCTCCTAAATATTCCACAGTCAATTGTCAGCTGTAATATAAGAAAATGGAAGTGTTTGGGAAAGACAGCAATTCAGCCACAAAGTGGTAGACCATGTAAACTGACAGAGCAGGGTCAGCAGATGCTGAACTGCATAGTGTGAAGAGGTCACCAACTTTCTGCAGTCAATCACTACAGACCTCCAAACTTCAAGTGGCCTTCAGATCAACTCAAGAATAGTGTGGAGAGAGCGTCATGGAATGGATTTCCATGGTCGAGGAGTTGCATCCAAGCCATACATTCCCAAGTGCAATGCAAAATGTCGGCTGCAGTGATGTAAAGCACACCGCCACTGGACTCTAGAGCAGTGGAGGCACATTCTCTAGAGTGATGAATCTGGGAATCTGATGGAGGAGTCTGGGTTTGGTGGTTGCCAGGAGAACAGTACTTGTCTCACTGCATTGTTCCAAGTGTAAAGTTTTGATGGAGGGGGGATTATGGTGTGGGGTTGTCTTTTAAGGGCTGGGCTTGGCCCCTTCGTTCCAGTGAAAGGAATTATGAATGCTTCAGCATACCAAGACATTTTGAACAATTCCATGCTCCCAACTTTGTGGGAACAGTTTGGAGCTGGTCCCTTCCTCTTCCAACATGACTGTGCACCAGTGCACAAAGCAGATCCATAAAGACATGGATGGCAGACACCGGTGTGGATGAACTTGACTGGTCCACCCAAAGTCCTGACCTCAACCTGCCAGAACACCTCTGGGATGAATTAGAGCGGAGACTGAAAGCCAGGCCTTCTCGTCCAACATCTGTGTGCTGCCTCACAAATGTGCTTCTGGAAGAGTGGTCACTCCCATCAACTCCCATACTACCATAAACACACTCCTAAACCTTGTAGACAGCCTTCTCAGAAGAGTTGAAGTTGTTCTAGCTGCAAAGGGTGGACCAGCGTCATACTGAACCCTATGGATTAAGTATGGGATGTCACTTAAGCTCACATGTGAGTCAAGGCAGGTGAGCGAATACTTTGGCAATACGTCATTTATGTATGTAATTTTTGCACCATTATTGGACTGGTGCAAGAATGTGGGCATCCTTGTCATTTTGTTGATTTGAATATACTTGTGACTTCTAAGCACCAGTAAACTGGAACACAAAATTGGCTTGGTGAGCTCACCAAGCCTTGAGCTTCATAGACAGGTGCATCCAATCATGAGAAAGTATAAATAAAATTGATGAAAATCTTCATTGGTGTCCAAACTTTTTCATTTCACTAAACTCATTGTCATGTGCAAGAAATCAGGTTGTTGGAGCAATATTTGGGTAGGCTGTGACATTTTAACCATGCTGAATTGGAATTATGGGCTCACAGCACCATTCCACCACCGCCAGTATGAACCACTGATACAAGGCATCCCTTTATGCTCAGGCCAAATTCCAATGCCTCGTTTTTGAACGTGACAGCTGAAATAGACTAAGACCAAGCAACATTTCTAAAATTGTATATTGTCCAAATTTAGTGAGTGTGGAAATTCAAGTTTTCTGTTCTTTACTGACAGGAGTACAGTCTTTTTTTGGTTAGAGTCAATCTGCGTTAAGATGGTATGTGGTTGTAGCCAGTGGTTATTTGGCAGTGGTTATATCATCTCTAACCAGACTGTCCATTCTCCACTGACATCAAAGCATTTTGGTCCAGATAACTGCTGCTCACTGGATATTTTCTCTTTTCTGAACCATTTTCTTTAAACTCTAAAGACGACTGTGTGTGAAAATCCCAGTGGATTGGTTGTTTCTTCAATACTGAGGCCAGTCCTTCTGGCACCAACAATCATGTCATGCTAAATAATATTTTGATTTCCTTTTCTTCCCCATTCTGATGCTTTGAACTGAACTAAGTTGTCATAATCATGTCTACATATCAGGCTGATTAACTGTTTGTCTAAACAAGCATTTGAATGGATATATCTAATAAAATGGATGAGCGTGTAGTTCATGAACAGATACCACTAGAGCAAGTTTTCCATTGTAAAATAGACAAAGCAGCAATTCTAATTGTGACTGTGCTGCATGGAGCCTGCCTGAAACACTGCTATTGTCTTCTCTTTTTCTTATCAAGTCCAGGCATAGCTCTGGTGCAGGCCCACCTGTTGTACAGAATTATTTCCTGTAGCTCTACTGTATTGGCAAACACACTTCCATGACTTGTCAAAAGTTAGAAAAAAAAAACTGCTTTAACTCAGAACTTTAGTTTCTATTATTCACAATAACATTAGTTAGTAAGAATGAACATTGACTGGTTACCAAATCCTGCTTGTGGAAATACTGATGGTGTTATGCCTACGTACTTCCCATTAGATCATGGAAATAAATGGTAATTCTGCAAAAACCATAAGACTTGCCAATAGTCTTTTTCTTTTTTTTTTCAAAGTCTCCCCAACAAGTCCAAGAACTGGCAGACTCAGCTGATCAGCTATGGAATACCTCTGACAAATTATATTCACATCTGCAAGAGCGAGAAATAAAATGAGAGAGGAATCAAGTAGATACAGACAGCAGGAAGAAATGATGAATTGAAAAACATAACCAGCTACTAGAACAGTTGTGGAGGAGGGAAGCCATGCAGATGTGGGCATGACAAAGTTCCTCCTTTTTTCTGCCAGAAGTGGGGCACTAATAGTGCACCATTACTGCACTATCACTGGCTGAACGATTTGTCCCGCAAATACGTCATCACGTACAGTGTCCAAACTTGGCGTGTGGAAACGTCCTTGTTCCGGGCATTCATTTATGTTCTGAAATCGTTTCCCCTGGGCACACAGGCGTTTCTCTGTGTGATTGAATTAGCAGACAAGTGGCTGGTAAGTGGCTGGCAGTCGGCTGAATGGGGACTTTTTCATGCCCAGATCTGTAGGTCCTGCTCTTATATATTTGAACAACTGTTAAATGTCCCTTACTTTATCTTTTTTTTTTTCTTTTAAACCCTGTCAACTCACAAAAAAGAGGACCAGGTGAAATCTGCAGAATGCAAATCAAGCTGCATGAAAGTACTGTTTATTCTGAAATTTCCTCGACTTCTGCATTATAAGAAAAAAGAAATGTGGCTCCTAGACCAGAAGCTACTGAAACTTTCCACTGCTACAGTACTGCAGTCAATATTTAACAAAGTGAGTCCAGAACCAATATATAATTGTGAGCTGGAAAAACATAAGTTCTGTCAGGGAGATTTAACTAGCACAGTGCTCCCTAATCACAGTAAAACTGCAGTTAAGCATTTCACACAGTCTAGTGTCATGAAAGGACTTGCTCCCTCTACAGTATGTTACCTCCAATATGAGTTTACAGTTCAAATTCTGTTCACTCTTGCCTTTACTGTTTGAAAAGGTCTATCTCTGTAAAGCCATATGGTTGTTTACCCATTTTTGTGGGTAATCCATCTGCTTTGCTTTTTTTCCCCTCCATATTACAGTATATATTTGCACATATTTCTAGGGAAAAAGTCTGAACACTAGATTAAGCCAGGTTCAGAGTCTCTTTTGAACCTTTTGACATATAAATGTCAAAAGGTTTTACAGAGGGAATCATCACTTCGCAATTTCTAAAATACTGCCAATGACCAGAATAAAAAACAACTACATTTTTGCCATGTTTCAGACTGAAATGTTCCGTTATTCGGGCTGTGTATGAGATGTAAAAAAATGAAAATAAAAAAATAAATCTGTTAAATAAAAAAAAATACAGACAGGAGCAAAACTGGAAAGTTTGGTGTCTATACTCTAAGGGCCCGATTTACGAAAGGTTTGCGCTTGTTAAAACAGGCGCTATCTTCATTACGCACGCAATAATCCGCCAGAGCTGATTTACAAAGCAGGGCAAAAGGAGGTTTGCGCCTGTCAAGGGGCAAAATAGCGCCGCTGTCCATTTTGCGCATCTGCTGCAGATGAATATGCAAACAGGGCGTTTCTGCCAGAAGGCGCAAAATATTGGGAGGAGACTATGCAAAACCTCAGTTTAACACGCGCAATGTGATCTATCAACTGTTCAACGGAAAGCGGGGGCAAAAGATTGCGTGTAATTTAGCACGTCTGAAAAGCAGGTATAACTGGCAGCTTTACGCACTGATGGCTGAAAGAATGCTGCACACAGGACTGCAGACATCGGGTCAGAATCATTTTCATGATGTGTTCAGGCGACACGTCAAGTTTTCATTATTTAATTAAATAACAATCAACATCACTGTTAAACACGGTTATTCTAGACATGAACCAGAACATCTGCAGCTGCAGCATCATGGTAGTTAAAGCTGACATTATTTATGTCTTTTTATTTTCTTTTACTTTTTGCCAATGGCATATTTTTAAATTAAAATCATCTCCTGCTCCTCCACACCGCAGCGACTGCTGCTGCTCTGAGGTTGCTGTCCTGCGTGAAGTTGGCCCCCACCCCACAAAAAACTCAGTGAAAATAACCAGTAACGTCGCACAAACTAATGATACTATTTTTTACTGAGTTTTGCGTGGGGTGGGGGGCAATTACGCAGGTCCCGCGCCTGGCATTGTGCCAAAGAGCGCGCAGTCTGTGCGTAATAACAGATCATCTTCAACAGCGTGTCCTTATCCATGTCCTTAAACTGGCCTCTTTTTACGATCCACAGGGAAACCTGCTGCATTATTTTTATTTATAGTTATTATGAAGAGTTCATTTGCAAAAACAGACAAACGCCACTGTGGAAAAACGGAGTTAACTGCTTTTGTTGCTGTTGGGTACAAACGCCATATCTCCATTTTACATCATTAAAACCCTCTACTTCACGTGAGCTTGATTTTCTGAAAATATTAAAAAAGTAAATGAAGAGTTTATTTGCAAAAGCAGTTAACTCCGTTTTTTCTAAATGGCGTTTGTCTATTTTTGCAAATGAACTCTTCATATTTATCTTATATTCTGTTTTTTATTTGCCTCATATTATATCTCTGAAACTAACATCTCTCTATCAGGATGAATTTCATTTTGCGTTTACCACATGCTCTTCTGAACTTTCCGTGGCGCAGGGAGAGCGCACGCTAAATCCTCATTTAAATCCTGCTGTTTGCGCCTGTTACAGATTGCGCGTGTAATCTTTGTAGATCACCCGCAAACGCTAAAATGACAGCGCACGCTATTTTTTTTGCGAGGCAAAGACATTAGACTCGCAATTTGGAGTCTTTGTAAATCAGGCCCTAAGTGCTCCAGAAATGGAGATTTCATACTTCAAAGCAGGGGAGCTGCAATCCTGACGGTTTTCTATGCCACCTTGCTCCAACACACCTGACTTAAATTAACTCATTGACTGCCAGACCTTCTCCGAGCAGAGCGCTCCATATTGCCAGGATTTTTAAGCATTTTCACTGATTTTTGGAGATCCACAGAATATTGTGTACTATGCCTATGCAAACACTGAATGTACCGAAGGAAAGCTTAGACTCTCTTCTCTTATCAGAAAAAACAAAACATTTGTTTCTAGCTTTTTTCATTCTTTAGTAATCTGCAGAAGAACATGGGTTTGTTGCAGTGAAAATGCCCGTTTCTGACCAAAAATCTGAGAAAACGAGCTTTAAATGCTGCAGTGCGCTTCAAATGGAAGTGTCTTTGATGCCAATATTTTTTTACTTTACTAACACCTTCATCATCTGAACAGCCATTTACTTCTATGAAACAACCAATACAACACTGAGAAAAGAGTTTTGGTGTCAAAATAATTATTTACTAGCTAAATAAGCCACAACAAGTTTGTTTCACAACATACCATTTGGCAGAAACGTTTCCCTCTATTCCTCCCTCCCTCCTTCAACACAGCTTAGGTGCGCAAGCACAACCCGCCCACCCCCCTGCAGGAAACCCCCGCTGTGCTGCTTGCCTTACTTTCACTTTCAAATGGCGCACTTCGCTGCTGTATTTCCATCGTGTCTTCGATCGATCGTGTCTGTCTGTCACCGATCACTTGATCCACAAACTTTCCTCTGTCATCCACCTCCTAAACTGCTTCAGTTACGACTGGTCGCCATGTTCTCTCCCCCTCGCAGAATCGAGCACACTTCCTTTGCCGACCATGCTGCTGACTCGTGCTGAATACACACACCATAGAAGCACACCATTTCTGTTAGGTTTTTTTTAAGCTTGTCTGACACCGCCATCTGCTGGATTGGATGAAAATGACTGAAATAAAGACAATCAACACTTGGTTCTCTCTGACAAGCTCCGCCAGAGATTAAAAAAGCTCCCCCAATAAAACCCGTAATTAACGTGGAAACACGTGATTGGCAGCTAACGTTCGGATTTGAATAAAGGTCTTTACACGTGAATGGCAGCCAGTGAGTTAATGAGTCATTGTGCAGAACTTCATACTGGTTGTTACTGACAAGGCGTTTCTATTGTAATGTGAAATTCATTTTGTTCCTGTAACCAGAAGTTTCACATCTTTAGGGATTATACTGTGCTGCTGCTCTAGCAGAGAGGAGGTGGACTGATTGGATTAAACCTGGAAACACTCTACCATACACCCAAGAATAGCCCTCATCTGATTCTCTATAATAGGTTTATTTTTGAAAAAGGCGGGAAATAAAATACAACTGTAATTCATTTCTCAAGCTTGCTTTGGCTTGAACCAGAAGAACCTTCTTCCCCTGCTGCTGAAACTACACTGCCATGTATGGACCCTGTCGTGCGCAAAACAGTGAAAATCACTATTGTTCAGTATAATTTCATAAATAATTATACAATACATGTCTTTTCACATTAAAATGAATAAATTACACAGCAGAACAGGAAAATCACCAAGTTGTTTAAGGGATTTAACGTTTTCATGGAGCACTGTAATAACAAGGGAGTAAACAATGGGCTGGGTAATCCGATCCCATCGTAATGTCATGCAGTGTTACAAATGCAGCAGGTTGTTTTCTTTTCAGCTTACTGTTAATTTGTTGAAAATACCCCCTAGAATGTTGGCATATGTGCATTAAGCCAGAAAGACAATATCAACATAATTTACCCTCTAAATGGGAAATCTCTGTATATTCATTCATATTAGTCTTTGAGCAAGTTAAAGGTTGCCATGACACGTATTTTACTTCATCTGTAGGAATAATTCTGAAAGAGTCAATACATTTTGACACAGCATATTTATCACTGCAAAATTCACTGTTTAGTTTTATCATTTGGGGTGTTTTTTTGTTTGTTTGTTTGTTTGTTGTTGTTTTTTTCTTGTCAATGACAAATATAAATAGCCATTAGCTTGATTACCATTAGCTATGTTTGCATGGAGCCAAATATACCGCTTGCAATCGGTTTGAAACGTCTATTGGAATGGAAATGATCCATTTTACACACCTCATTTGAATGAAAAGAGCCAATCCAAAACTATCTTCATTCAGTTTCACAAGGGTAAAATATTACTTTTCCCAAATCGATCATGTGATCATGTAAGCCTGGGATTAGGGCTGGGACAATCCCCAATTAAATCGTATATTGGCAGTTGGAAGGTTGCCAAGCAGTCTGCTGTTTATCAACGCAATTTTAAAAAAAAGAAAAATTCAACAAAAAACAGCGCTCTACTGTGCATTTAGAGATGTTTCTCGAGGAAATACATGATTGTTAGAGAAGCCTAGTTTACAAACAGACCTACAATCCACATTCTCTCTCCTAAGTGCAGGTACACTGTCAGCAGCCCTGTGACAGTGACAGGGCGCATCTCTTAAATTCAAATTGACGCAGCCCATTTGCTTCTGCTTCGGGGTCGTTCAGCAGAGACGGCTAATTGCAAATAAATATTGTTTTCATGTGTAACTACTGAAATGTTCACACAAGGGTTTCATAAAGAGATTTCATGAACACATTATCTAGCAAAGCTGATTTTAAGGTTGTGAGTGCAGTCTAGCCTGGATGGAAGTTAAAATATAAAAGTATTACACAATTACATAGTACATATTCTCAGTAATATATATATACAATTCATGTAATAAGTATAATAGTACTTATTACAAAGCCACGTCACAGGGGTTTCAGCTCACACATGCAATCAAATTCAGATTATTCATGCAGCCATGCTGACTGGTAGCGATCAACATAAGACCCTGCCCCCTTGTCAATTTAATCGTGGATTGGCAATCCAGAGCAATGACAATGTAGAATTTGGAATTTAGTATAGGCAATCGCACAGCCCTACCTGGGATGATAACAAATTTTGCTGGACAATATATTGTCCCACATATTTTTGATGATAAACGATATTGTCGACTTTACCGAGACCAAAATAACCACTTATGTTATGTTAATCATAATAATGCAAGTACACCCTTTCAAATGCAACAGTTAAACTTTTATTTCATACTGGAATGTCCAGAACCAGAACTTTTAAATATCCTAAATACATAAACAATAACAACAAAAAAACGAACAATAAAAATAAAAAGGACTCTGTTGCTGTTAGAAAAATTGCATCAAAAAACAATAAAAACATGTTTCTCCAAAACAATATTTACAATGGCCTATCCTGTCTCAACAAACAAAACTGAACATCAATAATAATAATAATAATAATGATCTGCTGACTGTTGGGCGACAGCTGTACAACTCAGGGTGCAGTTTTTTTTTTTTCTCCCCAGCTAGGAACACAGGAATACCTCTTCCTGTTGCATTCAGGATTCAATTCAAAATTCTGTTCCTGATCTTTAAAGCCCTCAATGGCCCCTCACCTACATACCTGGCCGAGCTCCTCACCAGCTACACCCCCCCCCAGATCATTAAGATCCTCCTCCTCGCGTCTCCTGGATGTCCCCAGGTTTAGATGCGACTCTAAGGGTGGCAGAGCCTTTTCTGTGGCGGCCCCACGGCTGTGGAACGCGCTGCCTCTGAATATCAGAGCCGCTCAGTCACTCCCTGCCTTCAAAAAGCTGCTCAAGACCTTCCTCTTTACCCAGGCCTTTCCATCACTATAACCCCCCCTCCCTACTCTCCTCTTTCCATCCTTGGTCTCCCATGTCATCCCTCCTTTTATTGTGTTTTAGCTCTGGGTCATTACGACCTTTTTAATATGACTGGTGTCCTTTGTATTTTATTTTTGCTTCATGTAAATGTATACCTTCTCCTCTCTGAGTTTTTTTTTTTTTTTTTTATATTATTTTTTATGACCTATTTTTAAGTTGAGTTGTACAGCACCTCGGGCTCCAAAAGGATGTTGTTAGTGTGCTCTATAAATAAATTGAACTTGAACTTGAACACTCAACCGGATGATTGTGTTTGAAGTGGCCATGCAAGTTGATTGTGTTGCCTTTTTTTGTTGCTACCATTTTTAAAAAAGAGTCGGCATACTAGCTTGTCAGTGTTGATGGTCCCACCTCGCTCATTGAGCTTGAAGCCAAAATATTTCCACACCAAAGCTGTAGCATTTGGCTTTGCTAAATGCTATGCTATAAATCTATGCTCCTCAAAGCTCACCTGTCTGTGTACGTGTGCTTGCGGCTCTGGTTGGTCCCACTATAGACTGTTAATAGAGTAATAGAGAGGGATGAACCGCTCACGTGACCCACTGGTTTCTGAGGAGCTAAAAGTGAAGCCAGTTGGGCGTGTCTCTTCATCACCATCTTGCCGTGTCACGTATGTCGTCACCCCCAGAAAATACTAAAATGGGCAAAGGCAAGGCTGCTCTAAGCCGCGGGGCAAATGATTGGCAGCTGACATACTCTGGGCTAAACGCGAAACCAAGCTAACGCGAAACTAACAGGAGCTAACGAAGATAAGCCCCATAAGCGGTGGTGCAAATGTAAGTGTTACAACTCTTGTCAGTGTCCAGGGAAAAAAAAGGGTGGAAACATAATAATCAGAGACAAGCAAGGTCAAGTAAAATGGATGCATTTTCAGGAGACAAATAAACAGGGTAGCAATGTTATGCTACAAACCCCAAAATGCAAACAAGAAGGTAGGCCAGGTCACACACCTCCTTGATAGGCAACTTACAATGCTAAACAACAGCCTCTGACCAACAAACAAGTTGAATTCAATTGAACCAGCCACAAGAGCTCTAAGCAGGAGCAGCCACAACCAAAATGTTACAAAACAGTTTTACCTCACAACAGTTTCAACTGTTAAACACACACAAGTTAAATATTCTAGATCACAGCCTTAAGTCCGGAGCCAGTCGCAACAGCAAAAACCCAGAGGCAAACTGTGCTCAGTGACCACAGCTGCACAGAATGGATGCAGACGAGGGCTTTTAAGCTGCAGAGGCTTGATTTCTGGCCAGTCAAAGAAAGGCGGAGAAGCAGGCGTCCAATCCCCACAGTACTCTAAACACAAGAGGGCGGCACCCACCGGAAGGATGTTCAGGTCAATCACCTGGAAGTGCTGGGACACAGTTATTTGCAAATAAACAAAATCAAGGCCTTGCAGGCCACAAAGCCTAAGGGTGCATTCAGAAAGCATAGTCCTCAAGTCTTGGTCCATTTGGCGACTCTGTTCGGTTGGGGGCAAGGGTGGTCTTCCGGACCGAGATCGCGTTCACGTTGTACTATTGCCATACGAGCCAAACGGGCCAAGAATAAGAATCTCAGGTGGCGCTGCTTTCGGATTCACCGTAGGCGAAGACAAGACGCAAGTACAAGAAGGTTCTCACACCTTCTGTTTCCTCCACAAAGCAACATTATTTTTGTACGAAGAGCTGGATATGCTTTCATCAGAGCAAATATCAATTAAAGCTTTTACTTCCTCGTAACTCCATGTCTGACCACAAGCCATCTTTATAAATACTGCAGTCCCTCATGTGTGTTTGTTGTCGTAGCTTTTACCCACATTGTCCAACGTTTGACCCACAATGCCAATGCAATTTGTTGTCCACTTCCTGTCTTTGATTCACTTGAATCAGACCAAGACCTGCGTTTTCAGGTCCGGTTGTTTGTTCTGGATCAGAGTCCGTTTGCACATTCACATCTCCCGTAAACGAAGCAGACTTTCTGAGCAAACGGACTCTTTTTGTGATCTAAAGAGCTTTGTGAATGCGCCCTAAAGGCCTTTTCACACCGGGACCGATGCAAATAAACGTCATGAAATTGCGAATAATTTGGAGGAGAAATATCAACGCATTTGTCTATACACACCTGCTCTGACGCAAAATTACGAAGATGCAAAAACAAACTCGCATTTGTTATTCCAGAGGAACGTGAGCACATGCAGCAGTAATGGAGTGAGAGGCGGCTGGAGGTAAACTCCTGGATGCTGAAAACGGCTGATCTCACCGTGGAGACACCAAATGGGGATTTTAAATAGAACACATGTAGCTAGTAACCTGAAATGGCCACAAAATGTAGGGAAAACATTCCTACTTCAGCTGTGACACCCCCAAACCCCTGTTTGCCAAACGAGAGTGCTGCGACACAAAGGTGATAACACCTGAGCCATAATGATGCAGTAGCAACGACCAAGCGACACCTCTCTCTTTTTCCTTTCTCTTTTTGCTCTGTGACGGTCAGAGCGCCTTCTCTGATTGGTGGATTGTGTATCTGTCGGATGCGATTATTAAGAAAGTCGACCTCAATGGGTTCCTATGCACAGCTCCACTACTTCCTGAACTTAAGGTAGCTCCTTTGTTTCCTGTCTCTCATCACTGGACGAACTGATTAACTCAGGTGTGTCTGGCCAGTTACTGAGATCAGACACACCTGGGTGAATTAGTTCGTCCAGTAATGAGAGACAGGAAACAAAGGAGCTACCTTAAGTTCAGGAAGTAGTGGAGTCGTGCATAGAGCCCATTCGAAAAAATAAACGTCGCAAAATCGCAAGATGGAATTTTGTCACAGATGTGAACGCTCCCGTTGACTTGATATTAATTTGATTCAAGCTTTTGCCGTGCGAATCTTTTGGACGAAATATTCGGAGTAGGTGTGTAAAGGCCTTAAGGCTGTAACAGTAAGACATGCTTAGACTTGCTATTATCTGACTAAAATCCACCGTTGTGCTAATTTGCTACAAACTGAGATCATACTGAGAGCAAACAAGGAGCTAACGAGGAGCCACCAGTTGGAAGGCCAGGCCTCCGGTCTGCCGCATGTCAATCAAAAGGACATCCCCCTCAATATGCGTAATTTCAAGATTGAATAACATCTAAACAGATGAGTTATAAAAATAATTCACCCCCCACACAGTTGACATGAAGGTAAACTTGACTGTCATGATCTCTGGCTGTGGTGTTTTGTTTTAGGTGGAGTGGGCAGGCTTCCAGGAAGTTTTGGGCAGAGACTGGAGTAATTCCATTCCACACCTGCAATCAATCAGCTCGTTGCTGCTGCTGACTATTTGAGGACCTGCAGGGCAGTCTTTGCCAGATTGCTCTCTGCCTCGGTGTTCCTCGCATGCCTGCTCGCCCACCCCTCCACTTATCTGGACCATCTAGACTACATCACAGCCTATACCTTCCCCCTCTGCTATTGGAACCCTCCAAGAGATCAGTAAGCTCACACCACAAAATCAGTCCTTCTGTTCCTGCTGCCCTTGGATCCAACTAATCTTCTTCACTCTCTGCCCATAGAACCAATCCAGAATCCAGTTGTCTGAAATAAATTCTGTCATTGCTATCTGCTTTTGGGTTTTCATCCTTGCAATCGGCTGACTGCCGTGACATTGACCTATTAAACCTTAAATGATGTTTTGAACCAGGCTGTAACATGTTTGTCTCTGCTGTGAAGTTGGCGTTTTTCACATGGGAGTCTATGGGGATTTGCTCTGTTTTGCAGCCAGCCCCTAGCGGATCAAGGGAGAATTACAAAAAAATGACTACTTCCAGGTAGACTCACAGTTGGCCACTGGAGGTTGCAGCTTGGCCCCTACAGATACAAAGATCCTGAACAACTGACAAGATGGCTTGCTCCCTTCATTTCATTTTACTAAGCCACAAATGCGCCCAGGTGCTGAGACCGATGCAGAGTGTACCCTCTTGTCATCCAGTGTGTTTGGAGGCGAGAGACAGGAAAACAAATACAACCAATCACATGGCGATATATTGAGGCCCGAAAAATTAAGTTCATTTTCATCTATCATGCCATTAACTGATTTACTGATTATCGTCCCAGGCCTATGATCATGTAAACACAAATCGGAAAGTTGTCAGGCTGCATTCTTACAGTGCATGCTACGACTTGTAAATGTGCAATGAGTGACATTTCCTTACTTTAGAAGATGGCGGTGAACAAACAAATGTGCTGGACAGTGGCAGAAAGTTAATTTTTAATTCAAACTCTCTCTATGCCTTTTTCACTTTGTTGTTTTAAGTAGGAGCCCATGAGTATTAAGCTACTGTAAAAACTACAACAGTGACTATCAGTTTTTAGACCTCTGTATTTGATAAAGTGGTTTTAACATCATTCTGCACAACTCAGTCAGGAGTAGGCATGAGCCGGATACTCGTTTCAGATGAGTATCCGGTACGGATAATGCATTTTTGACGAGTACGAGCATGATACGAGTAAAACTAATCAATATCTGTGCTCGTGTTGAAGGAGAATCCTTATTTGATAACTGACTGTCTGCACGCTCTGTGATTGGCCAGTCACACACTGCGCCCGCCTCCTACACACACATCTCTGCTGTGCTCCGCTGTCACGCACACACAGACAGTAATTGATCTCTGCTGGGCTCGTGCTCACGTTGCTCTCTTTCGTACTCAGATTTTCTTCAGCTCGTCTTTATTTCTGTTTCTATGATATTTAAAGTTACTTTGCGAACTTCTTTCATATCGTACGCAGCGCATTTGACAATACAGAGCTGAAAACGGCTTGATTCGCGTCGATCGCTGCCTCCACTCCCCCCCCGTCTCTCTCCTTTACCGTCTGCCTGCAGTTTGGCTGTGATGTAAAAACGTTCTGAACTTATTCTGAATGCGGTTTTTGAGAAGGAAACGGTGAACCAGGCTGATATATTTCACCGTTTGTTATGATTGGATGTTTACACGAATCACCAAGTTCACACAGATCATTAAAACATAAACAGCCATACAGACCAGTTACACACACACACACACGCACACAGCTGAACACACAAAGTAGCAGGTATTAACATTTTTATTGTAGGCTATTTTATAAAAATTAGTGTATTATAAATATTCGAGCTTTATATACTGTATATAGGCTTTTTATAGGCATTGAGTACAATAGATATTTTAACTGTTACACAGCGCCACACACACACTCTCTCTCTTTCTCTCTCTATACTCCTTAATCATTATTTAAGTTTGTGAGGGGGAAAAAAAAACAAAATGTTAGGTAATTAAATAAATAATGAATTAAAATTAAAGTATTGAGAAAAATGAAACAAAACAGAAAATAAACCAAAAAAATAAAGTTGTGTTGAGTTTGAAAACTTGTTCATGCATACTTCGTAGTTCATAATTTCCAATTGGATGCGTTGTATGTACTCAAAAAGTTATTCATCTCATGATTTTATTTTTAAAAATAAAGTAAATATTTTCTTTGCAATTGTGATCAAAAACATTGAATCTCAACTCTGAGGCTGTTCTGTAAATAGTTACCAAATAAACAACAAATCAAGAAACTTCTCATCAATTCATATTAATATGAGACTTAAAATAATGTGCTGATTTAAGCCCCATCCAGTTCCGCTCAAATCACACCCACTTCCGGTTTAAGCCCCGCCCACTCCGAGTACAGATACAGATACAGATATTTAGATGGTTTAACAGATACAGATACAGATAGTGGTGTACTCGCTCATCCCTAGTCTGGACCATTCTATTTCGGAATGATTTCAAACAGAAAGGGGAAAAAGTCTCCATGTAAACGTGGCGAATGTTGACCAAGTTTGAAAACAGAAAGTAGCCCAGTCAAAAACAACTTTGATTGAAGTAAAATAGATACTTTATTGGAAAATGCGAGAATTATTCTCCTCACCAGAGGTCCCCAAGTCCAGTCCTCCAGAGCGACTATCCAGCAATTTTTAGACCCCCTCCAACGCACCTGAATCAAATGGTTAAATCCCTCATGTCAATTCAGCTCCCCAGAGGCTTGATAAGGAGGCATTCATTTGAGTCAGCTGTGTTGGAGAAGGGATGCAACCAAAATGTGCAGGATAGTAGCTCTCGAGGACTGGACTTGGGCACCCCGGCGGCTCTACACCCATTGTTTAATCCTGAAGTGGTAAATAAGAAAAAAAAAAAAATTTTCCCAGGTGTCCCTGCTCCACAGCAAAAACAACTTTATTTTTTGTAAGCTGGAGGTGCACTTTAATGTTATGCCCAAGGAAACCTGGCAACTGGTCAAGTTCTGTGTTAAAGTTCAGACACAGCTACTTTCTCCACTGTTTTTTTTTTTTTAAATTCCTCACTTTTTAGTTTTAGCTTTGAGTGGTTGGTTCATAAATGGAGTGAGGAGAACAGGAATTCTTTATCTTTTTCCTACTTTTGTTATCCAAGCAAAAGTTTGCAAAGCTTCTGCTTAAGTGCTGTGTGGGCCAAGCCATTCATGGGTTTCAGAGGTATTCTTTGATAAATGGAAGAATAAAGGCAAGAAAGGCAAGAATAAAGGACACCCCTCGAGCTCTTTGGCAGTTGAAGAGGATAACTTGTGCAAGGGAAACTTTAGCAAGGTCTTTCCAGTTTGAGGGCGAAGGTTTTCCATTTGAAGCCTTCATTCATTGCTGCTTTTTCCCTGACAAATGGAAGTGAAGAATCTGCGCATCCTGTGTGAAAGGTAAAAGTTTCAAAGAGTCCCATATGGTTAAGCTGAATTAGTGGTTGGCTTGCAAACTCAAATTTTCAAATTTCTTGACCTTGCTGTGCAAATTCCTCAGCATATTGTACATTGGTCTTTGATCTTCAATCGTTTGGATTTGATAAAGATGACCAAAGAATGCAAGCTATGTCCAACTTTGCAAGCAACAGATGAGCACTAATATCTGATGGTTTAATCACCGACTCCAGTCAGTTTTTTCACAGCTGTGACAATCTGTATTTTTCAGGTTTTATAAGATCTTTGATAGTCTTCACAGGTGCAACCTTTGTTGCTTCCAGTAGAAGTCTGCCAAGCCCTCCCATGTTTTGGTGAATGTACTGGTGCTGGCTGATGACCCTCTCTGAACAACCTGAAACCATAATCAAAAATGCAGGAGTCTTCCTAAATTGCAACTGAAATCTTGTCTTAATTATTATAACTTGAGAGATTACAGCATCCATTGCTAAATTCAGATATAGCAGGTTCAAGAAAAGTAAACAGATTTTAAAAAAGCTTTAATCCACTCACCTCCCATGTAGTGATCTCAAGCCCAAAGGTCTCAGCAAAAGGATACACACATCTAACCAAATATACTTTGGGACACATACTGATTGGTAAAGGCCACATAGACATCCCAAGGAGGAATTTTGCTCAGAGAAGGACATTCTCTGAGGAATCACTGATTTACAGTCCTGAGTGCAACTCAGGAGAGGACCTGCATTTTGGTAAAACAAACAAAGGCCAATTGTTGAACTTTGAACCCATCCTCCAAGCTTGGAGATACTCCTTCACAGTATTTACGACCTGCTATAAAATGGATTCCTTATAGCCAATTTTGTTATGTGTCTTAACATCCAAGAACTGTTTTATATTATCAGGAAAGTAAGCTCATGTTAATCCCATGATGAAGACTTTTCTTTTGATATGAAACATGACATACTTTGGTGATTAGAAACTAGATGTTTCTTCCCCAAATTCACATCACATCCATTCCAGGATTTGCTGCATAAAGGTGAAGAAAGAGACACTTTACCCAACTGCTGAACTCCACTTTTATGATGGAAATGGACTTCCTCATATCAAATGATGTCTAACACATGCATTTTCTTTACAGGAATCTTAAATCCTCAAGATTAATCCTGTTTTATCCGTTTAGCTGATTTGTTTATTCAATGTCTTTCTTTATTCATATAATTCAGATCTTTGCGTTATTCTATTTTATTGTGTTCATTTTATTTCATCATGTCTGAATAATTGATCCATTTTTACATATGCCTCACTTAGAATTCACAGATGTTTATAACCATTACGCTTAACTGATAATCAAATGATTTGAGACGTGTCTGACTATTGGAGGAAACCTGACTCTGTCGGCTTCCCATTGGCTGACCAGCTGCAACCCACATTCCACTGCCAGGCAGAGCGCGAAGCTCTGAACTGAGAGAATCAGATCTGAGAAGAAGAGTGCGATGGAGAGCACAAGAATGTGAACACAAATCTGAACACGCCGAAGAACGACCAAGGCAGAACTGGAGAAACTTGGAACAATGGGGAAAGAATGAAACAAAACCTGCTCTGAACTCAGCAGAGTTCAGAACCATGGATCACTCAGGGAGGAGTGATGGAGAGAAAAAGACTTTAACCTTTATGTAAACCAGTTACATATCTTTGTACCTTTTCCAGCGAAAGCCACTTTTGATTTTTGAATCACTCCCGTGATTATCTGCCAGTATTTTTACCATCAACCATCCCGTGACATCAGTCCTGAAGCTGCACGTCTCTGGGGAGACGGATGAGAGAGAGAGAGAGGACGAACCAGAACCACCACTGAGCTGACCGCCCGCAGAGAGCCGGACGAACTTCCAGGAGATCGGGAAGATTTTTGGGGTCCATCCACCCGACAGTCTTCCAAAGGATTTGAGGAACAGTCCAGCAGAACCAGGGCGTGAGTGAAGCACCTCAGTCAGACGGAACCTCTGAGGAGAATCCTGATCATTTGCTATGAAATATGATCTGATGTCACAAGAAGTTGGTGATAGTGAATTAATCCAGGCCTACGGTTTACCAGACCCAGTTTAACTTTATTTAGTTGGATTAAGAAATCCTTCCTTCTTTTTCTTTGAACATTTATTAATTAACTGAGGCTTAATTAATTTATGTTTCATTTTCATACCATCTCACATTTCTTTCACAAGATAACTTTTGGTTGATCATCATGCTCACATATTTCTTGTATATATTTTGTACATACATTATCTCATGTAGTTTGTAGACTAGTTAATAAATACTCCGTATTATCTTAACTAGTCGTTGTTTGTGGTTTTTCTGATGTATCATGAAAGGTCACTTCAAGCGAGAACTCATGAAAGCGTCCTGAGACTGATCACTTAATCAAATCAATCTAAGAATTGATTTAAGACTTTAATGGTTTTCTTTGCTTCCATTACATATCAAATAAGTAAGGTGGTGCTCCGAGGCTGTATTAGTATTGATATTAATAGAAATATTAATATTAATATTAATATCATACAAAGTGACGCTATATATTGTGATGCCCAAGCTAAATCACAACATCCAACTCCCTCTGCAGTGTAAACAGTCCACACTGCAAACATCAACGCCTCCAAGACTTAATCCGTATCTGTTGTTTTGTTTTGTTTTTTTGGTGCATCAGCAGTTAGCAGCCCACTACATTTGTTAACAGTGAGTGGCGCATGGGGTCACAGGGGGGACAGAGAGAGGGGAGGGACAGAGACGAGACAAAAAGGCATCGATTCGTACTTTCTATAAGTTGCGAATGACCAATTCCTGCCTTTCAGTGCGAATGGCAGGGGTTGGTCAGAGTTTTTACAGAACTGCAGCTTTCACAGAGGTCTGACTTTTTTCCGTTTTTTTTTTTTTATGATACATGATGTATTGATACTGTCAGGATGGAAGGACCATTTCACCCAGTATAACAAAAGGTGGTTTTTTTTTAGTAATTAAGACAAGAAATAAAGGAAGAAGTAATGGAGTTGTGCAAATAGCCCAATGTAGGAGATCAGTTATATTCATACCTGCTCGCCACATGCTATCAGAAGTTCTTGCATCTTCTCACCAAAACTCCAGTCATCTTTGTTTCGTAGAGCTTTAGAAGCTTAGGTGTAGGCTATGCTTGTCCAGTGACGCAAATGAGAATGGAAGATTCTGATTGGTGATCCGATGGAATTCTCAGTAAAGCTCCATGGAACACACACCAAAAAATACAGGTTATGGAAAATACATTCATTTTCAAACAATGCCCAGTACAAAATGCACAAGTTTTACACCTCCATTTTGAGCGTGCGGTACGGATTAAGCCAATATTTCGGTATTATATGTGGCCTTCTTTAAAGTTTTTCAAAGTTTTTACTCATCTGGGCTTCACCGAAGAGTATAGTGTATCTTGTGACAACCTCAACAATGGGAGGACCTGATTTCATGAGAGGACAATGGGAGGACAATTTCTTCATGCCTCAGCGCAAAGGTCCGCTGCATGTGTTGATGAATGAGAATCATGTCTCTTGATGTCCTCTTAAACTGCTCCACCATCTCAAGTCTCTGTGTCTCAAGTGTGTCCTTAGTCTGTCCTTGAGGAGAATTCACAAGACAGTTGACTTCCCCTCTTTTGGGTCTTTTGATGTTGGCCCAACATGCTGCACCCTCTTGATTGGTCCTACTGCTGTTCCCTGAGTTCACAGCAACATCTTTTATGCCTACTCTGCTTAATTTAGTTCTGTAGTTCCAGCCATCATACCCTGTTTTAGAACCATTTTCTTTGAGGCATAGGTGTTTGCAACTATGTTTTAGTTGAGAAGTAATTGAGATCAGGGTAGACAATTATGAGATCTCTTCTGTTTATCCCACTTCTCAAGTATGGCTCAAATAGCTAACTCAACGTCCTTTGTCTCAGGGATGTCTATTCTCTTTTTTAGCTAACCTCTTACTCCTAAGGAACCCTTAGGCAAAGGCAAAACCTGGAGAAATATGTAGTCCTAAAACTTTCACTGAAACCAGCTAACCCGTGAGCACCAAGATTGTCAGCCAAAACAGAATACACTGTTCTTGGAGAGAAGAACCACAAGCTTCGATGAGGACACCCTGTTCGTCGAGGGTTTTCAGGTCACTCAAAAGAGGAGCAAAAACCTTTGTATGTCCAAACAGTCTTAGATCTTCTGATTTGCAAAAATGGCAAGTTGCATAGTATGAAGAGCTGAACGATTCTTTCCAGGCAGATTAGCTAGAGCCCAGTAAACTGCACAAATTTTGTGCATTTTTATGGATGTTCATTGTGGATTTGCAATTTCAAAATCATCAACATAAAGAATTATTGATAATTTTTTTCCCACTTCATCTAAGAGAAGTAGATTCTGCTGGTAGTGCAAACCCTCACAGTATGACAAATACTGTCCAGGCAAGTGAGTAGTTTCTTTGACTTTCTCAAGTACATCTGTTTTCTTTTATAACTGCTGCAGCGATTTCAGTATAGGCACATACATGCAAGTGTGCTGTGAATACTCAGTCAGGTACTCTGTGGGTTTAAGAAATGGAAATTTCTCCTTAGGATTTTCTCATTTTAGCATTTGGTAATGGTCCTCAAGAAGTCAGATTTCAGCAAAACATTACTCTCTGAAATTGCCTGGACAATCTCATTCACAAGTGTGTCAGTTAAGAAGCAGCTATTTTTGCAAGTACTTTAGATAACAGATTCTCAGACAAGAAGTTCTGACAGTAAAAAGTACTGGTCAATGCACTCTGTAAAGTAAAGTTTTTTTTTATTTGTTTTAAATCTTAACAGAAATTTCACTGCCAAGACATCGACCATGAGAAGCAAATGAGAGGGAATAATCAGTCGTACTTTGAGTTGCTGCAGTGGGAGATGCAGCGGGATGTGGCTGGAGTGGAGACGGCGGATGATGGATGAACAGGAATTTTGGTGGTTCTCCCAAATTCCCTTTTTTAATCGCGACAACAGTGGCAGGTGGAGCCCGTCAAAGGCACCAGAGGCCCAGTTCTGTTTTCCACGTAGGTAGTGGTTGTTTCTCTCTCTCTCTCTCTCTCTCTCTCTCTCTCTCTCTCTCTCTCTCTCTAATCCAGGATTTTAATAATCGCTACTTGAAGTCTGTTACTTTAAAAAAAACATTTGTCATACAGGTATATGCTAAAACTGTCTGTATGCCCAGACAGCAGTACATGAGACATGCAATCTCTGAAAAAAAATTGCCTCAATGGGCTATATGCACAACTCCACTACACTGAACTTAAGCACGCACCTTTGTTTTCTGTCTTTCATTACTGGACAAACTGATTAATCCAGGTGTGCCTGGCCTCAGTAACCACAAGGACAATGGCCAGACACACCTGGATTAATCAAACTGTCCAATAATGAAGAACAGGAGACAAAGGAGCTGGCTTGCGTTAAGTAGCGGAGTTGTGCACAAAGCCCATTGGTCCCGCCTACTGCTCGTACTGTGAACTGCAAGAATCAGACGGGACGAGACAAAATAACCGATCAGAGCCAGAGGAGCTTCTGATGGAGTGTCTGACACCTGTCAATCACTGCTCACACACACACACACACACACACACACACGCTGGGTACCGCCCCCTCCCTCTGCTGAAGCTGCTGCTGCCGCTTGTCAAGCAGTGAGAAGATGACCAGGGATGAGAAACAATAAAAAAAGGAAGAACTTGACCTTATGTTTGTGACTGTGATGTTGCTGATGGGCAGAGTTAGCTTGTTTCTGATGCCACAGCTGATGTTACTATTGTTTAGTTAGAAAACAAAATACGAAATACCTTTATAAAGTCACCAGGCTGTCTCAGTTTGGTGGTGGGGGGTTTGACACGAGGAAGCAGAGCATGAGTGCAGCGGAGAGGGAGGGGGAGTGGTGTGAAACTTGTGTTGATTCAAATTTTCAGACTAAGTTTGCTCTCTTCTCAGGGTAACAGACTGTATCTTTAAGTTCACTCAGTATGACTGACTTATTACAACAGGTTATTTTTAAGTAGATTTAATTTATTTTGATTAATTGACAGTTTTTTTTTTTGTTTTTAAAAAAAAAATTAACTTATCAAATCAAATCAATCAAATCAAAGATACTTTATTGATCCCCGAGGGGCACCATGTTATGGTGACTTAATTGTTTTATATAGATATGCTCTTAGGTAATAAAGTGTGCTCTCATTTCTCTGCACCACTTTATTCTTTTAGTTTAACTTATTTAAAGGGACTTGAGGCAAGATTAAGAAACGAAACTCGCGACTGGTGCTTCAGGTAACTGCAGCCACGAACCAAGCCGTCACGGGAGCGTGCACAAACTGAAGCTATAATGTTGTTTACTCACCTTTTTCTCCGAAGTTACACTTTTTAGTGTCTTTCAGTTGATCTGGATCGTTTGCTGACGGCAGAATAATCCATAGCAATCGCTTACAGTGTTTGAATTTACCGCGATCGGCTTCGTCCTATATCAAAACAGCGGATGTAGCGTCATGTGACGTCATGTCCGCAGGGCAGCGCGGGAAGTTCGGACACCGAATTGCAGCACATTTTGCAGCACACAGCCTGTTCAAGGCAACGGAGAGAAGCGTGGGTGGAAACGTTGTTTTTGGTATTTAGCGCTTCATCACACAGTTTTAAAAAAAGGAACATTCATGTTTGTTTGTTTTTTCAAATTCCTGCCTCAAGTCCCTTTAAAAAACTATTTTAGCCGCCATTTGTTTCAGACGATTGTTAAATATTTAAAGAGCCATATCATGAAAAATGGACCTTTATAAGGTTTTAACCATGTTAGTGTGTTATTTTCTCATAAAAACTTAATTCAAGGTGTTATTTTTCTTCATTTATACATATGTGAATAATCTATAGGGATGTCCAGTCCGAGCTCTAGCTCCCTTCCAACGGCTGCCTTAGAAAGACCTATGTAGAAATCATTAAACCAAATTACACCATGAAGTGCTTAACTAGTGCACAGCATTGTAGCAAGATGCCCACTTTGTTCAAGAGAAACTCCAAGAATCCTAACCTATCCCCTCTCTGAGGAAGAAGCGAACAGCCTGTGGGAAGACTTTCTCTGAGACAGGCAGCCACCAGGCAACAGAAGTTTGCTCCACAGTTCAGAAGAAAAGCTTCTGTCACTCTTTTTTTTTTTTAAAGTTTTTTTTTTATATATATATATTTTTCAGGAAAATGACAGCAAGTTGGAAAAAATGTGGTTTCGTTTGGCATGAGTTTATTTGTTGTACTAGATGATGGATCGACTCGACAGAAGTGATTCGATTTTGTCTTCAGCAGCAGAAAAAACCCTCAACTTTGTATGAACTTTACTCCTTACAGCTTCATGAATCTTGGGTAGTAAAGTGTTTTTTGGGGGGAGGACTACCTCTGAAACGTGATGCAATTTCCACCACAAAACGCCTCATGAACGGAAAACACCGAAAAGTGAAACCATCTCCCAGCTCAACGTTAACCATTAGCCTATGACTTGTTAGCTAATGTACTAACTTGTCAGCACTCTCTGGTACTGCATGTACTCCAAACTCCATATCAGGCTCCTTTACACGGTTAACTATTTTATTTCGTCTATCAGAGTCCAATCGTCTATCAATGTTTACAAATTTATCCACATGACTGCAGAGGGGGTGTTCCACAAAAAATTGTTACCCTTCAGAATCTGTGACTGTTCCGGCGCAATGTTAAGAAATGGGCAAACGAACATCTCAATTGGTCGATAGCTTCGGTGGTTCAGTGCCATGAGCCTTTTAACTTCCATGTTGGAAATTAGAAACATAAAAAAATGAATATTCAACACTAAATTAGTTATCTTTAGTGGTGAGGGGAACATACAGTATTTAGCTTATATATGCCCATCAGCCGCTGTATGGACTAAGCATTTGTCCTTAATGGTATTTTCCCCCCTTATATTTCCTTCATTTTTATACTTAAAATAGTTTTGAACTTTTATACTTTTACTCAAGTAAAATCTTGAGTAGATACTTCGACTGCTACAAGTCTTTTTAAATCCTACTGTCTATGCTTCTTTAATAATTTTAATGCTTCTGACATACATGCACACAGCATACAGTATTTTAAATAGACATATCAGTATACTGAATGCCTTTTTCCCTTCTTTTGATCAGCTAACTAATGCATCCATGAAAGTAAACATGTTTAAAGTCAAATAAATGGTGAAAATTTTTAATTTTCAGTGCCAAAATTTCTGTCATGTTTGCCTGGAAGTTACACATTCTGTCTTGCACATCCTTAAACTTAATAACACTGTTGAAACAAAGAAACAAAAAAAAAAAGAAGACTTGAGTAAGTTTGAAGTGAAGTACTTAACTGTTTTGTGTTTTCTATTTTATTTATTTTTTCTATTTCATGTTTTTATGTCCTGCACTCTCGTTGAGCGTTTGTAGCCTATTTCGGAACAGTGCTTCCTGTATACGGGTCAAGACAGACAGTGTTGCCAAACTGTAAATGACCATGATGATATTCAATTTATTGTGAAATTGTTTATAAGGTTCCTTTATATTGTTCCTGCAATTATGCAGCTAAGGCTCTTATTTTGAAAGGTCGAGACCGGCAAGGTATCCTAAAGCAAGGGCAACAGTTGTAAATCATACCGCAGCAGTCTGAAAGGGGAAAAACGTGTAGAGGAAGGTGTGCTCCACGGCCAATACAGAAGATAAAGTCTATATTAAAGTATAAGACAAGGCTGCTCACAGTCGTTTAGCACCTAGTTGATGAGGGAACAAGGTTGGTGTTAAATGTTTTGTTATATGAATGTCATTGTCATATTTTTGTAGAGTTTAATGTGCTGCTAAGTTTAGTGATTTCACATGTAAGCAGCCGTTTATAAAAAGGCTGCTTAACAATACAAATGTTGTGAATTCATGGAAAGTGAGACCATACAATTGTAATGTGTATTTCATTTAATGGTTTAAAAATAGTAACAGACATTGTTAAAAGGTTTAATAAATATACAAGGTAATAGCACTCAAGTAGAGATTGTCAAGGTTACAAAGGGAATTAAGGCTAAGGTAATTCATGAAGAAGGTAATAAGGTAAAAAAAAAAAAAAAAAGGTTTAGGTAAAAACACACTGCTAAGAGATACTAATTGTTTTTCAT
Organism: Atherinomorus stipes; assembly: GCA_023101725.1. Taxonomy (NCBI): domain Eukaryota; kingdom Metazoa; phylum Chordata; class Actinopteri; order Atheriniformes; family Atherinidae; genus Atherinomorus; species Atherinomorus stipes. The sequence goes on from JALJCO010005358.1 coordinate 698,101, forward strand.
TTATTTTGTAGCTCTTACGGTGTGTTCACATACACGGTTGTAAGTAAAGGTTGTGAACCATAAGTTTGAGAGACCATCTTTTCAAATGGAGATGCTACACAAACCAAAAAACATAAACTTTTGCAGCCAGTCAGCATGAAATAAGTTTTCATATTATTCATGATTTTTTTTGTTGTTGGAAACTTTGGAAAACTGAGGCAAAGCTTATTCCAAAAGAGCAAAGCCAAACTCTTAAGTAACTGACCAACCAACAAAGCCAAAATGGCAACAAAATCACAAATGAGTAAAAAAGTCTGGACTTTCTGTTTTCCAATACCAACCCAGAGACAATTTATGTGTGTGTGTGTGTGTGTGAGAGAGAGAGAGAGAGAGAGAAAACCACTACCTACGTGGAAAACAGAACTGGGCCTCTGGTGCCTTTGACGGGCTCCACCTGCCACTGTTGTAGCGATTAAAAAAGGGAATTTGGGAGAACCACCAAAATTCCTGTTCATCCATCATCCACCATCTCCACTCCAGCCACATCCCGCTGCATCTCCCACTGCAGCATTCAAAGTACGACTGATTATTCCCTCTCATTTGCTTCTCATGGTCGATGTCCTGGCAGTGAAATTTCCGTTAAGATTTAAATCAGATATAAATTACTTTTTCACTTTCTATAAATCAAATGCATTGCTGTTTTTTTTTCCTTCTTTTTCCTTGTCAAAATAATTACTGTACTAGTCACATTTCTGTTTATATATATATATATATATATATTTTATATATATATATATATATATATATATATATATATATATATATATATATACTGTATATACAAATATACTGTGTGTATATATATATTTATTTTAAGTGCTTTGTTTTGTTTGTTTTTTTTCATCTAAGAAGAATTTTCAAAATCAGTTTTCTTTGTTTACTTTATTATATTAATTTTGGGGCCAAATGCAGTATTGGCCCCAAATATCGCCAGGTTGTTTTGGCCCTCGGCTGATAAGAAAATATCGATATCGGCCCTAAAAATTGTTATCGGCCGATCCTTAGTGACATCGACTATAAGCATTTATGGACCCATTGCTGCCCAGCAGTGTCCCGAGGGTGAGAAACTGCATTATACAACTTATGTTTTGTTTTTTTCACAATGTGTGTGGTGCTTTCCTTTTTTTTTTTTTTTCTTTCATTTGTGTGTGCTTATTTCTATGATTGCCAAACGCTTCCCTTAGATTTTTAGGTTAACTGTTGTGTTTTGCTTTTGTAAATAAATAATCGCAAGACATTTTTATTGGTATACTGTACATATAAATGAATGTATAGACACATAATGAGGATGACACTAAACCTTTCTTCCTATAAGGCTTGGAAAAACAATACAATTTGTGAAGTGTTGAGGCGAATGTATGTGCTGGTGGGTTGTGTGAAAGTTTTGTATTTCCGACTATAATGAATACACAAAGGAGTCACACAGTCAGTATGGCAAAGCAAATGAGACACCTTGTGGTGAATTTCACTGTCAAATATGTCCCTATGAGAGTAAGGCACAAAGGGAGGAAAAGTCAATTTGCTGAACAAAGTAAGCCGGTGACTAAAACTTTAAAGAAACAAAACTTTAAAACAAATTGTTTTGGGAAGATGACTGTGCTGAATTACCCTGAAAAAAACAAAAAAACAAATACAAAAACAACCCTTTATGTGATGTTGCTTAAAAAATGTTCCTAATCCTGTATATGAACATAACTGAATGCTATTGGGCTTAAGTGGGATCAGACTACAGATATTGGTGTATCTACATAAAAACTGGTGAGCTAGTGTAAAAAACAGCTTAAAGTAAAGGGGAAGGAGAGGACAGATGAAAAGGATTAAGAACAAACAAATCTGATGCATCTCTTGCCATCCTTGTCTCATTTTTGGTTGGTATAGTTTTTGTCGATAGTTTCCGAGAAAAAGCAGAATATTCCACTGATTTAACATAGAAATCAGGTGTTCATAATCAATAGTCTGTCTATGTTTTGCTTGTTTGGCCACTTACCAAACCGGGAAAAACACGTTTATGAGACATAAAAACCAAATTGAAATATGTTTTCATTAGAAGATGTTTCATCTAATGCGTGGCCTATTAAAGTATATTGCTGTAGCTCTTTGGTATCCCATTGAACACATTAGAGACACAATCACATTTGATTGTGGAAATTTCATTTTGTAACTTACACTGCAGTGAAAAGATTTATCTTGTTTTTTGTTTTGTGTTTTTTTCTTCAGACAAACTAAGCGAAAACCTTCAAAAATGTACTGCATTTTCCAGGCCGTAACTGTTGAAAAGTTCTCAACTTATTACTCAAGTGTTCTTGGACGACGGATATCAGGCCAGTGTTGAGTCAACGGTGGAGGTTTTTTGTGGTGTCTGCACAACTTGTCTGGTTCTAGAACAACAAAAGGCACAAAATATGTTTCCTAATGCAGAAAAAAGTTTTCAAAATGCTTATTTTAATTTCACTAAATTAACTGTGGTAAACTACTGAAGTTTTCACTCAATATCTTTTGTGTGCGTGGGTGTGTGTGTGTGTGTACCAATTCACCTCTAATATCCATTTTAATCCTCTAATCCATTTTCGTTTGGGGGATCCTGAGGCGTTCACACACAATGTAATCCCTCCAGCATGTCCGGGCTCATCCTCAGAAAGTGTCCCTGCCCCAGGCTCGCCTGAGAATTAGTTTTCCTTTCAGAATCACATTGCTTGGTATTGTCATTGCATGTATCTCATACAACAAAAGTGCACTGTCTCACTTACTTCTCTCTTCTCCTCCTATTGGCTGCTCTACATGACAAACCAAGTGGCAAACTGGCAGTTTTTTTTTTTTTTTTTTTTTTTTAACCAGGCTGTCAACATGTTTATTTCTGCTGTACGGTTTGCCTTTTTAACATGACAGTGGATTGGCTCGCTTTTACAGCCAGCCCCTTGTGCATGAGGGGTGAACTGTCATTTTTGGCAATTCTACAAAGGCAGGGGTGGCCAAGGCCAGTCCTCAAAAGCCAGTATCCTTCAACTTTTATGCTGGGCTTACACCAAACAATTTGCACCGTCGCAGACTTAAAGTGGAAATGAAACGGTCATCCAACCTAACTTTATTTACACGACTGAGTCCTGGTTTTAACAACAGTTATATATCAAACGTGAAAAATATAAGAACATAAAAGAAAAAAGTAGCAAAGTTTTATGTTTTTTATTTATTTCACCTTCCACCTTCATGTCCAAAATCCACTTCTCATTTAGATAATCCAATTTTTTATATTTAATATGGCACGAGTAATAACTTAGTTGTTAGGAAATTAATGTATTAATTCCACAATTATCTCCTTCGATTAATACATTCATTTTGCAGCCCTTTTATTACAATATCATGCATTATTTTATTGGTTTTACAATAATCTGGCAACCCCCTGACAATGTCTTGGGACACCCAGCTTGGGAAAGGATGATGTGGGCAATCATTGATAAACTGTTGATATCAGAATAGTGATGTCAGATGTACCACCAAGGTGATGCTCACTGCTGGATGCTTGCTTTAACAAGAGAAAATCTATGGAAAATTTAAATGTGTCCTGAACGTGAATTATTTTTAGGGCTCATCCACAAAATATCAGCTGAATGTGTCTACGGGAGCTCCTCTGCTTTTCCGAGCTCCTCTTATCTCTGCCACAGAAGAAGAGATTGCACAAATGAAGAATCATCGATTATTTCAAAGGTAATAATTGGTTTGAAAAAGATGGATCAGCCAGTGACAAATCTATGGAATCTATTGGTGTTGGGGTTTTTTTTTATTGTTTGTTTTTTTTAAATGTTAAATGTTAACAATAACTTGTGAATGATCATTTTTCCCTAATCTACTGCAACACCAAATTTTAGGACTAGCCCACCTGTCAAATCCCACTTTAACACGTGACAGTTCTTTTGCCATAGATTTGATCACCATAGCTGAACATTCCACATAGATTATTGTGAGATAGCTTCTATGTGCTTCAAACAAGAGCAGTAAGTGATTATATTTTTCACTGAACATGACAGAAAAATGTTGATTTAGAATTTTATTATATCATTTTAATAGACTGACATCTGTATTAATTCACAGCAAGTTTGTTGCTACAAGACCACTTTTCTTTTCCTGGTTCTTTTCCAGAGATGGGAAAAATGGTCAACGTCACATTCCAATTAACTAATCATATTTGGTTACTAATGAATGATATTGGAAGGAAGTAAATTACAGATACTTCACTGATGTGTTCACACAATGAGGAAAAAAGGTTTTTTATCAGAAAAAGAAGAATGTTGTCACTTTGCAGCCTTCGGTATTGTAATCAAAGGACGCCCTTGAAGAATCTCACCCCCATTGTAAAGCACTTTGTGGTTTTTATCTGCAAAAAGTGCGATATAAAGTTCACTTCGTTTCTTTTATTCCTATTATAAAGGAATCTGTTCTTTTAAATAAGGAGAGAAACATTTTAAGATCCAAAAATAGAAGTGTGTGCAGAAACAAAAACCAAAATTGGCAGGGGCACACACAGTTATTGTTCCCCAATGCATTAAACTGCTTTTTGTGAATTTACATGCTGCTCTGTTAGGCATGCACACATGCCAGCATCTTCCTGAGATCAAAAACACTGGCAGCCTTCCCACACTTTCATGGGGCTCATCACATCGTCAAATACCTCAGCGAGCACAGAGGTGAAAAGGTGATTCGTTTCAGGTGAACTCAGGGAAAATCTTTATCCCGTACAGAGAGAATTGGTCTGCGTTATAAAATTAAATTCACAGTACACATTATGTGGAGCTGCATGATTTAACCCACAGGATGCAAACTCTGTGGAGAGGAAAGCCACCAAATATGCAGATTAAATTGCAGCAAACAGCTGCTTTTATACTTTGAAGGAGGTTGTGCTTTGATGTCTCTGCATTTAGCCATGACCACCTTACACTTAGCCCCAGACCATAAACAGACTTTGAGCATTTCTTGCCCTCAATTAACCACACTGAATAATTTAAATCATGCTGAGTTTTGAGAGACAAGATTTGCTCCCAAGGAGGTGGATAATTCTGAGGACTTTGTGAGTAAAATCAATAAAAAATTATAAAGTGTATAATCAGAATTTGGTACTTTCACAGATTTAATCTAGAAGTACATCCAATATGTAGCCATCTTTAAAGGTACTAGAGGCAGGAATTGTGAAAGAATAAATATGCATGTCCAGTTTTTTAATGCTAATGGTGATGAAGCGTTAAAAACCAAAAAGAACGTTTCCACCCACGTCTCTCTCTGTTGCCTTGAACAGGCTGTGTGCTGCATAATGCGCTGTGATTCGATGGCCGAATTTCCCGCACTGTCCTGCAGATGTGACGTGGGAACTCCATACAAACGTGGCAGTAATTTCAGCTGAAAATTTTGTTGTACATTTTAGTTCATAATGCTGTAATCATCATATAGTTAAAGTTAGAGGTTCTGGATATTGATAAAGTGACAAAATAGCCGGTTTTATATGAGGTTATTACATGGTTAATGGAAAGTCTTTTGCAAGTGTATAAAGATTGTTACTACAAAGCAGAGTTGTGCAGTTTGGCTTGTTCGAGTTGGATGTTTGTAACACATCATTTACAAGAGGAACTCAATCTCAGGTATTAAGAACACGCACGTCAGTGCAGGAGTCCAGAGGTGCTTCCCACATTCCATAAATTTTTGACAACAGTAAAACCTGGCTGTGGTCAGAGAGGGGGAGGCCTTAGTCTCTTGTTACTTTCCATGATAAAATGGGTGTTTCTCCTCCTTAAATGTTATTGGCTGAACGGCGCTCCATGCCGTGGTAAAATACAATGTAATCCACATGGAGATACGGTAATGCCGCAGCATACTGTAAAATATCCTTGCTCCAGGGTAAACAGACCTGGCATTATCTAGCAATCCTGCAAGCAACCAACTGCTCTGCGCACAACCCACTGGTTGGATTACATTTGTTTCAAGACTTTTGTAGACTTTATGGCGAATTTTGATATGTTGGGTGGCCTGAGCCTGAATGAGTGGTTGGAGGAGATGACTGCGCCAATTTCCTCGCGAGCATGTTACTTCGATTTGCAAAGCAGCTGGTTCACTGTTGAAACTTCTGCACCGAGATCATCTACAGTGATCGCCGCTGTAGAAGCAGCACAATGCAAAAACTGTCCAATGCTGCTGAGAGGCAAAGCTAATTACGGCTGTGATGAGACAGAAGTGTGAGAGGTCTCAGTTGTATTGGCATTCAGACTGTGATGACAGGAAATTATCCTGCCTCGTACAGTGGCATAACTGACATTATACGTCTGCACAAAAACACACCTGTTACCAAATGCACGCCACCGTTCCTCCAAACATAATAACCCACTATTTTATCAATTGCCATATTAATGGAAGTAACAACATTAAAGAGAGCAGATAGCCCGATGTGAATTGATGAGGGTGATTTAATCTTAGAGTTGCTTAGCAACCATGCTGTCCACTCAATCTTCTGTGGTGGGAGTGGAGTGTTTTTTTTTTTTACATGTCTTTCATGGTTCTTACATGAATCTATGAGCTGTATAAAACTGCAGACTGACTGAGGTGACTTTGGAGTTAACTAACAAAGAGCAGGTGGTGTGTGTTTACCAGAGGGGTTATTAAACAATTAGCAATACTGGTTGCCAACATTTAATATGAAACTGGGCTGAGGTTATTAGAAACCATACTTGGTCAGATCAAAATATGGTAAGCGATGGGAGTGGTCATCCCATGATAAAAATGAATAAATAAATGAATAAATAAAAAGCATTACTGGATAAAGACAGGGTCTGCCGCCAAATGCTGGTGTGTATTCTCTCTTTTGTTAAACAATGAATCTGAAGGGGGTTGACCTTCTGCTGCCAGAACTTATCCTAAGAGTTCTCAACTGTATGGTTTCATAGTTACCAAAAAATGGTTGATTTTCTTTGTGTGTGTTTATTTTTCTTTATTTTATAGGCAATATGTAAGGTAAGTATTTTACAAAAGTAATAAGCCCTTTGAATCCATGAGTAACAGCGATTTTACAACTGTTGTAAAATTTCTGTAACACAGCTTATTGGGTCTTATTGCTTTAATAAAAACTGTTGGTAACAGGGGATGGATGTTTTTTCTGAGCTGACGTGGGGACACAGAAACTCCGGAGGAACCCAGATTTGAATAAATATTCTACATGATACAAAATAAACTGTTGCCTTGGGAAATAACACTGTTTTGACTTCTCTTGCAGTCAAAAAGAAAAGAGCTTAATTCTTTCAGACAGCAATGGAAATGCGCATTTCTGGAGCTGAGTGTACCCAGCAATATTCCAAGGCTGAGAACTGCACTTCACCACTTTCGCTTCCAGGACGCTGTGTGACGTTGCAGCCAAGTTTTACTTGATGCACCATGTCACAATCTTGCAATTGGATATCAGCATGCTGGCCATTTTGAATGCACACAGTGGCTGATTCAGTAAAGAAATGCAAAAGGGCATTATATAAAGAAAAGAAAGATAGAGAGACAGAACGGGAGATGAGACAAGAGTCATCAAAAGACTAACATTTACTCCCTGGACAGAGCTTAGAGTACAAGTGAGTGCAAGACAGATGCTGAATTAGGTGTCATTAGGGGCCCATCAATGAGAAAATCTGCCGAAGCTCCATAGTGCCTCTTTAAATTATAAATAAATAAATCTTTTACAAGAGATCTTTTACATAGTACAAGAGATGTACTGTAACTTAAAAAAAAAAGAAAAAAAAAAAAAAAAACTCTGAAACTAAATTTTAATGTGTCACCACTAGACAATGTAAGGGTATGGTTTTCTCAGTAGCCAATCTTCCCTTTTCTCTGTTTTATCTCACTGTGCTTTTTCTTCATCATCCTTCACACTAACAATGGCTTCACCAGAGAATTCATCTCAGGCCAGAGAAAAGTTCAACACTTGCTCTATCAGACAAGACAGAAGTGGGAACACGTCCAGCAAAAATGGTGGCAATTAGAGACTCCCTGATATGATAGAACAGCTGCAGGACAGCAGCATTCCTCAGAGTTGTCCCCTGAAGCCTGGACACTCCAAAACATAGTGTGGAAAGCATTAACCACTGATGCAGCTGTGGCACCAATAAAATTGCATTGTGATTATGTGGACATACCCAGACAGCTCCAATAAACAGGAGCTCAGACACTTGTTTGTTACATCATCCTTGTGCCACTTCACTATTGTATCTGTGTGAAAAATGAAGCTGGCACTCACTGTGACAGAATCCATTCCATGTAGTTTTGTAAAGTGGAAAATATTTGATGCAGTCGCTTCCTCCTGGACAGCCAGCAGACAATGAATACAATGAACTGTGAGCAAGGGTTTCGAAGGTTCATGTGAACCACATAGGCCTGTGAAAAGTCTCCACCTCGGCTGGAGTGATCAAGATTTCAAATACATGGGTGCTATAAAGGCAGGGTGGATGTTTTCCAGGAGCATTATTTTACTATATTGCTTAAAATATTCACACCCCAATTGCAGCCAATTAATTAAATGCTCTGACACAAAAACAAGAAAAAAAAAGTTAGTCACCTGTGGAACAGACAGGACTGAAAAAAAACCCTTCCAATCGTCTTGTAAAGGCCCGTGCTTATTGATTAAATGATATGTCCGTCAAACTCAAAAGCCACTACCCACCCCCACCCACTGTGCTCGAGACTCCATGTGAATGTTTCACAGTGTACACAAACTGCTTGCTGCCGTCATCTGTGTAGCTGTTTGCTTTTAAAATCCACCAAAAAGACATTTGCAGTGTGGATATTTTACACAGAGCTATCCAGTCTGCTCTTATCCACACTTTTTTTTTAGTTAAATTAACATTTTCAGAATAGTTAAATATTGAACACTTGGTGAGAGTTCACTTGTGAACTCCCACAGCTGTGTTAAAATAACAACCGAAGTATTCAAAATTAACACTGCAGAGTATCCAATATGAACTCTTCGTGTTAGTTTCACTTTCAAAACGTGCACCATGTGCAAGTAGCAGGATAGAAGCACACACATCCAGGAATTGAACCCATTTCATCTGAGTAATAGCCCAATACACTAAACATTAAACTATTGGTGGATCTCTGACCTAAGGCAGAGCTTTACGGAATAAATCAATTCTAACACGGCCTTGAATATCTTTTTTGCAATAACTTAAAACACTTTACTATTCACATCATCCACTTCTCTAAAGGAATCTCTATGTGAGCTTGGGATTTCACATGTGAGGTTAGGACCATCTGTCAACAATGTCATTGCACATTTTGGACAGTATGATGGGATATAATAACTCATGATGCCTGGTGAGAAGCTTCATTCAAATGCATCTGCTCGCTGATTTAAATTAATGGAATAAAGATGAAAAAGTTGAAAAGACATTTGTGATTTCCAAACAATGTTGTACTGCTTTAAAAGATGTTAATTTCCAATTTTTCCTCAAGTGTGGCAAGGTGCTATATCGAACAGTCGTTAAGTAGGCCACACAATTCATCATTAGTACTGTTTATATACTGTACGTATTGCAAATTCATCAGACCCTCATTAGCTAAAGCACAGCTAGCCAAAGGGCGGGCACCGACCTCTGGTATCAACCAATCAGAACGCTTCGGGGCCCTAGCCTCCAGGCCTCATGTATGTAACTGAAGTGCGTGTTGAGCACAAGAACAACAGTTTCTCTAGCTTATAACGGTGCAGGGCCAACTCTGCCGTGCCCCACCAAGTGAAAACTAACAAACACCACTGGCAAAAAGACAAATGCAAAACCACTACTACACTATAACTTAATCTCAATGACACTACTGTGTCTGATTTGTAAAAGAATTGATTCAAAAGAATACATCTTACCTGATTTATACAACATATACTGTATGTAAACCTATCTATCTACAGTATATATCTATCTATATTTGATATGCTGTTTAGATCCCCGAGGGGAAATTAGGGCTCTGCATTTTACCCATCTCTGGACAGTAGTACCAGAGAGCAGTGGGCTGCTACTTGGGGCGCCCGGGGAGCAGTTGGTGGGGGTTAAGGACCTTGCTCAGGGGTGCACAGTGGTTCACCTGAATGTTGTGTCAGGGACTCAAACCCGGGTCCTCCGCGCCATGGCCCACAACGATGCCACTAGGCTACCCACTCCCCCCATTGGCCACCCTGCAATTTTCTCTGGCCACCCTGTGGCCACCCCCCAAAAATTTTTCTGCGGGCATCCCTCCCCCCCAATATATACGTATATATATACAGTTGTGTGAAAAAGTGTTTGCCCCCTTCCTGATTTCTTATTTTTTTGCATATTTGTCACACTTAAATGTTTCAGATCAGCAAACAAATTTAAATATTAGACAAAGATAACAGAAGTAAACACAAATTGCAGTTTTTAAATGAAGATTTTGATTTTTAAGGAGGGAAAAACATCCAAACCCACATGGCCCTGTGTGAAGTGATTGCCCCCTAAACCTAATAACTTGTTGGGCCACCCTTAGCAGCAACAACTCCAATCAAGCGTCTGCGATAACTAGCAATGAGTCTTCTACAGAGGTGTGGAGGAATTTTGGCCCACTCACCAGAATTGTTGTAATTCAGTCACACTGGAGGTGTTTTCCAGCATGAACCGCTTTTTGAAGTCATGCCATAGCATCTTGATTGGATTCAGGTCAGAACTTTGACTAGACTTTGACTAGAGTGAAGCAGCTGCTTCAGAGCCCTTGAGATATTGTTATCTGTTTCTGAGGAGGAGTGACCTGAGAAGAGCAAAACCTGGAGTAAATTTAGGTGAAGACTACACTAAATGGACCCACATAAACGTTTTCCACGGCGTCAAAACACAGAAATGGCGACTTTCCTCCTGGATCGGTAAGCTAACTTGTTTGCTAACGTGGCTAACGTTAGCTGTCAGTTATAAACTCCTCTGTGTTACTTGTTGGACATGATGCAGACTGTTGGTCACTTGCGTATTGGCAGCGAGCCTGGCATCCAAACAGCTGGAGTTGTTTTTCTGCTGTTGCAACTACAGCCTAGACACACGTGATGTCGCTGTTCTGTCCGTATTCCATATTCAACCTTTAATCACGGAGTATGAAAAAAGAAAAAAAAAATGGTGTGCTGCTTGACTTCAGTTGCACACTAGCTTGAGTCTGGAAATTGCTTGGCACTATGCATTCTTAGAAAAAGGAGGGAAAGTTTTGTTCAGTATGAAAAAGCAGGTTTTGCCTGATGATAATGTAGCTTTAGCCATTTTAGTTGCTGACCGCTGTATTAGACATTAAGCTGCACTGTGACAGGGATCTGGCAGGAAAAGTTGGACTAGTAAACTTTTTGAAAGACGATACTGCATATCACTGCTCATGCACAACTCAAACTACTGTGATATTTGTCAAAACCTGAAGTACCTACACTCAAAAAGATGTATATTATAAATTAGTCAGGACTCAGTATTTCTTAAACTCTTGTGGGTTTTGAGAAAAATATTTCTATAGGTTTATCAGTCATCATTTTCTGTACCGCTTATCCAGTTCAGGGTCGCGGGGGTTGCTGGAGCCTATCCCAGCTATTATCAGGCGAGAGGCGGGGTACACCCTGGACAGGTCGCCAGTCTGTTGCAGGGCCAACACAAAGAGACAGACAACCATTCACGCTCACATTCATACCGAGGGACAATTTAGAGTGATCAATTAACCTAACATGCATGTCTTTGGACTGTGGGAGGAAGCCGGAGTACCCGGAGAGAACCCACGCATACACGGGGAGAACATGCAAACTCCACACAGGAAGGCCACAGTTGGAATTGTTCAAACCCCCTCCCCAGCTGGGAATTGAACCAGCGACCTTCTTACTGTGAGGCTGCGGTGCTAACCACCACACCACCGTGCAGCCCAGGTTTATCATTTGACAAATATTCCACATGTAGAATGCAGTGGAAGGTCTTTAAATGTGGCACAGCAAAGCATGGGTTGTTCGTTACCACTGTAACTGAAAGACATGAGGCAATGCAAGGGTGAGCATGCAGGCTTTTGGACACAACCAGTGAAGGAAATGTGAGACTGAAGCTGTGCCTCAACACTTCCACTTTCTCAACATGCATTACTCATTGTAGTCAGTCACCTCTCTCAAAGACCCTCATTTAGATACCATTGTGCTACATCTGCTGGTGTTTCCACAGCAACAGACACAGTACTTTGCATTAAAGTTCATTGTGTCAGATTCTTATTTCTGTGACAAGTGAAGACATTGACGGCATCATCCCTTGAAGATTATGGGAAAGCCAGTGTGGATGTATAAACGATGTATGTGATCTGCTGTATTTATTTTATGTTCACTTTTTAATAGCAACATTTAAATCCACCTGATTGTATTTACTTTTTTTTTTTATACATTCTGTTATTGTCTTTCATCTATTAATAAAATCCCCCAAGCCATCATTCCATGACCTCCCAGTATGTGATAAAAAATTGATGCAACTTACTCCAGCACCTTGTGTTTAAGTGTGCCCAAAAAACTGCTGAGTAGTTTTATCATATATACTGTATATATAGAGATTAAACATGTGGGCCAGTATTAGTATCGGTTCATCTTTCACAGCTATATGCTTGTGCATCTATGTTTTGTTTGAAGTTCAGCTGAGGCCATCTCAACATGTTTAATGTTTTCTTAATAATATAATATGGTTTAAGATGTGTAAAAAAGGAGAAAAGAAGAATAGTGTGGATGTTACTAGAAAGAAAATGGCAAAACAGTTTCTTCAGTTTCTTTGAATTATAGATGGAGGAGCATCAGTTTTGCTTCTCCCTCTGTGCACTGGCATCAGATAATCGTGCTTCTGAAAGCACCCAGAATTGGTAGAAATTGTTAAATATTGTAAAACAACTTTAATTTGATGTTCCTGATAACACTATTTTTTAAAACTATTTTAAAGGTACAGTATGTAAAAATTAAAGGTCAATGGCAGAAAAATGTGATATAATTCAAAATTGTGTTTCTATTGATGTGTAATCACTGCACTAACATAGCTGTTACATGTTTATTTTCTTAGACTCATTTCTTAGAGTCATTTATATCTACTTGAGGGGCGGTGCACATATGGAGGCTGCCATATTTGTTCCACCATTTTTACTACGGTGTCCCTGAATGGAAAAAAATAATGTGTGTGAAGTAAGAGCCCTCTGAACTTTAAAACTGCAGTACCAGCTTTGTTTAATGGCAGCTAAATCACTGTTTGGGACAACTAATGCCTTAAAAGACATCAAAAATAGTTACTCATTGTACAGTCATAGCTACACCTGAGACCACTGGATCCACTAACATATGAAAACAGCTTCATATCCGGGAGAATTTTGGCCACTAACTGCCACCATACATTCACAACAGTACTTACAATATGAAGTAATTTGAAAGAAAACATATTTTCTTTCAATACCCATCTCTACCACTAGATGTCAGTCATTCCTACATACTGTACCTTTAAGAACATGATAGCAACATAGCCCTAGTAGGTTATAAACTCCTTAATGCAATTAACTGAATTGCTAATTGTCCCATTACCTTTTCAAGTAGGTGACAGTTTTCCTGTTAATGCCTATAAAGAAATCATTAAAAAGATGTTTCTCATAATGTGCACTTATTATCAAAGATTACTATATAATTTCTGTAGTATTTATTGTAGTCTTTTGGGGCAAGAGCACACAAAATAGCTTTTTTCCCCTTAAGGCTAATACTGTTTTTTTTAATTGTCATGTTTCTGCTAGAAACTAAAACTCTATATGAACTTTGGGTTTCCACAGACAAAATACTTTTCTGATTGAATGGAAAAATCAACAAAATTGATCAAAGTTTAACAGCTGTTATCAGTCAAAGCAAAATTTAAAACCATTTATAAAATAAATGAATGATTAATCAATATAAGTATGATAAATGAATAATATAGAAATAGTGCAAATCAAAGCATTTACTGAGATAATTAACTCATTGACTGACAGACCTTTTCCGAGCAGAGCGCTCCACATTGCCAGGACTTTTAAGCATTTTAACTGATTTTGGGAGATCCACAGAATATTGTGTACTATGCCAATGCAAACACTGAATGTACCAAAAGAAAGCTTAGACTCTCTTCTTTAATCAGAAAAAAAAAAACATTTCTTTCTAAATTTTTCCATTCTTTAGTAATCTGCAGTAGAACATGGGTTTGTTGCAGCAAAAATGCCTGTTTTTGACCAGAAATCTGAGAAAACTAGCTTTAAATGCTGCAGTGAGCTTCAAGTGGAAAAGTGTCTTTGATGCCAATATTTTTTTTACTTTAGTGACACCTTCGTCATCTGAACAGCTGTTTACTTCTATGAAACAACAAATGCAACACTGAGAAAAGAGTTTTGGAGGCTAAATAATTATAGCTAAATAAGCCACAACAAGTTTGTTTCACAACATAATATTTGGCAGAAACATAGAGCAGAAACATCTCTCTTTACTCCTCCCTCCCTCCCTCCTTCCCTTTACCCCCCCCCCCCCCCCCCCCCGCGGGAAACAGCCGCGTGCTGTTGACTTACTTTCACTTTCAGCTAGTGCACTTCACTGCTGTTTTTCCATCTGTGGATGTGTCTTCAATCGATCGTGTCTGTCTGTCACCGATCACTTTTTCCACAAACTTTCCTCCTTCATCCACCTCCTAAGCTGCTTCGATTACGACTCTCTCCCTCGCAACAGAATCCAGCACACTTCTTGAGCTAGCAACCGCTAACGGTAACAACACAGGCAGGCATTATAGAAGCGCATCACTTCCTGGTAGTTTTTTTTAAGCTTGTCTTACACCGCCATCTGCTGGATCAGATGAAAACTACAGAAATAAAGATGATCAGCACTTGGTTCTCTCTGACAAGCTCCGCCAGAGATTAACAGTTCCCCCGATTAAAACCCTTAAAGGCCTCCTTCCACTGAAAACCCATTTAACTTGCTCCTTCTGAAATACGGAGGGTTTCCCCTTGTTTACTTACACATGCTGACTTGCTAGCGTTGCGTTCCCCCCAGTCGGCTGTGCTTCCTCATCACAGAAACAATACGAAGAGAAGAGCGAATCGGGAACAGCCTTGCACTTCTACGTAACATTGCAAATAGCGTATCCAACGTGGGGTTTCTATCTGTCCATTGGAAGGCAGGTAACCCTCCACTACACACTAGAAGTAAAGACGGCACGACTGTAGCTTCGGAGTTGAGAAGCTAATTAGCTAACTGTTTGTTAGCATGGGGGAACAAACTTGTTTGTCGGCTCTATTTCCTGTCTGTAGCGAAATAAGAGCGGAGGGCGGAGCTTCCTTCATACACTGACGGGAGCCAGCCAATCAGACGGAAATTCATGAGAAGGACCCGGAAAAGCCTGCCGTTGGACCACAAGCCTCTCTTCTAGTATACAAATACAGCTGGATACAAAGCAACCAGAGGGTTTTTTTAAACAGAAACGACGCAGAATGCATTCAATAATAATGGAGAACACAGAAATATTAATGAAATGACCATGGAAGTACAACTTTAATTAACGTGGAAACGGATGATTGGCAGTTAACGTACGGATTTGAATTAACGTGTTTACATGTGAATGGCAGCCAGTGAGTTAAGTGACTGTTTTTCTGTGGTTTTAAATTGCCCACCAAGCACTTCTGTGAGCTTTTGTGGGCAACATGGACCACATAATTGGCTTTTTTTTTTTTTTTTTACTTCCTTTGATGCTTCCCTCTCTCAAGGCACACTACTGGGGATGGATGGCTGCTGAAGTTTCCTGAGATAAACCGGTGCTTGACCATGTAATGCTCTTTGTGTTAAAACCAAAATTCTTAAATGAAACTCTGAACAGAAACTCTGAATGGAAAACAGGTGCAGTTGAATTCCCAGCGACATGAGAATACTTTTAAAATTTTGTTAGGAGCCTTGTAGCTACGTCCTGGACAACTTGTAGACAACCCTGGGATGTCTTACTCAGACAGGTAAATATTGTATTGCAGAAATCTAGCCATGATGAAATAAAAGCCTGCAGCTTCATTTCCAACTCAGGGCCAGACACAGTGTAACTCAGCTTGGCAATATTTTTTAGATGATAAAAAGAGGAGCGATGAGCATGCACCAGACCTTTTTAACATCGCCTGTGCCCTGGTATTAGAGGTCTATGCTCTGGTATTTCTTACAGATAAATTAACCATTTAGCAGTGCATGATAAGGTGGTTAAACTTTGTGGTAATAGGGAAAGAAGACGGTTATCTTGAACTATATGCTGTAGTGTCACTGGGGTATTTTAGGATATTTTAGGCCTGATTTACAAAAAGTTTGTGCGTACTAAAACAAGTGCTATCTTTAGAGGGCATGGAGTGAAATTCACATCTCTTTCTACACCAAAATACAAATGTCACCTACTGACACTGACACAAGCTCCTGGGTCAAACTGCTGGGTTAAAAAGAAACCAACTCATTTCTGGTTTATTTCAACCCAGACATTTTGGTTGTTGTAGTTTTTGACCCTACTTCTGGGTTAAAATAACCCAACATTGTAGTCAACATAACCAAACTTCTGGGTCAAGGTAACCTATAAATTAGTTGATCCTTTTTAACCCAGCGGTAGGTAAAAAAAACAACCCATAATGGGTTATTTTTGACACATGACGGGTTATATTTGACCCAGGAGTTTTTAGTGTGCACTTTCATGTATAAAAATGTTTTACCAACACTTCCATCTTCCAGTCCTATTTTTACCTTTAGCACCCAGATTGAAACTACAGTTCAACAGAGCGCTGTATCAGTAAAGCATGGCAATGGTTAGGGTCATAATAAGTTGCTTGCTTGCTTGTTTCCGTTTTTAAAGGGGTAGTTCAGAATTTTTGACATAGGGCCTCATTTACAAGTGAGCCAGAATACTACTTATCACTGAAGACAGTTTTGACATATTCCATCCCGTTATTCTAGTTCCAGGAGGTTGCTGATGCTAATGCTAGTGAGAGTCAATAGGAATCTGCTCCACAGAAGATCCGAGGCAAATCAGCGAGCCTATCTGTGTAAATGCCGTGTTAAACTAGTAAACTCATGTGTTTAAACAGGTAAAACTAGCCTTGTATGACAAATTTTTCAATCACATATTGAGGAACTAGTTTCTTACCAGCTTACTACCTTTGCCAGTGTATTCCGGGTCATAAAGACATGGTGACAGTTTGATGAAAAAAGTTTGAAATCGTCTTCAAAATCTGACATATCCTCATGCCTTTCAGACGTGGCCGTAGTTTAGACTTTATATTTGTGTAATCAAATTCCTTCATGCACGTAGCAACAGACTACATCACTCTGCTGCCAAATACAGGATGTAAAACTTTGTAAAGTGTCTCAGCAGCAACAATCAAAATGCAACGAAACGCAGGTTAGTTTTGTTTGTAACATTATTCTGTTAACACGGCATTTACACAGATAGTCTGAAGTTAGAAATGATTTACCTCGAATGTTCTGTGGAGTGGATAAGATTGTTATTAATGACAGGCTAGCAGATTCCTATTGACTTCCACTAGCATTAGCATTGGCGACCCACTGGAACTAGAATAACGGAATGAAATATGTTGAAACCGTCTTCAGTGATAAGTAGTATTCTGGCTCATGGGAAAATGAGGCCCTATGTCAAAAATCCTGAACATCCCCTTTAAGGGGACAGCCTTTAAACGAAGGCAGAAAGAAAGACATCCCTAAAGAAAAGTAATTTTGACTGTGTAAAGTTATAGTCTTAAAAAATCTGTCATATATCACATGGAAATTTGCCTTTACTAAAAAAAAATTACTCACAAATTTGCTGATTTACTCACATTTTGTGAGTAAATCAGCAATAGGGCTTGGGAACCGACGTCACAACGCAATGCATTGTGGGAGGTAAACAACACACCGCTGCCATGTTTTGAGGCCAGCTGGAGAGACCGACTGAGAACAAGAAAACGGCAGGATGCTTAAAGTTTAAAAAGAAAGAAAAGACCGGTACCAGGATAAACTTCTTCCGAGGCAATGAGACGCTATCTGGAGAAGATTGCGTTAATGGAGATAAGGATCCATATGAAATGCTGGCTACAGAGTGAACCCGTGACCCTGATCTTCTGCTTCCTCTAACAATATTTTCCATCTTGGTCTGTGGCACGAGCGCCTACACTTCGTCTCAGTTTCGGAATTACACGTCCCTGGAAGCTCATGAACAGTTTACGAACGGCTGGGTCCAAGATGTGGAAGCCTGCAAACCGATGGACTCAGACAACATCATCATAAGTGCTTTTAGGGTTCCATTCATTCATGTGTTTGAATGAGGTCCTTGTGCTGTTGCATGCTAACGCAAATAGAGGTTATGTGACAAAATAAAAAGGTAGCTTTCGGGATTAATGAAAAGTGGGAGAAAGTATGAAGGTTATCGTAATTATGACACATTTTGCGCTACCGGAATGAAAATGCCACAGCACCGAGGAAGGATGGGATGTTAGTAAAATGTATGTCTGTGCGTCTGCAGCTGCTATCCATGCCATCGCCTCCTCGGGTTACTTCGACACAAGACTCCCTTGATTTTGTTTTTATGTTGGAAACGGAAAAAGAAATAAAAATTTAAAAAAAGACGGCCGGTTTTCAGTTTTTTTCCAGATCGATCATGTGCAGGAAAATTGCAACCCACATCACAGCAAAGGTTCGGGAGGCAATGCCATGCTGACATTCCTCCATTCCGACATGGACCCAACTGTCAAAATAGCAACAACTAAACGTCTCATCATTCTGGCATTTTTTCATCCTATGGTCGAAATGACATCCCCGATTCCCATAATTCCTTTAAAAACCTCCTCCGGCATTCAGATTTTTACGAACTTTACAGCATCAACTTTACTCCACAACCCGCAAAGCAACTTCATAATCTTTATCAAAATCTCCTGAAACGGGAAATATAATCTGCCTCACGTATAAATGTAACTCCAGTGGTCTGAAACATGTTAGATTCATGTCTGAATCTCAGGATCACTGACTGTCAGCAGAAAAATCACCGTCGTCACCGCAGCTGGAGCGAGTCTCCCAGAGCCGCGCGTCTTTGCGCGCGCCGGCATCATAACGCAACATTAATAACTGCAGTTACAGATATCAATGACGGCGCTGCAGGTGACACCTGAAGACACTGAGTCATTCCAGCGAAAACGTGTGAATAATGTCCAGTCTCCATGCTGTACAGCACGGGCGGGCGCATCGCTGTGCGCATTTATGGATGCCGGCATTACACTTTTTTTTTTTAATCTCCAGACGAGCGGCTCGTCCACATTAGTGAAATGGTTCGGAATGAAGCCGCATCCTCCAGATAAACACTGAGCTCCATAGAACTGTTTAAAAATCTGATTTCAGAAGCTAAAACTTTATTTTGAAATTAATCAGAACACAGTTAAAGAAATCCAGCGCGCTGTTTGGAATTTAAAAAGCAATAGGAGAAGATTGGTCTGTTAATTATATCTATTCTTTTAGCTTTATATATGTATAAATATATATATGTGTGTGTGTGTGTGTGTGTGTGTGCTTTTTAATATATATTTTAGATAAGTAATCTATTTGCCTCATTGTTCCTTGTTGTTTATATGCAAACGCACTGCAGTTTCATATTTGGAGGGTTTGGAGGGGAAACTGGTTTCATTCCTTGGCATTTTCCAAATTCAAATGTGTGTGGCAGTAAATATTTATTCATTTGCAGAAGCTAACCTCCTAATGAAGCTCTCTTCATCGTTTGCAGTTCAGTACCGGACTGCACCGAGTCAGAGACTCTTATTAACACATGTTTCCTTTCATGGAAAGCTTTGTCGGAATGGTGGGACGTTTGTGTGCCAGAATAGCGGGATTTCAGGATGGTATGTTGAAATGACAGTATGTCGGAATGCCAGCATGTAACCAGCAAATTCTATCCATGTTACGTAAGTAGCCCGACTTCAAACAATGGCCTCAAAACATGGAGAATCCTCACGCCGCCCCCGCGGGGCTTCCGCTGTGACGTCACGTTCCCAAGCCCTATATGCTAATCATAAAATCGTTCAATCCACCATTTGGCTCCTGTCCAAATGGAAAGATTCTTGGGCAGCATGGAAACCAAAGCTACTTTTGTAGATGAAGGAGATAATACAGGTAGGAAAGCAGTTAGAGTGGTGAGTGAACAATTGTACCATGATTGATGACAGTTGAGTGTGAACCTCTGTGTTGTTGCTTTATGAGTGAGCCCCATTTGCTGCCGTGGCAACAGCTAATGGGGGATCCTTTTAAACAAATAAAATCAACACTTAGGTTAATTTGCTTTTTGTGTTCAGAATAAACAGACCCTCAGTGCTCAATGGGGTGCATCATTACAGAAATAAAGACAGAAAGTCCTGGCACTTAGCGAAACCAGTCAGCAGTCATTTTTTATGGAGTATAATATACACTGTATTTTTTTTTTTTTTTTTGCTTGTGTAGCTACAGCCTCGAGAAAAAATGAAGCATCAAAAAGCATTCTCACCAAGAGAGCGTTGTTTCTGCAAGATACTAGTCTAGAAATGGCACTGCAGGGCAAACATGCCCACAGGCATTAGACCTGCCTGCAGTTACTGTATTAATGTCTGCATTGACTGGAGCTTCTAAACCATGATTAGATGCTCTATGTTGTTTAGGCAGATTTATTTTTTTAACTTTCATTGTGTTCAAAAGTAATTCTGGATTAATCAACTACAATCAATCTAATTACAGTATAGACATTTTTCAGGAAGAGAAAACCTTTAAGGCTTTACTTGGTATATGGTTATGGGCTCAGATTCTACCGGCTTTGTAGTCCACCCTTTTTCCCTGTGCGCAGTCCTTCCCTGCATGTCCAGATTGTTCATATCTGCAGCTCCCTGGCTGCTTGGTTTTGGCAAAGTGATGCTGTCTGTTACTCTGTCTTCCCTGTGGTTCTGTCTGTCTCCTCCAGGACTCCCAAGGCTATTTTTCTCTCTGGTGGCCTTTCCTCTTCTCAGAAACATTTTCTGTTTTTTGCACCAACAGGACTACCCTCATTCTGTCCATCAGCCTGTTATGATGACCTCATCCATTTAAGTTAGCACTGAAACAAAATACACACAGTGAGGCGGCTTGAGATTGTTAACAGCCTCAGTGAACCTTATAATCAGCATTTTCTGTTGGTGGACTGCCAGGCAAAGGAGATCCCCACCAGACTGTTTTGTTTACATTTATACTTCTGTTGTTTCCTTTGTTTTTCCCGGATATGATCTCAAACACATGTATGGGGATCCAACTGAGCTGGACCAGTGCCACCTGCAGCCACACAGAAAAAAAGTTGACCAAATGTTTGATTTTATTTGAAGGACAGATTGAATGGTATGCAAGTACACTACTGATCACTAGTTTGGACATGTTTCCCCATTAGATTTAATGGGAAAACATTTCCTCCATGCGGTCCTGTAATAGAACAATGCTTCCAAACACAAAAAGTTGTATAAAAAGTTATTTATTTCTGTATAATTTAGTATAATTTGTATAATTTAGTTTGCCTGACTAATTCTGTGTTGTTTTTTTAATTTTCTATGTGTGTGTCTCCATCCTTTTTTTTTTTATAGTTCAATGCCATTATGAAATGATTTACTCTTTAGATTCCTTTTTAAAGGGGCACTTCTTGTGCTGCACAAAAACATGAGATCCAAGGTTAAAAAAGAAAAAGAGCGGCACTATGTTCCAAAACTCTATCATGACCTTGTAACTTGAAAAAGAAAAACAAACAGAAAAGAAAAATCAACATTTGCTACATAAAATTCAAGTTTGTTTATTCTTTAGCTTAATGCTGTAACTGTGCTTGTTACGCCACCTACTCTCTAACTTCATATGTCTATCATTCCAAATGCTAATCCTCCTGTTTCAACATTCTGATTGGCCTGGCACCACACCATCATCATCTCCTCCCTCCCCACCTGTAACGACTCGTCAGTCACAGCTTGAGCTGCAACATGCAGTTATAAAAGGTATCACAAGATCTTCAGTCAGGACAACTGTTTGTCCTGATAACAGTCTGCCCTTTGTTTTGTGGTTTTTGGTGACTTTAGTCATGTTAGCTTGGGAAAATTTAAGTTTCTTGAGTTTTGGTTTCCCAGGTGTTTCTGTTGGTTAATGGTTTTAGTTAAGCTAGGTCCTCTCATGTTGTCTTTGTGTTTACTGTACAGTATTCTACACTGGTGTAGTTTGAGTTGGAATAGTTAGGTTTTGTTTTGGTTGTGTAAATGCCTTATGTTTTTAGCTTATTGGTGCTCCTTTCCCTTTTAGTTTTTAGACATCCTAGATTATGTTTGTTGGTTTTACCCCTTTTGACACTCTTTAATTTAGGCTTTGTCTGTCTTTGAAGTCAGTCTTTTTAAGCAGCATCGCTAACCCCATCTCACCTGTTTCAGGTTTTGGTTGTGCTTTTAACTTGCTTTTTAACTCATGAACAAATAAAAGATCTTTACTCCACCTTTACCATCCTGAAGCCAGTGATCATTTGTTGCGTGCTAAATCCCTAGCAGAGCTGGGACGTAACAGTGCTGCTGCTTGCATCAGCGTTCAGTTTCTTTATCTGCTTCTGGCAAAGGTTAGGCCAGAGCAGTGACCTGGCGAAGGTATGGGACACCTGCCCCTCCAACATCTTTTCACCAACTGCTTATGTGTGTGGTTAGATTTGATGTTCAGGTATTTAGATCTTATGAAGCTAAAGTCAGGAAACCAGATGTGATAACTGTAAAAAGTTAAACAGCTAAATATGAGTAAGTATGTATGTAAGTATAAGTAAGTAAGTATAAGTATGTTGAGACACTGATTAAAAATAAACTATGATTTTGATCAGAGGAAGTTTTTATCAATTAGGTTTTGGTAGAGGCAGAAAGTTACTAATTAGCTAAGCTTATACAGTAGAGCACTTTTAAGACAGCAACAGCTGAACAAATTGCTGTACAGGCACAATAAGTAAAATCAAATAATCCAAAATCAAGTAACAAATAAGAACATGGTACAAACTATAAAAAGCAGGGGGAGGAAAAATCTGCCTAAACCAGTTTTAACTGTATGCTGAACGTTACGGATCTCTGCTTCCAATCTACCACGGTTATGTTCGGTGTAACGCCCACTGAAAGGAAATTAAGCGGACAGAATTGCCACTACTGATGGCTGGTGCAGCGCAAGAGATGGAGAAGGCTGAGGATTGCCAAGCAGAGACATTGAGTTCCTGTGGAAGCAAGAAAGAAGGAAATCCAAGGTCGTATCGTGGGTAACTCTGATGAAGGCAATAACTTTGTCATGCAAATGCTGACAAATTTGTGTAATTTCATGTCACCTTTATTTATGTATGGAGTATGTAACAAGCTTTGGGCTCTGCTTCGGTGTCGTCTTCACCACCTCCCCACAGGAGGTGCATGGCCATTTGTCAATACCAACTATACTAAGAACATACTTGTGTACTTGCTAGTATAGTGTTTCCCCTACTATGTTATTGGCGGGGTGGACCGACCCCCTTAATTGCCACATCGCACCACACAGACGCAGAGAGGTGACAGAGAAATCAGCGTGTTACACAATCTAATCAGAGTGTAAATCTCTACTGTGGGGATTTGATAACAATGCTATAATATCTCCACCATTGTTCCACTCCACGGCTGCTCTCAGCCCGTCCGACGATGGGCTGTTGGCTGAGCATCAAGATGTTGTCGCCTTGAAAATCATCTCTAAAATCTAGATTATGTAAACTGCCAAAGTCAAATCAGCAGCTTTTGACTAAAAAAAAAAATGTATATTGATTAATAATAATCGAATAAAATCCCCACATTCGGCCGTGCGGCTGGTTTTTCAGCATCTCTGACCTTATTGCGCGCATTCTGTTATCTCACAACCTTCCTCGATAGTTTTGTCTGGAAGACTGGCAACTGATTCAAAGAGTTTCACTGTATGAGGAAAATTTCCATGTTCATGTTGCTGATAATCTGCGCGGAGAGGAGGCGGTGATCTGCAGCCCGAGGTCAGCTCTGGCTCTCCGCCGGGCTCCTGCTGCTGGACTGAGCCGCAGGTTTGTAGCTGTGCAGCCTCCATCAGTACTCCCCGTCATACACATGCTCTCTGTTGGGCAATCCAACCGTGCTGTGATGTGTGAAGCGCGAGACTCGATGCGCCTTTTTAATGTGGCTTCGGTCGTCATCATAAGAACAATTTTACGCACTGAGGGGCCGTTCACACGAGGACGATTGTGGGTAAAAACGGTAAAATATTTCATCGTTAGTGCCTTTCGTTCACACGGCAACGGCGTTATTCTGGCTTGAAGACGCAAAAATCTGAAGACTCGTTCCAAAGTGGAATTCCTGAGGATGCAACGCTGTTGCACCCTCCTCTGCACGGTCCAAAACGAAGAAATGATGGTGGAAACCACAGAACTACGGACGCCGTGCTCACGTTGTATGCGCGTGACGTCACACAATGCAGGAAAAACAACAATGTCGGTCTACCTAAGCCCAGCAGATCTCCACGTTGCGAGCTTGTAATTGAGTGTCGTTTGGAGAAGTCATTCTACCTCCTCATCTGACCACACAAAGTTCCTCGCAGCCGCCATAGTTGTTTTGATTTTGAAGCAAACAGAGACAAATGATTGTACGCATGCGTGCGGACACACTTGCGTCCTCGTATGCATGCAGATTTCTCCATGACGATGCTTGTGTGAGCGCGGATAAAAAGATGAAGACGAGACGCCACTTTTCCGTCTTCTCTTCTGATCGTCGCCGTGTGAACGTAGCCTGAATGAGCTGCACAGAGAAACCTTCTAGTCTATTTGGTTAAATAAAAAGCTAATGGACACTGAGGCAACAATACTTTGTAGGTTTGCCGGCACATCCACGCTCTCATCAGCAGTCTGTGCGCAATGGCGCCTCCTCAGCATTTAACTTTTATGGTTAGTTCCACTCCGCTGTCTCCAGAGAGGTGCGCGAGGACAAGGCAGAGTGACGAGGCCGGCGTCAGGCATGGGCAAGAGGGGGCACTGCCCCCTCAAACAAACACTGTGCCCCCTTAAATCAAATCTGACGAAAAGCAATTCCTAAGCTCTTTTCCCTGCACCACTCCGCATCACTCTGTGTGCCCCCTCGCGCCAGGTGTCGGTTGCAGGAGGACCTTCTGTCTGCAGAGCTCTGTTAAGCCGCTAGTTCTGCATGCTGGTTTGGCTCTGAGGACATCAGCTGCATCCTCTCACCAAACATGGAAACAGCGCAGAGCTGTGCTGCACTTTCCATCCGTCAGAAGCGTTTCAGTTCAGGCTAAAGGTGGTAGTGGCGTGAATTTGTGGTGAGTATTGTTATATTTTGTTAATATACATGTTCATTGTTCGTTTAACAGTCGAATTAAAAGCAGTCGTTGCTTTTAAAAGCATGATGTAAGTGGTTACTTTCTGCAGATTCCAACAACACCCCCCCCCCCCCCCCCAAAAAAAAAAATTGTTCTTCACCACCATGCCAACAACAGTTTTGTAGGGGAAAACACTGAGTATGGACTTGTTGGAAGTACAGACTTCCGAGGACGCAAGGACGCAATGTCCTTGTGTCCTAATAGTTATCTGATATCAAAATGATAAGTTGCAAAAGCCCTTCTGGAAAGTGGAAGTTAGATCCAGCTAAGCTGTGCAACCGTATGTTAGCTACTGTTAGCTGTTCAGCCCGTTTGTGAAACCACCAGTCACTTTTAAAAACGGTTTAAACTTCATCAAACACCAAGAAGTTGAAGTTAAACAACTCTGTTGAAGAAAAAAACAATATTACATAAAATAATGCATATTATCAGCACTTATAGCTTTTCTCCTCTACCATTGTTACACTGCAATACCTTATGGGATATAAGGGTGCCTGAAGTCCACAAAAGTCACCTCCAATGCAGACTCAGGAAAAGTGGAAGGAGCAAGTACATATATGGAGCGTACTTGTCTTAATGCGTTCCTTGAATTGGAACAGTACTTGGATCTCTACTGATGACGTTTCAGAAGTACACAAGAACGCAAGTATGCATATTGAGAAACAACCAATGTAAACCCTTAATTCTGAGTGAAAATGAGAATTCCGAATAAAACTTTATTCTGAAGTAAGTGGTTGATTTATTCCTCCTAATTCTGAATAACATCATTTCCCTCACATGTAACCCTTTATTGTGGTCTAACTTAATTCCTGTCGTTCTGCGCATTATCCTGTCTTTGTCCTGTTGTAATGGCGCTTGTCGACGCACACGTGAAATAAGTGTTGGATCCATGCTGACTGGCGAAAATGAATAAGTATGTTAGTGTTGAGCTGCTGCAACAAAACTACAATCAAAATACAGTGAAAATCTGAGTTTAGACGTCATTTATACTTTTCCCATTCCCATGCCTGGTTCCCCCGTCAAAAAATGTATCGATCTGCCCTGTAAGAATATTGTTTCAGTTTTCTTAACACCTGTTTTGTTGGCTTATATTGAGAAATTAAATGGGAATAATCATGGCAATAATTATAATATATAAATACCAGTACGTTTATATTCTAATTTCCTCTGTTTATTCCAAAACTAGTTTAGTAGTAAGAAATCTTCAAAGGTTGCATCAAATATGGATATAAAATAAAAATTTGGGAACAAAGGCAAGATTGGTCTGTACTGTTAAAATGAGATGTTTTTTCTTAGTGATTTGTTTTTTTGTTTGTTTGTTTTTTTTGCTTTCTTTGGTAAATATGCCATCTGTTTTTGAAATATCACTCCCTTCATTTTCTGCTGCAGTAAATATGCATTCTTTTGAAATGGCAGCCTTGGACTGCCCAGAATGATCTCTACATTCCATGGAAATTTGATAACTTAATTGTATTTTGTTGCTTTTCAAGCTCAGATCACTTATCGGAGGTGAAACTACAAGTCACTATGAATAATATTGTTTGCAAGCATAATCTTTAAAGCCCAACCTCAAAGGAAAGAAAGAACAGCTGTGCTTGTTACTCTATTAATTCCAGAGATTGCTTGTGCAAACGGTGTGAAGAAATATGTTGAAAAGGCTATTACATCAGTATTTTCCAAACTTATCAAAATGACAGGAAATGATTGAATATTAGCCTATTCAAGTGAGTCTCTTTGTGCAGCCATGTGCACTGGTGTACAGCTTTGTCTGACTTATTAGCTTTTTAATATTGTGCATAAATCCATTTACTTGGTTTGTGTGTCGGTGTGTATGTGTGTTTATATCCGTATGACAGAGGGGAGGCAGTTCTACTGTATGCCTTCACTTCTGTTGAACCTGGAAAGTGTGAAGTAATGGAAAATAAAGCAGAGCAAGTCCTGCCATGAAGAGAAATGCAGTCCACTGTCTGAGAAGCAGATGATTTTTGCAGGTCACGTCCAGTATGTATATGTATGTGCAAATATTAAATATTTATGCTTCAGTAGCTTGCCCTTTGCACAGAAAACGGGCAGTAAATATTTGGAGGGCTTTGAGTTACATAGGTGTGACTCTCTTGAGTGGCTGGAATCCCATCACAGACCTGCATGATCTTAATCTAACCTAATTTACATGATTTAGTTGGTTAACCTCATTCTGGCACAGAGTAGGTTGTGTGTCCAAACACAAGTTCATCCACACGTATGGGACAACTGGAAAGTGTTGCATTATGAGACAAAAGTAAAATCATCCTGAGGTCCATGATTGATCTCCATATACCCTTTTCCTCGAAATCAAGAAGGCAAATATTTCTCAGCCATTAGTCACCTTCAACACAAAAACATTAGCTATGTCCTTGCACACGCAAAAAAAAGGACTGGGAGTAGTGATACATACATTCACATATACAGTGTGTATACAGTATACATATATATATATATATATATATATATATATATATATATATATATATATATATATATACATTGCAGAACATCAATGCCTTTAGTTCCAGATTTACCAGGTCTATGTAACAGTTTTTTTTTGTGTGTGTGTGTCATTTTCTTTTCTTTTCTTTTTTTAAAGTTTTTAGTTTACTTTTTTTTTAAAGGATTTTGGAGTTTTTGTGTTTCGTGCATAAAAGAAAGGTTACAACAAACAGATGTTTTAAGTGATGTTGATATAATTGAGACTTTGCAAGGGTGTAAAAATTATATTAGCATAGAGAGTAACTAAAACTCAAATCTAGAAATGTTTGCAAACTGAAGTAATCAGACTGTACTTAAAGGAGAACTCAGTAACTTTTTCACCTCAATAAATACTTTTCGGAATCCCTGTGGGGCTAAACAAAGTGTTTACGGAGTGGTTCCATGTTTCCCTCCCTCTTGCCGGCCTGCGAGCAGCGCTTACACGTCTGCCTGAGCCGACCTGACACAGAACTTGTGACAACAGATACCGCTGTACGGCACTCAGATCCCACTACCTAAACACTGGCCCCTGGCTCTCAAAACCAACTTTTTGCTGGACAAAAGTGAAGAACTGATCCACGTAGCCTGAGCTGCCTGGACGCTGGGCACCGGCTGAAGCATCACTCCTTCAGGCTCAATAATCACTTGTCATGTCCGCAAAAAGTAAATAAAAGTTTGTATTCTTACCTGCTACCCGCCAACACCAGAGAAAAATATAATCCACGGCATATTTACCCGCAAATCGCGGGTAAAACGTCCCATTGCAGGAGAGACGAGGTGCTGCTAACAACGCAGCAAAGTAGCATCAACAAGCTAGTAAAAGCTTGGGGGTGTAGGGGGGTACGAACTTTACGACAGTGAAAGGACGCCACTAGGGGGAGCCCCGAGCTGAAGTTACTGAGTTCTGCTTTAACATACAAAGGAAAATATAAATGGAACATTCTATCCATTTCATCATGTTGTGGGTGTTTTTGTTTATCCCTTGAAACTTAAGTGCTGTGGAACCATTGGAGATGACCATTCAATTCCTCAAATTCACCACTGTGTAAGATGTCTGCTTCTTTAAAACAAAAAAAAGGGTTTGAGACATGTTCTGTTTTTAGCTGATTAAAGAGCATAAATGTCATACTGTGTTTACAAAAAATAACAGTTTCTCCCAAAGTTTATCTCAATTTACACAGATTCTAATGTTATGACAGATAAAGTGCACCTGTCTGGGGCAGACGGGTGAGAGTACAAGGCAAAATTTGACTAATCAGAAATATTCAGTGCTGCAAGTCCCACACCGAAGACTCCGGGTCTTAAAAGTTCTATGTCCTGACCAGTGTTGTTTTTTTTTTGTTTGTTTTTGTTTTCCCATTTTTGGGATTATCTGCCCTGGAACTAGATTTATGCGGAGAATAATGTCCCCAAAAGACCCTAGATTCTGGAGTTATTGCTTGAGTTAAAATGCAGCTCAATGACAACCATTGTAAAGCAGTTCGCACTCAGAAAGGGGTCTGATCATCACTAGTGAGTATGTAAGTCCATTAACCTTCACCATTAACCTTAGGGATGGGCACAATTAATCGATGATCGATAATTGATCATTAAGAATTTTTTCCGATCATGTAACTTTTCTTCGATCATCCGACGATGTTTTAAAACAGAGTTCATTCATGTAGTGTACGTCTTGAAGCTATGTAATAAATGTCACTACGTGGCGGTAACAAAATATCCTACCAGCGGGGGGCGATGTAGAGCCCAAGACAGCAGAGAAAGCTGCCTACGAGCTGCCATCTTCCCCGTCACTCAGCTGAAAGAAGGCTCATCTAAACGTGAAGCCAGCACAGCGAAGTCTGGTTTGGGACCATTTTGCATTAGAAAATGACACCTCACATTGTAAATACTGCGACACATTTTTAAGAAATAACAAAAAAACTCAACAACAACTCCAATGATGTACCATCTAAAAAGACGCTGATCCGACCATGCTTAAAGGTAATGAATCCTCCATTCAACCCACCATTGTCTCAGTCTGAGGCCGGAGGAGATGTGATGCAAAGCGGGCAGACAAAATCACAGAGGGAATCTGTAAAATTATTCAAGTAGATATGTTGCATAGAAGTTGATGGGAAAGGTTTCCCATATTTAATAATTTTACTCGAACCAGTCTATCAGTTTCCTCCACAGTTCACCGTTACTAGGCTCATTGAAACACGAGAAGCAAAAGCAGGAGCTGCTAAACAAGTTAGCCAAAGCGGCTAGCATTGCCATAACAACGGACTGTTGGACCGCTTTAACAGCAGAGAGCCACCTCACCATAACGTGTCACCACTGCCGACCTTCTCGCCGAGATGATTGAGGCTGTAGAGCAGTGGGGGGTTGAAATAAATACATATTTAAAAAAAACAGTCTGGCTGTGGTGTGTGTGATCATTCTTTTTAACATGCATATCTTAATGATTAAGATATGCATGACAATCGATCAAAAAGATGAACGCAAATGCCCATCCTTAATTGACCTAACTAAAGCTCTATTCTGACTGGATTAGTATTATATAGGGACCACATGTAATTTGTAATAATTACAGAGATTGTCTGTGATTTTAATCCAGGTTGAATTGACCATGTCTGTGATTTGTGATGTAATATTTCCCCCGCATATTACCTACTATAATTTGCTAAACTCAGAGGTCCTCTGATAATACTAATCCAGTGCAAATGGACATCTCTGTGATTTGAACAGACATGACCCATAATTTAGCAGTTTTTGTTTACTGGACGCATTTCATTGCCTTTTTGGCGAAACATGGAGGCTTCAAAATAAGTTTTCCTTCCAAATTATCATGTTTATGATACTATAGCCTAAAGCATTAGCTTTCCAATCGGAGTGATCAGGGGAGTTTCACTAGTCCTGTTCCCGCAGCGAGAAACGTTTAGGTTTGGACAACATGCTGACATGGTACAAGTTCTTTAAGTGTTGGTTACGACTGTCTGCGAGTTATTTAGCACATTTGTCTCTGAATGATCATCCACTGCCGATGGAAACGCAGCTCGTAAGATCAGATGTTGCGCAATATGCAGCACGTTGACATCATATCCGCTAGATGTGAATTTCAGTTAAATCCCAGACTTCAGTTATCCCCTGTGAATGCACAACAGAAAAACAGACGTCGGGGTAATTTATTTATAACATGTGGTCCCTAGATAATACTAATCCCGTCAGAATAGGGCTTTAGAATATAAATTAGTGCCAGAATTCCCCTTCGTGTGCTGGAAAACTACTACCTTAAAACTATGGCATATTTTATTTAAAACTTGAAGTTCCCAAATTTGAGACTTTGAGAATAGGTTGTGCCAAACTGGTTTTCCAATAAATCTCCCAAAAAATTTATGACCAAGAATTTAATAACTTGGGTAAAAGAAATTGTGCATTTCCACATCTCCACTTTTATTAAGATGATAAGAGTGTTGTGGTGGTTGGACCCACTTTGGCTCTTTTTGTTCAGCTTCTTTAATCTGGTTTCAGTTTTTTTTTTTTTCCTAAGGTCTGATAAAAAGTCCATTATCTTGCCCAACATTGTCATTTCAAGTTGCTAAATCAAAGTTGCACTGATTCTCATCCCAGACAGATATGTTCAAAAGAGTTTAAACCTTGTTGTCCATCTTTTTAATATTTTCTTTTTTTTTTTTCAAATGATCAAAACATAGAATAAAATCAACATGTTTACACCTGCTTACATGAATGAGCACGTCAGGTTTGTACCACATATCAGAGTTCTTCGGCACACAGCCCTGATGCTGGATTTCAGGGGAATCTGAAAAGTCAGACAACAAGCTGCTTTCTTTTCAAGGAAAGTGTTATACCTGCATAATGATGTGCTGAGGTTTTTTTAAAAATCCCAGGTATGAAAACAATCGCTGAGGTGAAAAAGAGGCAATTCAAAATGAAAGTTTTTTTTTTTTCTTCCCATTTGTGTGATGTGTGATCTTTTATTCTTCAGCAGTTGCACATACACAAATACTTACATGTCTTAGCAAATCTCACAAGTGTTGACTTGACTGGGGTCCCAAAAGTATTAAAATATTTTTTGTAGGCGCTGATATGTACATTTATTATGGATATACTGTACAATGGGCCTTCAAGAGAGGCACAAGACACAGTGGGCCTTCTAAACAAAATATGAAGCTAGAAATATTGATGGAGATGTGACAATTTTTTTTTGCCATGGGTCTTTCGTTTAACAGCTCATGTAGTGGCGTTTTTGCTATCCTTAAAGTGCAATTCTGATTTTCTATGTTTCTTTGACTCTAAAGATGTAAAGCAATATAACTGTTGACAGTATTTCAGTCCTGCTTTGGATACTATGGGATTACAATTACAAAGGTTTATTGCACATTATATCAGTTTGCTTGCAATCATGCTTCCCAAAATCGTCTTGCAAATATACAAATATGTTGTTTTTTTAAGGAGGTACAGTAGAAATAAACATCTTCCACATTCACAAAGACCCTAGGACAAGAAATTCAACAAAATAAACATATTAAGCAAGTGGCTCAGGAACAATCTGGTTTAATTAATCCACCAGAGGAAACCATCATTTTAGTAACTCTCTTTGCAGAGAAGATCTGTTTTTTTCTTTCTTTTTTAAAAATCTGTAAACTGTTTGAGAGAGACTTATTATAACTTATTGACAGTGTCTAGACATTAATTTTCCAGCTTACTGCTGAGACATTATACCCATGACAGACTGAATTGAGAAACTAATCGAGGAATTAATAAGATGTGATGCTGGCTGCTTTAACATTGTGCAGTACAGATCAGTCTGTTTAACAGACCAAAATCACAGTGTCACAATCTTCCTGCTTATTTACTGTTCTCACAAACTAAAAGCAGTTGGGAGATATTTCCTGACTCAGTGATTTCAGAACACAAAGCCTCTGTGGAAACGAGGCCTTGCATCTGGGCCAGCTTTGTCGGCCTCCAGACTCAGAGCTGTAAGATTGCATCTGTTGTTCTTGAGTTTTATCCTTTCTCGGAAAATCAGTTCTTTGAAGTTAAATAAGATAAATAGTCCCTGAATTACCTCTTAAACAGATGGTAGCTTGTTTCTTAAACTGACTGATTTGAATGCATTTCATGTTTGTGTTTTCACTGAAGGCACATTAAGTTGTGCTCCAGTCTAGCAAATTAATTTAATGGGTTATTTAAATTCTGTACAATGCCTGCAAATCATAAACTCATAGTTCATATTATAATCAGACTGTAAATTGAAATGTGACCAACAGTGGCGTCGCCAGCCAATTTTCCCGAGGCTTCAGCCCCGGATGTTTTGAGTCTAGCCACGGGTGTTCATTTTTCCGTTTAACCACTTTTTTCTGACAAAAATCCGATGAAAATCCAGATGACCCAGCTTTCCACCAGCACTTAAACGCACCATGAATGCGTAAAGCCCAAGCCTAGCTCCTGTTGGTTTGGCATTGTGTGTGAGCGTGCGTGTGAAGTCCGATATGCCCCCGTTTTTTATGTCAGACGAAGGCTAAAGTAAGTTTGCCGGCTCTGTGTGCACATGTGCAGAGGAAAGCAGCAGTGAAATTAAAGTATCTATCAGCAGAGGAGAGTGGAAATGGACAGAAAATATCAGCGAAAGCAGCAGTTACAACTCCTCAGCTTTTCAGCAGAAAAGTAAAAGGTAGATATCACAGTGGTGACTTTTTTTTTCTCTTTGAAAACAATATGAAAAAGTCGACATGAAATCTCTCAACATAAAAAACGAGGCTGAAGTTAGCAGCAACCCGTTCCCAGCCTCCGTTTGGATTTTGACTTAAAGGGCAATTCCACTCAAATTTTCTACTGACATTTAACGAGGTCCTATGTAAAAACTACAACACGTAGACTTTTCAAACCTGGACTCAGATCTTCTTTAGAGACTATATTAATTCAAGCACGGTTTCTGATTTGTGAAACCTGTATTCTATTTGTGAAAATGAAAAATACCCACATTTTATGGCTTTACAGTTTTTCTAAATTGCTAAAACACTATTTTTTGAAATGTCCCCCCATTTTTCACAACTTTAAACACAAATCCCATAACTCAAACTACTTTCCCAAAACCTCTGCTTCTTACTGCAAAAGGAAGTTGTTGACTCAAAACAGCATCACCTGGCCTCAAAAACTGACACTATTGTCAAATCATGCCCCAAGCACAGCAAAATGTAGAACACTACAGAGCAATCAGGAAACACTAGAAGGAAAAAAGGAAAACATAGTTCTCAGAACATCATGCTGTCACAATGTTTTTTTTTTTTTTTTACATCAGGCCAAATGCATCATGTCACAACGCAGAGAACTCATAACATAAAGTACTAGAAAAGTACTTGGAGAGCGCAGACCTCTGCCAAGCAGCACAAAAAAAAATTCCTGGATCCAGAAGGTGATCCTGATCACCACCAAAATGTAATGGCTTCGTCCTTTGGCTGAGGCTCATAACTGGTGAAAATTTCTGGTCAAACTGTCCAGAACTTTTACGTAAAGTTGCTGACAGAGAGACAAACCAACACTATCAAAAACATAACCTCCTTGGTGGACATTGTCAAGCAGTTGCATGGATTTAATTTGAAATGAAGGCTCTGCATTGGACCTGATTTTGCCCCCTTCCACGTCCTCGTCCTCGACCACCTCTGTGACCACCTCTTATGCGTACCCTTCCTCTCTGATTTCCTCTATCAATCACAAAATCTTGACCTCCCACAGCTTCCTCAACTGGTTTATATTGGTTCCCTCATCATCAGCCAAAGGTGAAATCAATTTTGAGTCACTATGTTAACCTGCTGACATGTGTGTCTTAGTTGTGATCAAAGTGTGCAACATGTGTTTACTATTTTGCACAGCAAGTGCATCACAATCCAAATGTGTTTGCAAACAGAGTCTAGTGATGTGAAACACGCTTTAGGTTTTGATCACAAGGGGACTGATTTGATATCTTGGTTTAGGCTTCTGAAAAATTGGCTTTGAGAATGGGATTTAGTGTTTTAGCAATTGAGAAAAACTGTATTATCATAAAGACCACCTTACCAGGTCCCAATCAAATACTTACAATCTGCAAACCTGGTCTCAACTGTTCCTTAGAGACTGTAGATTAATTAAAGCACTGTTTTCTGATTTGCGAAACCTATTAATGAATAAATGAGGGAAAAAAGAGAACAAATGAGGAGAAGAGAACAAATGAGTAAGAGAAAAGGAGAACGAGTGACGAGAAGAAGAGAACAAATAGGAGAGGAGAACAAATTAGGAAAAAAAAAGAAGAGCAAATAATGAGATAAGAGCAGGTGAGAAGAGAACATGTGATGGGGAGGAGGGTCAATGATGAGTCAAAGAGAAGACAAAAGGTGAATATTGTATGAACTGTTATGTGTGAGTGCAGTGCATGTGTTTTGGCAATATAATGGTCAACATTTCATTGTTGATTTTGTGGTTCATGATTTTTTAAGATAAAATGACAATTTATGGGGTGGTGATTAGCTCAGTTGGTTGAGCAGCCGCCCCATGAACAGAGGCTACAGTTCCTCAGCGCAGTCGGCCCTGGGTCGATTCCCGGTCCAGGTCCCTTTGCTGCATGTCACTCCCCACTCTCTCTGCCCCTTTCTTGTCGCTATATACTGTCATATAAAGGCCACTAGAGCCCAAAAAACCCTTTTAAAGAAAAAAAAAAAAAGCCAATTTATCTACTCCATTATGTCTATTATTGCCTTCTTAAAGACATTTCTGTACAGAAAGACTATAGAAAAAGCTCTTCTAATTTTTTTCAAATTTACATGTGGTCCGACTCTGGGCTAAGCCCAAAGACGCCCCCGGTGACCAATATAATTTACATGGAATTAAGGCCAAAAGTAAGGCTTTATTTTAGCAGGTGAACTTTAAGCTGGCAAACGAGTCACCCTCAGGTGAAAGGTTTAGATATCCAGAGATCCAGTAGCTTTAAGAACCTCAGTTCCTTTGTGTTGCAGAGAGACAGATGAGGTGGTTTGTGATACCTCCTGGATGTATTCCTATGGAGGTATTTCAGGCATTTTCACTTGGGAATAAACCTCGGGGCAGACACAGAACAAGCTGCAGGGAATGTCTGGCCTGGGCAGGCTTTTTTATGTCCCAAGAGGAACTGAAGAACAAAACTGGAGAAAACAGCATCTGCTAAGGTTGTTATCACGATCTGTACTTGGGCAGCAAAAATTCGGTACTGGTTTACATTGGCAGACATATATAACATGTGTCTTTAAACATTTTAAAAGGTCAGGGGTTTTTAATGCAAACTATTTGCAACATGAAAAACTGTGTACGGATGTTCTTACCAAGGAGCAAAGGTTTTGTCACCCTCTCTCTGTCTCTGTTTTAATTCACTCTCATACGTTTTTTGTTTTGGAAGCCTGAACAGTCTCAGATACAGATAGAGTCTATTAACATTTTTCTTTTCAAAACCCCTTACACACCTATATATCAGCCATATAGCTACAACTCTAAGTCTCCCTGCCACAAATACACAGATGAAACCAACAAGCTTACATTGGTTCTCTCAAAAATCAAGACAAGTTGCAGGATTCGAAGTGGTGTGATGTTAACTCAGCAGAGTTGGCATGTGGATGGGTGGATGGATGGATGAAAAAAGGATAAATAAAACATTAAATAACAATGAGAGAAGATAGATAGATAGAAAGAAAAATTGAATGGCTGACAGGAGGATGAAGGAGGGGGATTGATGAAGGCTGAATGGCTAAGTGAAAAAAAAGGGGATGAATGAATGAATAAGGAACCCTTTCACTTACAGTATTACGGATGGCTTGTGCGACTAATGTCCTATATCTGCAACATTTCTGGAAATCTGAATATGGCTTCGATGCAATAAGTCCGCGAAGAAGTGACATGTTTGAAAAGACAACTCCAGTAAAACAGCAGATGGACTTTACTGTGAATATTCTGCAATTAAAGTCTGACAGCAGCTACATTTCATGTCACATTCCCCATTCACACACATATTCATACCCCTTTAGGAACATTGGAGTGTGCAGTTTCAGCCATCTCACTGTATTAAGATTATATTTGTAGTAGAAAGGGTTCTTTATTCATTCATTCATCCCCTTTTTTTTGTAGTAGACCCTTTTCGTAATTTATGCATACGTCACTCGCGCATGCTCACAACTGCTGCTGATGGTCAGAAAGCTTTGGAGGCCTATTGGAATAGAATCGCGACTGGACTTTACGGGGTTCATCACAACGATGCCGGGCTCTTTTTATATTTTTGACTGCTTTAATGGACGAGGGGAGAACTCTCCTAGATGGGGAAGAAGTTTTTACTGGTTTCCCATGAAGAAACACCAGCAATCGGCCTGGATTTGTACATCAACGTGTTAAAACTGGACACATTTGTTGCAACTCCCGCTCTGCAGCCTCCTGCTGGCATCTCACAAAGACGTGGAATATACCGGTACTCTTTTTGTGGAAAAAAGGACGACGACGAGAGACAATGGCTCCTGTAAGAGGCACACACAGAGTCAGTCATCAGGAGATTATGAAGGTAGCACCGGTGTTCTGTCAGTTTAACATACAATGTCAGATCGGCATAATGTAGCTCGTGTTTAACTGCAGTAGACAAGCTAGCGGTATCATCTGGGTTGCGGCTCTGAAGTACTAGAAAAGAAAAGAAGGAAGAAAAGAAAAACCTTTAAACGCCCACCAGACTGTTAACAGGGGAACTTTCAGACGGCAGTCCCGGACAATTCCCTCTTTTTTTTTTTTCAAGGGTTCATTTGTTGAAGAAATGTGTCAGTTATGTGTTCAAACAGTAAAGCTGTGCTGACCTTAATTCCCCGGCCATTGACTTGGTTCTGCCTCCTTCTCACACGTCTTTTTGGTCATCAGACGACGAGCAGGTGTTTTAACCCGTTGATGTACAAATCCAGGCCAATCGCTGGAGTTTCTTCACGAGAAACCAGTAAAAACTTCTTCTCCATCTAGGAGAGTTCTCCCCTCGTCCATTAAAGCAGTCAAAAATGTAGTAAGAGTCAAGCATCATTGTGATTAACCCCGTAAAGGCCAGTCTTTATTCGATTCCAATAGACTTTCAAAGCTTTCTGACCATCAGCAGCAGTTGCGAGCATGCACAAGTGACGTATGGAAAAAACACAAAAAGGGTCTAATGCGGTCGGGACCATTTTGATTCAAGCCAACTAAGTTTTGTAATTCCCAGATATCAATCTGAGATTGACAGACTTGAATCCAGGGATTTGGAAATCCAGTTCATTTTAATCTGGATTCAAAGTTTTGAAATACTGGCCCGAGGTGAGTAAAGGCATTTTTCATGCATTGTCTTGCTTCATGACATAAGTTATGGTTACCTCCATCTGGTATTCTGCTGCATGTTAAATGACAGTCAAAAAAAAGTATTACATGTGCTACATCTATATTCAAGAGAGAGAGCTTGCATAATTTTTGCACATATGGTAGCCGCTGACAATCATATAAAATTGCATGTGTGATGGTTGATTTAAAAAGCAGGCTATTTAGAACGACACAACTGGTCCGTTATCTGGTATCTTTTGTCTAGATTATGTTGACAGTGTGTTAATGTGCTTGTGCTGCTGTCTTTTCAAATTTACTATGATCCTAGCTTCAGCTGGTGTGATGTCACAGCAAAAAATACAACAAAAAACATCATGACATTCTTGATCACACACTTAATTGTTAATGTCAAGTTCATATTGTTAAACACTGCAAGCGACAAGACATGACTTTAATGGATTACTCCTCAACACTGAAACTGAATATTCATGATCTTTGCATGGAGGAGCATGTGGTGCAGGATGATCGACTTTTACAGATGATTACATCTTATTTAGTCTCTTTGGTTTTTATATAGATCATTATTCCATTCTTCAGTTGGATCAATCATTTATTGATAGTGTTTAGATCAGTTTGGAAGATTAACACACGACTAAATCACATCCATGAGACTCCACGTCTGTTCCTTCCCTTTTTTTTCTTAGCCGCTCTCTGTTTTCTCTAACTCTTCTGTCGTGAGAGGCAGGTATATGGACATTGTTTTGGCACCTCTGGGAGAAATATATCTCGCTCACCATCCAAGCCACGTGTAGGGGGCATTATCCTGCAGTGGCCTTGTCATCTCGCCTCCCATGGGCAGCTCGTCCTGGCTGGGATGGGTTGGTGGCAGCGAAGGCCAACAAACCTTATCACCTTTCCTTGTCATCTGCACTGCAGTTGACTGTTTGCCCAATGAAAGATTTTTATCATAAGTGGTATCACTGCTGCATGCCCACGGAGCAGTTATGTGAGCAATCCTTTTATCTGAGACCAGATAACATCGATAGTTACAAGTTTGTTTCTGACAGGCAAAGCGCTTTTTTCTTTGGCCCATTTCTTTTATATTATTGCTCACATTTCCAGTTTTTATATCTGAACAGTGTATTGCAGGGGCAGACTTGCCATCTTTGTTCTGGAGAATCACGGCCGGTGCTTCAGGACGCCCGGCGGCCGCCGTCTCATGTAGTTGCATAAGTTATAATGTAGTTGCTATGTGAAAGTTGGCGGCCGGCTGTCACGTAGCTGCTGATAGCCGGCCGCATCAGGCTACATCAGGGTTTCCCAATCCTGGTCCTCAGGGACCCCTGTCCTGCATGTATTCCAGGTTTCCAACTCCACCACACCTGATTCAGATTAACTCAACTGCTCATCAACTTCTTTGCAAGCTGCTAACGAGCCATTCATCTGAGTCAGGTGTGTTGAAGTAGGAATATCTGGAAAACCAGCAGGGCAAGGATCCGTGAGGACCAGGGTTGGGAAACCAGGGGCTGCATAGTCATCAGTGTTTTTCCCATTAATCTACAGTTTCACACCTCAGTCCTGTAGGTGGCAGTAATGCGCTTACAGTTGGATGCCATCCGAAGAAGAACAGTGCGCACCAATTGTGGAGCAGAAGAAGAAAATGAAAAATAAGAGGAAGATAATAGTAAAGCTATTTGAATATGGATAGTAAAAAACGTAAAGAAAAGGGTGGCGCTGAGAAGGGGAAGGGGAAAAAAGCCACATTTTGAGGATGAAAATGCCAAATGCTGCAAACTCACTGAAATGTTCAGAAGCGGGACAAACAGCAACACAGCCAAAGCAGCAGCAGCACCTCTACAACACAAGTCCATGTAAATGAAGCTGTGTTCAAGAAGTGAGAAGTGCCCCCACTACATGTGATGATGAGGAACAGAGAGAGCTGGTGGAAGTTCTACAAACAGATGCAGAGCAAATAAAGAACCTTAGAAAGAGTGACACGCATGGGCTGTTATTCCGGTTGTTACACTTCTTGGAAAAGAAAGGGCTACCCAGTTTGTGTTGCTTCATATAATGGAAAAAACGAAATGAAATGATTATCGCAGAAGTTAAAAACTTAAACTTAAACTTGAAACGTTTAAGCTGTAAAATGTCCCATGCAGCGGAAATATTAAATATATAAAAAGACAGTAAACTAGTAAAAACTGACAGCACTGTTCTACTTTTACTTTTCAAAGTTTTGGAAGTTAATAGCTACTAGCAAAATAGACTTTGAATAAATAAGTTACATTTTTAATCAGGTTTTCTTTTTCCTTAAAATGGTGTATGATTCGTGCAGTAGGATTAATTAACCTACTGTTTGAACTGATAGAGATTAAGTAATGTATTAAGGAATATTAAGTATTAAGTATATTAAGTAATACATTAAGTATTAAGTTATATGGTTATAAGAATAAATCAATTAAATACATAAACAGTTTCTTAAAGTCTGTTTCCCATTTGTTTATTCAGGTTGAGTTTAGACCAAGGGCCATGGA
This sequence comes from Atherinomorus stipes, assembly GCA_023101725.1. NCBI lineage: Eukaryota > Metazoa > Chordata > Actinopteri > Atheriniformes > Atherinidae > Atherinomorus > Atherinomorus stipes. The sequence goes on from JALJCO010005358.1 coordinate 738,892, forward strand.
TGACAGCCACCCCAGCTCAACATTACCGTAACTTACCAGATAGTTCCAGCCTAGATGTTGTTTTTTTCTTATCACAAAATACCTGTCAGTACAGAGGGGTTTTAAACACAAAGATGGCACAAACCAGAACTGACTCATACTGTGAAGAAAACCATACATGGTATTGTGTAGTATTAGCATTTGCCAAACCAATAAACAATTCCTTCATAAGTGGAATACAGGACTGGAACTCTCATCAGTCCAAGGGTTGAGGAACATGAAAGCAGCAACCTGCACAGAGGTTGTGCTGAAGCATCAAAGTCAGATATAGCCAGCTTGAAGGCCCCCAAATTGTGGATTAATTATGGTGATATTCTGGTGATACTGATTTATGATAAGCCAAAAAGTATGTGTTATGTATTTAAGATGCATGTTTTGTACTGGCTCAGTCAGAGTGACTAGAGTGTGAATACAGCTTCATTTTATTTGTGAGTATTCAGGTTCAAGCCCTATAGGGTGAGTGTGGGTGAAGTGGGACAATGGGCAAACTGGGATAGTTCAGCTTCAACTTTACATGTGTTAACTTTTGTTTAAAAAAAAAATCACCATTGAGCTCATCATAAGGCAGCATGAAATTAAAACAAAAAGGTTGTGTGTGGATGATGTGGATGTTTGGTCCATAATCAGAAATTACATTGAGATTACATTTTTTAGAAAGTGTCCCATTTTACCCATACTCACCCTACAATACTCAAAACACAACATTTAGTATTTTAGATAAGGCCAGTGCTATTGGTATAATTTAGACAGTGTAGTATCCGTGCCAGGTAGTGTGTTGAGTTGAAGAAAGATGAAAGATGCACTTTAACTAGCCTGGAATTCTTCACCTGTAAGCCTGTCGTTTGTTGCATTACTGTGCTGTTGTGATTAAGAGTGACCAGCAAAGACAGTTAACTGTACAGTACAAGCGAGTCCTGTGTGTTCTGACAAACACCCCCTGGTGAACATCAAACCTCCTTACCAACGCCTTAACAGTCTTGCATGAACATCACCTTAATGGGCCAAATTTTGGGAATTTTTCCATATAACTCCATACAAATGGCCCAAGTGTTTGGTCAACAATTACAAGAAAGGATCTCAATGACTTCTATAATGTTTGAAAGTTGATCCGGATCCAGAGAAAATTCAGGATACTATGATCCAGAACACACAAAAATAAGGGAGTCGAGCTGCTTGGCAGAGGTCTGCGCTCTCCAAGTGCTTTTCTAGTTTAAGATTAATATTACCAACGACTACATTAAAATTAAGTTATATCTACTTGATATATTCTATTAAAATCAATGTTACAGTTTACAGTGTATATACTATACTGTATGCTCAATCATTAAGAATTTGATGAGTCCAGCTTGTGACAGATTTCCAATAAAGGAGCATGTCGGTAGGGATGGGCGATTTTTATCGTGTGCGATATATCGTCAAAGAAATTCCCACAATAATAATTTGAATTTATCGTTTTTATCGTGAGATGAAAATTTATCAGGTTGTGTTTGCAGTTGCACTTTTGTTTTTTTTAATAAGCAGGTTAGTTTTTCTGTTTGCATCGTTTGAATAAATGTGGAATTTGGTCTCTCATATTTCAGACTTGTTTGCTTGGTGTCACTACAGTTTTGCAATACAGGTGCACGACTTGAACTTAATTGATATAGTTTAGTGGCTTCTAGTAAATTGTAGGGCTTTCAAGACAGAATTTAGTGACAGATTTGCTGATAGTTTTTATCGTCACTTATCGTTACCGTGATAAATAAGAGAAATTATCGCAATACATTTTTTAGTCCATATCGCCCATCCCTACATGTCGGTCTTGCAAAATAATTCAGGTCTCATGTTACTTTGCTCAGGCCTCCTTAGAAATCTCCCCTCAATCCTCACCACTCCTCACTATGGCAAAGCAGAATGATTTCCAGATCAAATGAGGGGCAAGGACTAGTGAGCTGCATCTCAAGTGATACACAATGGGCCTCATATTAACCCTGCACCAACATATACTTGCACTGCATGGATGAAACTCCATTTGAGTTGTCATAACTTATTAACACCATTTGATGAATTTATCACCTCTGATGTCTTAAGTCAGAACAGATTTGCGAGAAATAATTACTAAATTTAGCTTTATGCAAATGTGAAGCTGCCCAGCGCTCACCTCCAGAAAGCAAACTGATTGAAGACCAAAACAAAGTTTTTAAACTTGGTTTTGTGTGTACACACCTATGGCCCCATGTGACTCTCCTGGTTTGTACATGACAGATGTACCGCTGAAAGGATCAAATGGACACCTACAACAGCAATAAGGTCAAACCAAAGTGCAGAGAGGCACAGTAGGGAGCGATGGGGCTATGAAACGTGTGTGTTATTATTTGCTGCCCTTCCATCTTATTTCCATGTTTATTAGTTTGTTGTGACAGGCTGATGATGTTGTACAGGGCAGCCTCCTCTCCAGACCCACAGGAAAAAGCCTGCCTGACAAGGACCATCTGGCATCTTATCATTATTCAGAGCAACCCCCCGTCTCAGACCCTCAGGACAGAGGCTGTCTGTCACGTTACATGGACCAATATGAAACTATAAGACGAAACAATGCTGCAAATTCTACTTTGGAAAATGAAAGCAGAATGTTTTTGCAAAAAACATCTTTCTGTTTTTGTATAAATGCCTATTACACTGTTTCCCGTCTACCGAAAAGAATAAAGAAAAAAAGATAATAACCTAAGAGTTAAGTGATGATAAAACTAAGCCATAATGTAGCTCTTATAGTTCGACCTCCACTGGATCCTTACCGTCAAAATTGGGTCTATTTTTTTGTCTTAAAGAGCAAGTACGTCAGAGATGAACTTTGTCCACATTTTTCCAAGTCTGGCAATTAAATCTTCTGTGCACTTCTCCAACTCTGAGGCATACAAACTTTAATGCTGACTGGGTCTACTCACTTTCAGGAAAAATGTGCCATCGTGAATATGTAACCAAAGGATTAAGGCCTTATATCAAAGTCTGTATGGTTGGTGGGCAGATAAATATTTTATGTGGGAAAAATCAGCCCCCAAAAAAGAAAGAAGAGGAAATATTGACACCAAAAAGTCAAAAATTGTTTGAGGCCTGTCAGATCAACAGCATATTCTTTAAATATGTGAGGTGCTGTCAAACTTCAGTCAAATGTTGTCTTGCAAATATGCAGCAGTGTTTGAAAAACAAGATGCAAACTGATTGGAAGAGACTTCAAACAGGAAGCTACAGGAACCAATTCTCTTCCTGAGCTGCAGTGTTTGAGACTTCCAACCTTATTGCGGTCTAGAAATGTCATTTGCTCACATGCACAGCTGAGATGAAAAAAAAGCAGAAGCCCGAGTGAATAAGATTTTCAAATCCCAAATCAACTCCCAAACCTGAGGCCAATTTATGGAAAATGATTCCTTCTAGAAGAGATGCAAAAAGACATCTGCAGCAACCATGGTCATTATCTTCAAATGGAAAAATGCTTCCTCATAACCATCCATTGACTTTATAGTTTTGTGAGTCAACAAAGACTTGAAAGATGACTTAATAATGACCTGGCCTAAGATTGGCCTGAATAAAGCCTGAGTGAGTCCATTCTAGCCCTTCTCTAATGAGAAAATTGCAGTATTTGTGAGGCTACATTAGTCTAGATTAAATCATAAGCAAATCAGTGGAGAAGGGACTCAGTGGAAAATTTTAGTTGCTTAGCGACAGAGACAACTAAATGATGCCTATATTCTTTGATTTCTTGCTCTTCTACTATTTCTAACATTTTCAGCTGTGCTTTGCATTAAAGTAATAGCATAAACGTTCATATGATCAGAGTCTTGTAGTCGGCAGAGTTACAAAGCAAGCACCAGGAGGGCAGGAAATGAACAGAATTTTTCATCCAATGTCAGCAAATCCCCATCATTATCGAGCATCATCTTTGAGGAAACATTTAAATTTAGTTTGCAGAACAGATGCAGTCAGAACCAAAGTTCATTTGCTGATTGGCAAACTGACCATCTGCTGTGGTTTATAATTACTGTACTTAAAAGAGGATTGCCTCCCACTGTCACTGGTTGTTCTGATTTATTTCACTTTCAAGTTAGATTTGAGAAGTCATATTTAGACACTATAGCATGTTTTTTGACAACTGGATTAATATCAAAACCAATGGAAACCAGTCAGTTCCATTACAGCAACTGCTAGAAAAGAGGTTGCAAGTGAGAGATTAAAGCACAATCAATGGCCTGCCTCCAGTGTCCTTTTTACACAGACAGGTTAATGGTGTTCGGAGGGAGACCAGCATTAGTTTCCTCATTAAAGACTGACCTACACTGATTTATCTGGACTGTGAGTGAGGTTGACGAGGCAGCAAGATTCAGAAAGGGATTAATGTCTTGGTCAATAATGTTTTGAGCGGGGTGGGGGAGGGGTCTAAGCCAAACCATCCTAGGTTTGGTTCACTGTCTTAAAGATCTTCTTTATCTTGGCTTTTGTGCTTGAGAAAATCTGAATGTCAGCTTTTTCTTCTGATTAGACAACTCTCTAAGAATGCCAAGAATCTATGTGTTTGTGCAAGATATAATGGGAGGGGGTCATATAGAGAAAGAACTGAAGTCTAAAAATTTTGCAGCCTCACATGTAGTTTTGTCACATTACCAAGCTGACACTGAAAATGACTAAAAAGCCTTCACCTTTAGATGAAGAGGCAAGAAAATGACATAATTGCGCTTCATGATGTGTGTGTGTGTGCGTGTCAGATCTGAGAAGAAACTATCTAGAGATGAAAAATAACCATGAGCTTTGATGGCAGAAATGTTTTGTACCAGCATGAGCATTTCCTTCAAGTTATTCAGTGCTGAGTTTACACCTTTTTCTGACCAAATAAAGGGTGATGGGAGAACATGTCATTTATATTTGACGCCAATATATAGTAAAAATATGATTTTTTTTCCCATTTTCTTTTGCTATATGGCTGGAATATACTTGTTGCAAATCCTGTGTCTCATCTGTGAATATACCTGCTATAGCGCGCCGCAGCCAAAACAGTCGATACTGGAGGTCACCGCTAGGATCAGTACACAGCGCTTGGACAATGAAATTGTGAAAAGGTAAATCTGCTGATTAGATTATGTCTCCGGGGCATGCATGAATGATCCAGGTTCAAACTATTTACCATCTGTTGGCAGCTATTAAGGTATACATGTTTATCACTGCAACAGGAAGAAAAAAAATCCATATAAATGCAGACAGATACGGGCATGAAAAAGTTCCCCTTTCTGCCGACTGCCAGCCACTTACCAGCAACTTGTCTGCTAATTCAATCGCACAGAGAAACACCTGTGTGCCCAGGGGAAATGATTTCAGAGCATAAATGAATGCCCAGAACAAAGGCGTTTCAACACGCCAAGGTTGGACACCGTGCGTGATGACGTATTTGCGGGACAAATCGTTCAGCCAGTGATTGTGCAGTAATAGTGCATCCTGTCCACCTGCTAAAATCGAAGTGAAAACACGTGTTAAATAGTGGTATTTGCTGTGAAGATTTTCATTGCATTCAACAATTAGAACGGCTACGTGGTGACGTGGTGGTTAGCACTGCAGGCTCACAGTGAGAAAGTCGCTAGTTCGATTCCCGGATGTGGAGGGTGTTTGAACAATTCCAACAGCGGCCTTTCTGTGTGGAGTTTGAATTCTTCCTGTGTATGAGTGGGTGGGTAATGAGTGGGACTCTGGCTTCCTCCCACCATCCAAAGACATGCATGTTAGGTTAATTGGTCACTCTAAATTGCTCTTGGAATGAATGTGAGTGTGAATGTTGTTGTCCGTCTCTCTGTGTTGGCCCTGTGACAGACTGGCGACCTGTCCAGGGTGTAACCCGCCTCCCGCCTGATAATAGCTGGAATAGGCTTCCGTGACCCTGAACTGGAGAAGCAGTATAGAAAATGACTGACTGACATGACATGACTGACAATGAGAACTAAATAGTTGCCCTCACTGCTCAAGAAAAATAATTTTTAATCATATCTGTGCATGTCCAGGATTGAAGCCATAGGAGCTGCCAGTTTGCACCTGCTTTTCAGATGTATTAAAATACATGAAAAAAAACCTTCAAGGCAATGCGTTTCACCGTTGATAAATCACTTTACAAGTGCAAAATTAATATATTTACATTTTCTCCTCCCATTACATGCAAAATTGTGTGTAAATGCAACATATTGCATATTTATTAGAGCAACAAGAATGGATTAGATTTATATCGCACTTTTTCTTGCAGGGCACTCAAAGCGCTCACAGTAGGTCCATTATACTTTCACTCCTTATTCACACTTGGTGATAGTAAAGCTACGGTGGCCCAGAAGGGTCGCAACGAAAGAAAGCCACAACACAACACAATTAACCGCAACACAACACAATTAACCGCAACACAACACAATTAGTCGCAACACAACACAATTAGTCGCAACACAACACAATTAACCGCAACACAACATAATTAACCGCCCGCAACACAACACAATTAGTCGCAACACAACACAATTAACCGCAACACAACACAATTAACCGCAACACAACACAATTAACCACAACACAACACAATTAGTCGCAACACAACACAATTAGTCGCAACACAACACAATTAACCGCAACACAACACAATTAACCGCAACACAACTCAATTAGTCGCAACACAACACAATTAGTCGCAACACAACACAATTAACCGCAACACAACACAATTAGTCGCAACACAACACAATTAGTCGCAACACAACACAATTAGTCACAACACAACACAATTAGTCGCAACACAACACAATTAACCACAACACAACACAATTAACCGCAACACAACACAATTAACCACAACACAACACAATTAACCGCAACACAACACAATTAACCGCAACACAACACGAAAGCTGCAACGGAAGTTGTTTTTTTTTTTCTTTTCTTCTTCTTCATTTTTAAGAATTTGCCACCGGAAATTACATAATGACACAGGAAGCGGCCAACTTTCAGTACAAACCAGATAAAAAAAAGTCTGAGAAGCAGCTGGAGAAGTTTGTAAAACATCGACGGTAAATAACGTTCATTGATTTTGGTATACGCTCCTACAAGTGCTTTTAATTTTGATGTATAGATTAAGAATCACCTCATGTTGGATGTAGTGATGCGGACACAGACGGTACATTGACCACCTCAGCCGCCAGTTGCTGCAAGATGATGCTGGAAACTCGTATCAGTTCTGCAAACACATCTCGCTCTCTCGCTTGTGGCCCCGGTTATGACCGTTTCTTTAATTTGGAATCAATTATTTTGAATTAAATTATTTGGAAGAAAATTATTCTCCCGTGTGTGTGTGTGTGTGTGTGTGTTTATATACAGTCGTCTTCAAAATTATCCATACCCTCACAATTCACAGTAGGCTAGTTATTCAAATAAAAAGAACTTAATTATAATTAAGTGATTTTTTTAAAAAATTATTATTACTTTGTTTTAGTTTTGTGAATTTAGCATTTTCTTTCATTGGAGGGTATGGATAATTTTAAAGACGACTAGCCTACACACACACACACACGAGGGAAAATAATTTTATTCCAAATCATTTAATTTGGAATAATTGATTCCAAATTAAAGAAACCGTCATGACCGGGGCCATAGGCCTACGTGAGAGAGCGAGATATGTTTATGCAGAACTGATACGAGTTTCCAGCATTGTCTTACAGCAACTGGCGGCTGGGGTGGTCAATGCACCGTCTGTGTCCGCATTACTACATCCAACAAAAGCACCTATAGGAGCGTATACCGAAATCAATAAACGTTATTTACCGTCAGTGTTTTACTTAGCTACTTCTCCAGACGCTTCTCAGACTTTTCATCTGGTTTGTACAGTTGCCCAGATAGCAAATGGACAGCGCCGCGCATCCGCACTGTCACATTCGCCCCGGAGTCATATAGGATCCACTTGCACAGCGGGACGATCCGCCGCTGATCCGCGTTCTCATCGGAATTTCTGATGTCAGGCGGACCTCAAGCTGTGGCTGCACCTGCGTCCCGGATCCACGGCGGACACATTCATGATCCTGTGCTTCAGCCGCGGGTCCAGTGCGGACCGGTTATATGGCTGGATTTTTAACCCCTGCCCTTCAGGCAACAATATAATGCAAAAAAAAAACTATATTAAATGAGACTGTGGAACAACGTATCGTTTTAAAACTTTATATTTATAGAGTTCATTACAGTATAACAGTGAATGTGAACAGTCCCAGTATATTTCTGGTGCAGCTCCTTGGATGACTTCTGTCCGCAGCCAAAACTGAAGGCGGCTGGCGTTGCGCATCATCCCTTCTTCTGCGGCATCTTTACATCCGTGGTTCTTCCAGGCAGCATCTAAAACCACACAAACACACAGCCCCGCTTAGTTATTGCCATGTCTATAAGTTGTCTCCATCCCCTCTGTGCCGACAACATAATGAACATTTTTTCTGGTGATGATGAAGCTTAATTGTCCATGTGGACATGTCCCTCGTTGTCTACCAGAAAATAAGTTAAATCACCAAGTCTCGCAACTCTTAACCGCAGCTGATGTAACGGTGAAAGTGTTTGATGAAAATGATGCTTTATCCCAATAGAAAAGTACTTTACTCATTTAATATGTGATCCAACTACTGTACAAAGCAAAACCTTGAAGTCCGTTTTTAAAATCTTGCTAGTTACAGCTAAAACGTAAAGAGATCAGGTTCTGAAAAGACTTCGTCAGAATTATTGATGTGATTAGCCTTATAGTTATGAAAAGTAACCTTTCTCTAGTATCTATGGTAATTATCATTCAAAAGCTGGATAATAACCAAAAACTACCTACAACGTTAGTAGGCTACATTCACGTCACTTAACGTCAACTTTATATTCCTCGTTCATGTCATCCAAATAAAATTACACATAAATTGATCCAGAAATTATACATGAAAGCTTTCACATCGTCATTCATCCTCAAATAAAAGTGAAATCCACATTTAGAATACTTACATTTGTCCACGGACGACCAAGATCAATAAACAAGCTGTGGGCTACTCTTCGTCTTTTTGGTGATCTCTTTTTTTAAACTAACTCCAGCCTCGTAAAATCTGATCCGCCCAGGATGCACAGCGGGTCCGTACAGGTGACGGTGAGACCCCACGTGGTGGCGCTGGGAGAAAAAAGACTGCATCTCCTGTTTATCGGACTTGATCCGTATCCGCCGCGGGTCCGAGGTTTGACAGTCCGCCTTTCCCACGCTCAGCTGAGTGTTGGGCAGAGATAAATAAGCGCTCTGACTGTCAGGCGGATCAACCACGGAGTCCACTGCTATATGTGGGTGGCCACTTCCTGTGCCATAACGTAATTTCCGGTGGCAAATTCTTAAAAATGAAGAAGAAGAAGAAAAGAAAAAAAAACCACTTCCGTTGCAGCTTTCGTGTTGTGTTGCGGTTAATTGTGTTGTGTTGCGGCTAATTGTGTTGTGTTGTGGTTAATTGTGTTGTGTTGCGGTTAATTGTGTTGTGTTGTGGTTAATTGTGTTGTGTTGTGGTTAATTGTGTTGTGTTGCCGTTAATTGTGTTGTGTTGCGGTTAATTGTGTTGTGTTGTGGTTAATTGTGTTGTGTTGTGGTTAATTGTGTTGTGGTTAATTTGGTTGTGTTGCGGTTAATTGTGTTGTGTTGCGGTAAATTGTGTTGTGTTGCGACTAATTGTGTTGTGTTGTGACTAATTGTGTTGTGTTGCGGTTAATTGTGTTGTGTTGCGGTTAATTGTGTTGTGTTGTGGTTAATTTGGTTGTGTTGCGGTTAATTGTGTGGTGTTGTGGCTTTTGTTTTGTTGCGACCCTTCTGGGCCACCGTATAAAGCTGGCAGCACACTACACGACAGTCACAGTTGTTGCCGATTTTGAAAAGACTGCGGCGTTCATATTAACCGACTAGATTCCGTTGAATCATCCAAGATTTGGGATAACGCATTTAACGGCTGTCTCCTCCTTGATTCCAAACTACAAGATCGTTCAACCCAACTGAGGTGGTGGAAATCACTGACTCTTTGTGTGCCAACTGCCATCAAACAAAAAAGAAGAAGATGCACAAATCATCTTCCAGATTCTCTTCTCCATTTTGTTGTGGTTGTCTGCTGTCGATTGACAAAGAATCACTTTGTCAATCTTTCCAGTAAATAACACTCCTCCAGTACACTACACTCCTTAAAGGCCCTGTACCTGATTTTATTTTAATCTCTCTTAGAAAAATGCTTTCTACACGGTATAATGTGTGTAAAAAGAGGTAATTTCATGGAAATAAATCACTCAATTGCGTATATACATGAATCCAGGCCTTTTTAGTTGAGGTTTCTAAAGCTGGCCTGACGCTCTTCTCATGCCAATGTGGTTCATTCTACAGAAGTTTCAGTTTCCAATCAGCCACTCACAGTGTTTGCTGACGAGGAGCGCCCTCCCCTGTCGTGTGCACGGCAGCACTTGTAAACAGAACCGCATGGCGTCTACCGAAGGGAAAGTCGTGATACCGCAACAAAACAGCCTGAAAGCATCAAAACTGAGGAAGAGAGAGAGAGTTGAAACACAGGAGCGACCAAAGAAGGAATAAAGTTCATGTAAAGTTCGATGCCTCGGACTGAATGTGGACTGAAAGTCCACCTGGACAGGTATTTTTCAAAAACTTTCGTATTAGTAACATTTTATATGTCCTCGGGTGCTGGTGCTGCCTCTGCTGGTCTACCGTTTATAATACATAGTGATATTTACACCGTTACGCTACAAAGCTTTACATCACTTCTTCTGAAGGTGGCTGATTAGAAACTTTAAGGCTGTCATGTTGTAATGTCGCCTATAACATCATAACTCATCATAATTGTGCATCTGTTTACATAACTGTAGTTACGGTAAAGTACCGGTTATGACAGAAGATGTCATTTAGCTGATCCGCAGCCATTTACTGCAACCAGAACAGGAAATTCACTGGAAGATGCACGTTTTCTGTGGAGTGTTTCTTTGGGCACGAGTATGATATTGCGCACGTTATTTCATGCATGTCGAATGGGAGGAGAGAAAAAGAAGGGAAGGAGCTTTTCTCACTGGGAGAAACAGTTAGGGGCGGGGCTTACAGTTCAAACTACACTGTAATGTGCAAAATCAGGTATAGCGCTTTTAATGTAAATTTGTAATCTAAAAGTTGTCATTTATGGCCATTTTTTATGTTCTCTTTTAAATAGCGTAGTGGTTAATGTCGCGGGCTTTGGCGCGGCAGACCCGGGTTCGAGTCCCTGACACAGCACTCACGTGAACCACGGTGGACCCTTGAGCAAGGACCTTAACCCCCCCACCAACTGCTCCCTGGGCACTTTAAATAGCAGCCCATGGCTGTCAGGTCCAACCTGAGATGGGGGAAATTGCAGAGAATGAATTATCTAATTGGGATGAATAAAGTATATATATATATATATATATATATATATATATAATCAGATTAACTGGATACTGTAAATTGTATGTGAAAGTTAGCTGTCAGTGTTACTGTGTTAGCCTGGTGATGCACTGCACCCTTCCAGTGTGTTCCTTCCCTCTCACCTTGATGCATCTTGGATAGGCTCCAAGACCTGTAATGATAAGCAAGATAAAGCAGATAAAGAGAACATATGTAATAGATGGCCGTTTTAACATTAAAACTGCTCAATGATGTTTCACTCTTCAGTCAATATTACAAGGTTTTATAAAGCAGAGAGAAAGACTTGCTATATGTCTCAAGTTACGAGCAAATGAAATCAGATTCTGAGTAAAATCAAACAGCCTGAGGCTTGTAAGCTTGAACTCAGCTTACTGCTTCTATTTGTGCTGTCATCCCTCCCAGCAGTACATGCTGTGGCACTAATATTTCAAGTTGATTAACAAGTGAAAATGGGGAATGAGCCAGTTTTTGTATATGAAATATGCAGTTCATGTTAGAATAATTCAAGGCACTCATCCTGAATATGAAAAGGGGATGAGTTTGCACTTTTTAGAGTAAATTTTTCAAATGGACAGCAGAAAGACTCCTATGGAAAGGCCCTTGATATTATGACATATCCCCTGCCCCGTTGTCCGGCTCCACCTGTTTCTGGCAGCAAAGCAGGTGTTCCAGATTTGTGCAAGAGAGGGGAAATTGACCCGTCCTCAACCTGGTGCTGTACATGATAGATGTTTTAACAGAGAGAGCAGAGTTCAGAGCAGAAGCAGGTCACAGGAAAACATCAAAGAAGTTCTAGCTTAAGTAGAAGTTTGCTCTTCATCGTATTACTGTTTGACTCACAAAGCAAAATGTAAACTGTGTAGACTGACAGCTTTCTTTATTTAGGCTCTCCCAAACTTTTTTCTCCTTTAGAATCACTTCTCTAACACCTATGTAGCCAAATCTGGTGGGACGAGGACCCAGCAAGAAGTGTCACACACTTAAAAGGCCATGCTTTGGAATTATATTGATCAACAGATGTCCGAACTAGAAGTTGAACAGATAACCAAAGGATTAGCTGAGTATGAAGGAGAACACTTTGCAGCTGAATTATTGGTTTGAATATGGGAGTTTTGAGGCAACTTAGGAGAATCTGGCTCTGAGGAACACTGTTGATCCACTAATCTGCTAGTTGGACCCACTTAGTCCAAAACACATCTTATCATCTAACAATACAAAAAACCCTGAAATATGGTGGGAGTGCACACCTGATTGTGAAACTCACTTACCACTCTCCAAAAGTAACAAGAGCAAATCATCTCAATTTTTCAGGTCTCCCCCCTTCGTTTTGTTGACAGTGACAGTTGCCAGGAAATGTTTTGCCCTTAGGTTCCTTTTCCTTGAGTTATCCCTTGCTTATTCCTTGTCTCACACGAGAGCTATCTGGTGAGCTAGAATTCATTCGAGACCGGTTGCTCAGCAGATAGCTTGCCATGTGCCCCAAATTTTTGGCAAGATTTCTGGCTCACGATGCCTTGTGGTGAGAATCAAAAATGTTTGATATTTTTACCTTGTGAGGCGTAAAAGTCACTGTGTGCACTCAACTTGAGCTGTCTGTTGAGGGCAGAAGTTCGAGTGACCAATCAAAAAGCGTCCGCCGATCACTTTTTTAAGCTGGCAGCCCCCTATCATCACGTTAGAAGACTTGATTAATATTTTGCAAAAAGATCCAGAGTGAAGGCAAAAAAGCTTTGAGGAACTTTTTTGTTAGAGACTGAATTGTGCTATCGTATTTAATTTTTTTTTCTTAAGTAAATGCTATGTGACATGCTATAGTATAATCATAGCAGTTGGTGACAGTAATGGAATTTTGAGTTCGCCAACCACCATTAAACTCGAAAAAAAGAAGTCATATAAAAAAAAAAATGAATGAAACTGAGAGCCAGCGGGATATTTGGATGAATGTTTTTGAGTCCAACAAAACATTATACAGATGCGGGCATGAAAAAGTTCCCCTTTCTGCCGACTGCCAGCCACTTACCAGCCACTTGTCTGCTAATTCAATCACACAGAGAAAGGCCTGTGTGCCCATGGGAAACAATTTCAGAGCATAAATGAATGCCCAGAACAAGGATGTTTCCACACGCCAAGTTTGGCGTGCGTGATGACGTATTTGCGGGACAAGTCGTTCAGCCAGTGATAGTGCAGTAATAGTGCACTGTTACTGCACCACTTCTGGCAGAAAAAGGCAAAACTTTTTCATGCCTGCATCTGCATACTGGGATAGTCTGGGAACATTTCCACAAATTTATCCTCTAAAATATGACTGACTACATTGCCACGGGCTGCTATGTTGAAATCGTGTGATCGGCAGACGCGTTTTGATTGGTTGCTAGAACTTCTGCCCTCAGCAGATAGCTCAAGTTGAGCACACATGGCACAACTTGCAATGTAAAAAATATCAAACGTGTCAGCAGTGCTGCCCCTGATGACACTGAGGCCCTTAACCAAAATGTTATTTGAAGGTGCACCCATTGCCGCCCCATGCCCTCACACCTCTCCCCATCCCCATCACCTCAGTTCATGGACAGGAGAGAAACTTCAAACCATGGTAGGTACTGATAATGGCCTAGAAATTAACAAGAAAGGCAATGAACTGGTAAAGTCGTACTTAAGATCCATTCTGCGTTTCACAGTGTCTTCATCATTGGCGCAGAATGAGCGCACATCTGAGAGGGAGGAGGAGATTGGAGATGCCCACACCTCTACTTGGTGGACGCCGAATGTTCACCCACACACAAGACTGTTCTGGCTAAGCCTGCAGAGTTTTAAGAGATGACTCCTCCTGGGACATGAGCGTGGCTGAGCTGAAAAAGTTTTTAGCACTCGTTTATGTCCGCAGAGTGAAGGGGGGTGGCTTCCCTACCTTAGTGAAACTGGCAAAGCCAAAAAACGATTCACATCTATAGCTTAAAAAACCTAAATGATAACCTGTAATACAAGCATTTTTTTCAAATGTTTGTAAAAAAGAAGATTTTTGTATTTATTTTTTTGTTTTTATATTTTTGTCTTAACAAATTAATACAGACAAGTGAACCGCCAAATAAATAGTAAAGCTTTTTTTTTTTTTTTTAAAAGTCTGCTACTCTGTTATTTGTCAATACCATGGTATTTACAAATACCAATAAAACAATAGGTTATTGATCAAATTCTATTATCAATCCTTGCCAAAACCATAATTTATAACATCTAAGAATACCTTGAGCCTTCTGGCCAATGGAATGTGATGATGTCGCACCGCCCTGGTATTCAGAATGCCAGCCGTCAAATTGACGGCCTTGGGAGTTCGACAGTAGTAGTGATAGAATTCTGGGAGTCCTAGTGTTAATCCAGCAGTTTGACCCAGTAGGTTTTAGTATGTACTATCTATTATTATAGACTATTATACAAATACTACTACAACCACTATAAGTACTGGCCTGGTAGGAGCCTACCACTACTTCTACTAATATTAACAAAAACTACTCCTGTTGCTATCTATTATTATTATTATTTTTTTATTATTATTATCATGATTGTTGTCCTTGTATTACTATTATGCACAGACTACAACGGTTTTAATTAACCGGAGTTATGACATGTCAAACTTTCAAAACCGTCAAATTGATGGCCCTGGGAGTTCAAGCGTTAAAAAGGGACTAACTAATGTCAGGGTTATTTCAACCCAGACATTTGGGTAGTTGGGTTGTTGCCCAAATTTCTGTGTTAAAATAGTCCAACATTTTTGTCAACATAACCCAACTTCTGTGTCAAGGCCCTTTCAGATAGGACACGTTTTTCGCGGGGTTCACCGCGGGGTAGGGCGCAGAGTCGGCGAAAGACCACAGCGGCAGCGAG
Organism: Atherinomorus stipes; assembly: GCA_023101725.1. Taxonomy (NCBI): domain Eukaryota; kingdom Metazoa; phylum Chordata; class Actinopteri; order Atheriniformes; family Atherinidae; genus Atherinomorus; species Atherinomorus stipes. The sequence goes on from JALJCO010005358.1 coordinate 754,271, forward strand.
CACGTCAGGCACGCGTTGCTAAGTGACAGACCAGGAAGTGTTTCCTCCCCGGCACGCTTCGTTGTGAGAGATGTACCTCTCATGGTCGCAGCAAAGAGCTTTGCTCTAGAGGAGGAGGAGGAGATCAGCAGCAGATGAAAGGGTGGGGGTCCACCTGATCCTGATAACAAGGCAGAACGTAGGGAGTTCAGGCTCGTCCGGGAGCTGCATTATTTCACACAGACCGTTTCCAGGTTTACTTCAGGCTGAACAAGGACCACTTTTTTTCCCTGAACTGGCCTCTCCTATTGGACGCGCTAGGATGTCGTCACAGCGTGCTGCGCCCGAATTGAAAAATTTTCAATTCGAGCGCAGCGGCGTCAGCGCCACCGCGGCAGCATGCGCCCACCTTGCGCGCCGGGGTGCTCCGCGACATGGCGGAACGCGCTGCCCCGGCGATACCACATACACAATGAATGGGTTTGCCGCCGTCCTCTTGCGCTTGCCGCGTTCTATCTGAAAGGGCCTTTAAAATAACCTAACATTGTTGTCAATTTAAACCAACTTCTGTGTTAAAATAACCTAACATTGTTGTCAACATAACCCAACTTCTGGGTCAAATATTCAACCCGAAAGTTGGATAAAAAAATAACCCAATTCTCTGGATTGGTCCCTTTTTCACCCAGCAGTGGGTCGAGTGTGTAGAAGTAACAGTAAGAGTTTATACAATTATTATTAGTATTTATTATTAGTAGTAGTAGTGGTAGTAGTAGTAGTAGTAGTAGTAGTCTAGGATCATATAGACTGATATTTCAAACTTTACATTCAAGTTTACAGTAGATCCCTCTGTCAACAAAAGGATCAGCTAAACACTCATTTCAATCAGTGTTTCTCTGTAATATCTCCTCAAAAGATGACTGTTGTGAATTAAATTAGCCAGCAGATAGTGACACTTATCTCCTTAAAAATTGTTGAAAACTTCTTAACAGCATAAATTAATTTAGCAAATCTATTATATATTGACAATAGTTTATAGCTTATATACGACCGCCAACTGGTCTTTTTTTTTACCACTCTTCCAACAGAGGTAAATGCAGGGTGTTAACAAGGCATTCAATAAATGTTAATGAGAAAAAAAATCAAGAGAGAGACTGATAGAGATTCCTAATGAGTGGCAGCTTAGCTGTCTGTGTTACTAAGTTTAATTTCAACAACACACCCACTCACCTCATGTTTTGCCTTGTTCTTTCTCTGTCTCTCTCTCTCTTGCTTGCTCCGGATTAGTGATGTTTCATAGTTCTGCAAGACAGAGCCTGTCTGCACGTGCACCCACCATCTGATTGGTCAGATACTGGGTGCTGACAGTCACCAGTCATTACAGGTGGTCTCTTTTCTTTCTTTCCTCATGGTATAGCGCATATGCGCTACCGCGCGCAAATGCGCAAAATGTGGCCCTTGTTGGAAGATGAGGCCCTACGCACAGCGTGTGTTCTGTGTTTAGGGAGGGGCAGCCCTGCGTGTTAGATTTTCACCTCAAGGCCTTGTGAGGCAGGAAATTTGCTGAAAATTAGGCACACACAGCAAGCTATCTGCTGAGCAAATGGTCTCGAATGACTTTTAGAGCAGCAGAAAGCTCTTGTGTGTGGCAGCCATAATATATCATTTCAGATGTGCTTGAAGACACTAAAATGTGGTTTATAGTATTCTAAAAGTGAGCACATGCTAACCTCTTGCGTTACAGAATTCTTTTGATATGACTCATTAAACAGCTGCACAGTGGCATGGTGATTAGTGCCGCAGCCTCACAGTAAGAAGGTAGTTTGATTCCCGGCCGGGGAGGGGATTTGAACAATTCCAACAGTGGCCTTCCTGTGTGGAGTTTGCATGTTCTCCTCGTGTATGCGTGGGTTCTCTCCGGGTACTCCTGCTTCCTCCCACCATCCAAAGACACGCATCCTAGGTTAATTGGTCACTCTAAATTTTCCCTAGGAATGAATGTGAGTGTGAATGGTTTTTTGTCTCTCTGTGTTGGCCCTGCCACAGACAGGCGACCTGTCAAGGGTGTACCCTGCCTCTCGCCTGATAATAGCTGGGATAGGCTCCAGCAACCCCCGCGACCCTGAACTGGATACGCGGTGCAGAAAATGACTGACTGACTGACTGACTCATTAAGTTCTTGGATAAATAATTATGTTATTATAATAGATGATTTTTCCATAAAATTCTATTATACAGTAATCTATTGATTAAACTTCGAAAATATTTGCAGATTAATGACTGTGTAAGAAGAGACGGGAGTCTTCTTTTGCCATTTACCCACTTTTATGTTAATGTGTGTTTTCTATAGTCAGCAGTTTACAAACAATGTGTACATCTTTTACAATATTTATTAACATAAGCTGTTCAGAATTAAAAGGACAAAATCATCAAAACTCACATCATTGAAAGGTGTGTAAAAGCAATGGGCTTTTCCAACCAACTTCCAGTGGGGTCTGACAACTGCAAATATCTGACAACAAAATGGAAAAGATCTCCATGAATGCAAATATTTATTTCTTTGTCTTCTTCAAGGTTTCAGATATGCCATTCCATGTTGCCCCCCCCCAGTTATTTGTATGTAAAATACCTGCTTTTACATACGTACAGGGCCATGTCATGAGATACAAAAGCAGACAGTTTACCAAATCAAACCTGACCATTTGGATTTGAAATAGATTCAGACACTCTAAAATGGATGGAAGTTTTAAATTATTTCTACATGCTAGGGATGAATACTTGTTTTTTTCTTCAAACAGTTTGGATGCATATTTGAATGTTATGGGCATGTTTATTTACAAGCTGTATAGAGTGTGAAAACATGACAAAAACGACAAAAGCAAAAGCCAAAATTTGCATATTTACATCCATCTAGCTTCACATGCAGGTTTCATTGCTTTTTTCACACTTTGGCATGGATATCTTTCCTTCTTTGGTTGGCACAATTCCTCTATAACACACTTTTCATGCAAACAATATGGCCTTAAATACACAGGCTACCGTGACAGGCACCCTCACATAATTTTCTATCACAATTAGCTATAATTAAAGCATCCCCAAACCCCCAAAGGTAGGGTTCAAGCGCAACAAAACATAGGATAACAATTTGTTGCTAAAGTTCATGGTATTTCATATTCTACTGGCATAATTACTCCTTCCTGGAAAGCTGCCGGTTGCTCAAACGCAGACTGTTTTCTTCCTGCAATAAATCACCTCCCTTGTGATTTCCTACAAAATTTTCTACAGAGAGACTTCTCTTTCCATAAGAAGCTGAATTTATCATATGCATATTCCAAGCATTATTTCTTTTCCACACAAATTTGCTTCATTATATCACATTGCAGCAGTTGAGTTATTGGATAGTTTTCTCACTCAAAATGGATCTAATTGAATTTTCTAATCAATTAATATGATATACACAAATTCAGGTTAAAAAAAGGAAGAAAGGAAAAAAGAAAAACGCCCACACTTAAACACTATTCATAGCACACATACCATCATAAGAGCTGTCAAATATATTATTAAAGTCCGTGTAAAGGGAATTCTGCAATTTTCTTACAAATACATTATGAAGGCCGTAAATGTATTGTTATAAACGTGTGAAAAGCCTCCCAGCCATTACAAGTTGAATTGTGGAGCTAGACTTAAAATTGCCTTTCAAGACAACTTTGTTTCAGGATTTTGTGGGTGGGACTGAAAGGGCGGCCGCATGACGACACGCGGTAACCCCGCCCCCTGCTGCTCAAGCAGTATAAAAACGTTCAGCGCTGCTGTAGCAGTTGAACCGCTAGCTAGCTTGTCACACGTAGCTAGCATCAATGAGAGTTTGCTGCTAGCTAATGAGCTAGCTTGCCAATTATGCTTCATTCGCGTTCATGCATCTTCCCTGGATGCCACAATATGCAAGGTACTGTAGCAGCCTGGTGTCTTTATTAAAATTTTCAAAAGATGACCTGGAAAAAGAACTGGATGGATTTTGTATAGAGGAGCTTCTGTGGACTGGAGGCATCAGGATCACCACCATCACTCGCCTCTGCAGTGCCCACTTTACTCCAGATAGTTTTACCAACTTCCAGGACATACAGTTGGATTTATCGGCTGACGGTTGGTGCTGGTCGACCGCACCGACCCTCTCCCTCCCTCCCCGGCTCTCATTCCCCGGTCATCAACGCTGCTGCCTGCAGCCTCTTCCCCACCGGAGGGATTCTGCCCCCAACAAACAGCTACAGTAAGCTACCTTGTGTGCTTATGTTGGAAATATTTTAAGAGTTGGTGATTTAATGCAAAGTAACTTTACTAAATGTTATAAACGTGCAAATCCATAACGCGATTTTATATCGTGTATCTACTGCTGTCATGGCCATGTACTTCTAGCTAACATAAGTGCATGAAATCATCACGTGATCATCATAACTCGTTTCCTAAGTGAAGCCCATCAGACAGCACCGTTTATCTACAGGTGATTTTTTATTTACACAAAGCTTCTCAGCGAGTTTTATCCCTCACAATTGATAGATGGGCACAGGCGCATGGCCATAGTTACCACAAGAGAACCTCTGTATTTTTACAGCTGTGTGCATAATATTAGTCATGAAATAAAATCTTTTCCGCGATTTGGTCAGCTGAGAAGACGAGTGAGGTGCGGATGGAAATGTGAATATAAAACCCTCCCATAATGGCTACTTATAGTGTAGAGGGGATGTTCACTATGAATCTAATTCTTATATTATTATCATCATCATCATCACCAATAAAATAAACACAGTAGAAAGTAACTAAACTGGCATGACGGGTCGGAGCTACTTCCTCCACCTGCTGCCTTCATATGCGAAATAAAGCACAGAGCAGCGTTGCAGCGCGTCCGCTCCTTCACTGATCACTGATCAATAAGTCTGAAGCATCGTGGTGGAAATAATTTCATTTTACATGTGGCTAAAACCGGAAACATCTTCACAGAACACACACACGGAGGAAGGTGATGTGGGGAGGAGGAGGAGGAGGAGGTGCTGCTAGAAGGGGAGACAGACTGAAGTTCTTTGGGGCTGCCAGGGAATCAGCCAGGGAAAATAAATATGTAAATAAAATAAATGATACTTTGAAAAGAAGGACAACAACATCAATAAGTCTGATTTGGTTACCTGGAATATTTCAGAAAGATGTAGGGCTGAATAGAGAAACTGAGCAAGGTGGAGATGATTTTATTATGACATCTGTTGTAAATATTATTTTATAAATGCTTCTGATAAACTTTGGCAGGGGAGAGGGGAAGAAACGGGAAAAGGGCAAAAAGAAGTGGAGATGAGAAAGAGGACATGATTTTTGTGAAACATAAATTCACTTCATTTTGGTCTATTTAGATTAGTGGGTCTGAACAAGTGGTGGACCTCAGAGTACTGCATCTGTGACTGGCTGTGGTCCTGATGAGGAGTAACTGCAACATAATTATCAGAATAATATGACTGTATGAGGGAAGTATGAAGAGCAAGAGTACCCATTACTGTAAAATGTTGGTATTCACTGTTACACTGCATGTTTAAGATTAATTTCACTCTTGCATAATTAAGCAACTTTTGTATTCTTTAACCACCAACATTCTGTTTGTTTCAGATCTGTCACAAAGTGTTTTCCAGCAGATAAAAGGGTTTACATTATGTTTTAACTAGAATTTAGGAGAATTTTACCTGCATATAATCATTCTGATTACCATGTTCAACAACAACACGTGGAGATATATGGTTTTGTAATTTGTATAAGAGTCACTGGCGTAACATGATGGTGATAGGCCCCGGTGCAAATATTTTTTTTTTGCCACACCTGTAAACACAAACATGCACGTGCTCACGTACACACATTCTTGGACTTGCGCACACACACAGAGAACTGCTTTTGTCACCGTGATGGATTCCTGTTTGGACATGAGTGTTTTACTTGGTGCTGGTGTGATTTTTTGCGTCGCGCATCACCAGCGCCCAGCAGTGAGGGAGACGTTTGTGCTGCGCAGGTGACGGAGGAGCAGAACAGCTGAAACCAGCATAGTGTACATCCCACTGTCTTTTTCCAGCAATTGACGAATCCTAACCATGCTACCTGCACCTTCTAGTGGGGCTGTCTAAATCTGGGCCTGGAGAGAAGTAGCCTGTGTGAATGATAAAGTACGTCATAAAGATAATAATGCAGAGTGCAGAGCAGAGGATGACTGCTAGTTTCATCTGTGACTATACAGACAAACATATTTGGTCAAAATATGCTTTGTTTCATATTATTTAGACAGTTTGTTGCCTAACTTTATTTGGCTAGGCTATGCTAGTTAGCATTACAAAGTTCTGCCAATGACCACAGAGGAAATAAATAAGTTACCATTCTGATGTAGACCGTGAAGAACGAGGCTGATCATCACAGAGGTCAGTGTCCCGCTTTGGTGGTTCAAACAAGTCGGGCTTCGGCAGTCCGGATGCAGACTGTTGTCTTCTGCTTGTACAGCACACGGGGGCGGGAATGCTCCTGCGCGTGGGCGTGGTTTCAGCTCCTCCAGCGAACACGCTTCCAGCATCTCAACACAGAGAATACTGATCCTATTTTCATTATTTTGAGACCTAATTTTGTATGCTTTGCGATGTTTTTAATCATTCAAATTTGGCTGGGTGATTAATAACTAATATTTCTGTGGTGTGACAAACTCAAAGCACATATTTATTGGGACTTTACACGGACTTTAACATTTTATTTTTATTTACAAATGCAGAAATTGTGGATTATTTTATATTCACCCATTTTTGTGTGATATTGCATGAGCAATATAATTAAAATAAAAGAAATGTGAATCCTGCTTAAATTTATTGATGCAACAGATGCAAGAGCCTCACTAAGACTACATTAATTCATCAATCTCTGAATTCTGCCTTGCATCATCCTAATGAAGAAAAAAAAAGAATCAGGTCAGATTCTCAGTGCCTTATGTAACTGACACAATTTGCTCCTCCATCAGTATGCCAAGTGGAAGGTTATTAAATTGTCTTTGGACTGAGCAAGAAAAAAATTACACCTGAACAAAGAGCAAGCAGGGCACCAATGTTTTAAGCATCTTCATCGGATTAATATCATTATTATTAGGGATGGTATGACTAAAACATCATCAAAACAAGGCACTGATATTTCTTGTGGTTACTATTCTGTAATTTTAACCAAAGCAAAACAATATTGTACAGTTATATGAGAAATGATGCAACAGATATTCAAAAACACAGTAACAGTCAAAAGTTTGGACACACTTTCCCATTAAAGGGGCAGTGCATGCCACAGTGTGTCTTTTTGAGCTGTAAACAATGTCATATGATTTTGTTGTGATGAAAACCACCTATTGTGTTAAACCATCAACAACCATCCTGGTGCTAAAATTTGGATTTATTCATTTCTTTAAAACAAAACTAGACTTCTGGGTTTGAAAGTGACCTAAAACATTCCCTTCAGGATAAAACAAGGTTTTTGTTTTTTGCTCTCAAATGTAACTTGAGAGGTGGGGGGGGGGTCTCAGGTTGTTCCTTTTGTCTGTCAAAGAGACAGCAGGATCATGGTGCCTACACACCAAACGTGATTTGGGCGTTAAGGGCGTCAGGTTTACATGCAAAGTCAATGGCCGACAGGCATCGGGTGGCGTCGAAAACCCTGCAGCACGCAATGTGCGGTGGGCGTGGCGTGTCTAGATGCGTTTTGTGCGATTCACGCATCAAGTTTTGAGATTTTGAGCGTTTTGGGCGTCATGGGCGGCAGATGCAGGAGTTGGAAAATCTGAACTTTAGCATCTTGACATGGGGTGTCAACCAATCAGAGCGACTCAATGTCATGACACAGACATGTTTTATGACAGGACAGGAAACACCCAGAAGAACCAGGGGAATCTGCTCTTTCCCTTTGAAGACAGAAAACTGTGATCTGTGTCCAGTCCCTGTGTCTGGATGGCAATTTGATGACCTGCTGTGCCGATGGGATGTAATGAGCTTATAATGCTGCCCCGCATCGGCGCAGCGAGTTGCTAAACTGGGTCGGATCAGAAAGCTGAAAGCGCCTCTCGTCAGCGCGCAGCTCCTGGAGTAAATGGTGAAACTCATCACACTCAGAACATCTGGAATCATCTGGTAAACCCAGACACGGAGCAGAGATGCCCAATGACAACATTTCCTAGCTTTGTTTATCATATAAAGCCGAGCCGTCTTCTCTACTGCATCTGTCATGGTGCAAATAGACCAGGGAAAGGAAAAAGAAAAAGGAGGGGCTCATCCTTGAGTGCGCCTTGGCTGGGCATCCATTGCCGCACGTCAGGGGCATCAAGATGCTGGAAATCAAGCATCTCACTTTTTAGTGACCCAGCATCCAACTTTGGCCGTCAGGCGCGATTTTGACGCCAAAATTTTATCAGGTGTGTACGCACCGTCATTCAGGGCCCACCCCCAAACCACTGAATTGCAGTAAAACCACAAAAGTTTTTGTAGAAATCTGCCCTTTCATCACCACAAAACCAGGGATTAGCCTCCATAAAATGAAAATGTCTGATACCAGGTCCCAAGGTGGAAAGGTTTAAAACCTTGACCGTCTGTGTTCCGTCAGGACAGTGTAACCACACAACTGGGGGATATGATGTCAATGTGACGAACACGCCGCTAATAACGACAACAATATTGCCGTTGGTGACCAACTGTGTTGCTCTGCCAGACATTCGTGGCGTATTTACAGCTTTTGCACCAAATTGCGCTGCTTTTACAACAAAGTATTGTGTTACCGTGCAATCAACAGCGGGAGCAAGATGACATGCATGTCACGCAAAGACCATGAATAATGAGGGACGAACTTTCCACTTACATCACCCTTTGGTTTCTAAAGAGCTAAAAGTGAGCGTTCCCACCGTCGCCATCTTCGCTGCGTTGCGTGTGTCGTCACTCCTAGAAAATACAAAAATGGGCAAGGAGTGGCCTCAGGGCAAATGATTGACAGCTAGCATACTCTGGGCTAAATGCTAACTGAGCTAGCTCAAAACAAACAGGAATTAATGAGGATTAGCCCCCTAATTGGCAGGCTGAATGTAAGGCATGTTTGGACTTGCTGTTAAGTGGCTAAAAACCAACAGTGTGCTACTCTGCTACTGGCTGAGGCCTTCCTGAAAGCTAACAAAAAGGGGAAGCCAACAGCCGGTAGGTCGATATTGGGTCTGCTGCCTGTCAATCAGAGGGACAGGGCCCTGACTATGTGTAGTTTTGAGATTAAATAATATCTAAATGGATGAGTTACAAAAAAGTTCACCCCCCTCACAGTTGACATGAAGGTAAACTTGACCTATTAAACCTAAAATAATTTTTTGAACCAGGCTGTAAGCATGTTTATTTCTGCTGTAAAGTTGGCCTTTTTAACATGGGCGTCTATGGGGATTTGCTCTGTTTTGGAGCCAGCCCTAGAGGATGGAAGTGAACTATGTTTTCTGACCTCCGGGTGGTTTCACCGTTGGCCACCACAGGTTGCTGCATGATATCACATGATATGAGGTGAGCCCTCATCTGTGCAAGCGCTACATCTTTTTCTAGCTTTGAGGTGTTACTCTTTAATCATCATAGCACTATTTGCAGCCTTGTGGTCTGTACTGCAGCAGTTTCGTGGTGATAATGGAGCGTTTTTTCCAGATTTTTTGCCACCGTATTCACACCTGAACCAGCTTTGGTGCTATAAACTTGGCCTCAGATTGTGGGCCAGTTGAAGGTTGTTAAAAGAACAGCGGTTCTAGGCTTTCAGACGCTGATTTCTTTCATCCCCTTCCAGACAGAGACAGCGTTGTTGGCAAAGAATAATTTTTGTGTTTTTTTTTACAATGAAATAGTTTTAATTTGATCATTAACCAATCTGAAGTTTCAACTACTTTTTGCATTAATCAATTTTACATTAAGACAGAAATGGGAATATAGTTGTAAAAATTGCACTATTGTATTATAAGCTGCTTTACTGAAGCCTGTAGAGGTATAAAATACCTATTTTCAACTGTTTTGAAATCATTACTTATGCATACTAACAACTTCTGTTACATTTCACTACATTCATACAAGGTCTGGTTGCAAAGGGCAAGGACCGTAAACACTCAAACATAATCATCTGACAATGTAGCTTCCTCATTATAAGGAAATGTAATTCATTTATAAAACATAAATACCACCAACAGTACTGTTTGCACACAGATTATTTATACTTTGGTAACAGCAGCTCAGAACAAATATCACTTTAGCATCAGTAACCTGTTGTGACCAAAAAATTACTTCCATGACTTGTATATGTCTCAAAACTGTGTTCATTTACAGGATTTCAGTGCACATAGATCTGCAGACATCAAAAAAAGCTTTATCTTTTATCATCATTTACATTCTTCATTTTTACTATCACTTCAAAAGACATGATGATGCATCTGCGTGATCAAATGATTCTAAGTCAATGGTAATGAATACTACATTTAAATTAAGTTGCACATATGTGATTCTGGCAGTAAAACATTATTGATCATCACTGTTCTATCACCAAAATGTTCATTTTTGTCTTCTCTCCAGAATCACACAAGTTGCGTGGTAACGTTCATTATTAAAAGCCTTAATTCAGAGCTGAATGCTGCTGCTGAGAAGAGGACATCCCATCGGGTGACAGACAGAAATCAATCTTTCTCTATTTAATATTTTCCTCATTGTTCCTTGGACAGGGGGTATTTATTCTTTTTGTTTAAAATCTCAGTCTTTCCTGAAGCCTGTGACCTGTGTGGGACTACCATAAAGCCCAAATCCTAATTCATATCAGCACTGTCAGTAGAGAGCGTTGAAGGCTGGAGAATGGATTTGACGTCCCTTGTCACTCTTACACTGTGCTGACATGTACTCCTGACATAGTTGTCAGGTCAGATTGGTCTGTGGGTATTATTTTGAGACAAACATGGCCAACTATCAAAGGAAAAAAGAAGGTAGACAAAGGTTGAAGTGATGGCAAAGCCAGAAGATTCCTGGTTTTTTGTTTTGTTTTTTTTTTGTTTTTTGTTTTTTACACATAATTAAAATAACCTGAATAGAAAACATGCTGTAAGTATTGTGCCAAAAGTATTAACAGGAGGCCAGTTTTCACAGTGGTGTAATTTAAAAAAGACACTTGAGGGGAAAGGTAGACAAAGTGTGTCACAGCCACACATTCTGCTTTTACACCTGCTCACTTTGTTCTCTCTCTCCAGAGATTCACACACTTCACCTCCAGTCTTAATCAGTGATAATCAACCAATGCACTGAGTCAGTCAAACAATACTTTATCTGTCCTCAGGGTACAGAATTTAAAAACAATGAATCATTAAATCAGGTGAAGAGGACTGTGATTAAATCGATCATTTTGTTCCAGCACCCTCTATTTGAACCCTCTACAGCAAAGTAAGTTACCACTTCATGGCATCTTGTTTTCCCATCCTCTGTAAATTAATTACATCCATCCAATATTGTTCTAACTCTTGCATGTGGCTATAGAGCTTCCATCTCTGGATATATTTATTTTCTATTTCAGTGATTTGTTAATATCAAAGTCTTTAGTGTTTTTATTGAGAAATGATCTAGAAGGCACAAGAATTATGTCATAATCAGAAATTTTTATTTTCCACTTTTGAACTTTTGAATTTTTTTTAAATTGGGAAAGGAAATTTAAACAGAGCAATAGAACAAAGTCAACATCCATTCTGTGTGTTTTTCTCTTTTTTTGTCAAATCCCTTTTTTGTGTGTGTGTGTGTGTGGTTGTTCACATGACCATTTTTAAATTGTGGCCCTGAAGTGACTCATGTGAGGTTGCAGTATATGTATGATCACTGTTGCCAACTCCTCAGTGAGAAAAGACATTATTGGCTACCTGAAAATACAGCCTAAATATATTTATAACAGGAAGAAAATCCAAACCTGTCAATATTTTCTTTGTGTTATAGTTAATTTGTCTCATTTGATTTTCAATTAGGTCTAAAACATGCACCTTCAATTATTATCTTTTTTTTCATTCTTTCTTTTTGTCCACACACATTGACCACAGTAGGCATTTATATCCGACAGTAAGCCAGGGAGGGATCAACCAGGGGCAGTTTTGAGCGTTTCATTTTCAGTCTGGTTCATGGAGCAGAGTTGCATATTTCCTACTCCAGGGCTCCAGACTAGCTTTCATCAGAGAAAAAAAGTTAGGCACACTGAGCAAATTTTTTGGCGCATATGCAACCGAAATGGTTGCAGTGTGGAGCCCTGTACTCAGCAGCTGGGAGCAGAGATGGCTGCTGTGTAAGGACTGAGCCTTAGTGTTTTTGGAGAAGAAGGTGGAGCGAGTAGGAGCACCGGCTGTTAAAGAACAGTAAATAACACTTGCTTTCACTTCGGTCTCCAATACCACCAGGAAAAGTCACTAGATTTGTTGCTAGTCAATTTTTATTTATATATATGTAAAAAAAAAGTAGCTAGGGGGGTCTCAAAACTCGCTAAATATTGCAACAAAGTTGCTCATTTGGCAACAGTGGATACGGCCCGATAAAGGAATAGTTTGGAATGTTTAATATAGGACAGGGGTCAGCAACTGGGCAAAGTTAAATCTCCACCATGCAAAATAGATTTTTTAATGAAATAAAAGTGTTTCTCATCTGTTCTTTTAAACTATGATTATATGATTCTTTTGCACAAACATAATTTATTAAACTCATTTATTTAAAATCTATTGCCGTGGCACACAGAGTGCTTCTTTTTAAAAATAACTCCTTTTTTCTTTGAGTACATGAACCATTTAAGTTTCTGCTTCAAGCCAGATGGTCTGAAAACAAGCAGATTTTCTTTATTTGATCCTATTTTGCCAGTTAACAACTAAGGAATAACTGTTCTGAAATCTGTGTGAAATTGACATTTTGTGATGGCAGATAGTTCCGATGTTATCAACAATGAAATAAAAACAAGTTTATCTTCACAGGGAAAAGGTTTTGTAAAATGTGTATGATGTTATTCATAGATGTGTTTAAACACAATAGTTTATTTTTCTTTATATATTTTTAACATTCTGTTTGCTCCAGTGTGCTTTATTGTACAGCAGGTAGAGGAGAAACTGGGTCAGGAAGTTAACGGGAGTTAACCTGTTCTAGCTGCATTTACATGGTGGAGTTTGCTGTGAAAACACAACGCCCACAGGAGCGTTCAGTGACAACAAACCAGTTACTTTCCTAATCTTTCTTGTCTTTTTGCTCCTGAAGCGACAATTCTTTGGGCACTTAGTAACTGCGTTGCTCCAGTCTGTTGGCTCTACATCAGTGAAAACTCCAAATGAAACTGTTCAACTTCGCTGCTTCAACCTCCAAACAAGGCTAGCTAACTCTTCACTTTACCCTGCAGCAGTGAAGCAGACGCAGGACTCTGCTGCAACTCAAAGAGCTGTATGCTGTTTATTAGTGAAGCTTGAAGCAAAACATTCAGAGTGAATAACAACTCTGACTGTTTTCAAAAATTAATCATGTTCAAATTTTGATTAATTACAGTTTAGAAAGAATAATGTGTTTCTTAAAATCTTTTAAGACAGATTTAATCTTTCATGGGTTGCATCACTATTAAAATCAGGCCCAAGGCTTGGAAATGAGAAGTAGTTATGGTTATTCTGTTGGTAATACATCTAATAGAAGCTTTACTTTTGTTTGGGTTTTTGTTTTTGAAAACACATAACTCAGTATGAGGCAACAAACTCAACTGCAACAAGCTGACTTCAAGTTATCTACAAGCCTGTTACGATCCAATAATCTACAGCAGGTGAATGTAAAATCTAAAACCCGCAGGGAATGGTCCTTAAAGACCAGCATGCGCAACCCTGCTCTAAGGCATTATAAGAACATAAAAATAGGAACGCTTTGCAACACTTTGGACAGCTGTTTAGATGAATGGAAACACTTACAAAAGATGTATATAGGTTATTGCTCCCCATGGTGGAATAACTTGGTGAGTCAGTCCACTCCGTCACAGCAAGCAGTCCTGACAGAGACTTTTCGTGGCTGCTCCGGAGGGCTTTGAAGGATGTTTAGAAAAACAAAATCTGTAGGCCATATATAAAAAGCCCCCTGCTGTGTTTGAAACGAGCATTGCTGAGCTCTGTGTGCAACTACTGGAGCCTTTGAAATCAAACGCTACCTTTTACGTGTAGGGAAGCTATCCGCTCATTGTTTCTTTCAAGTCACACGCTTCTCAAGCTGAGGTGCTAATCAAAGGGAACATAATTTATGTCAGAGGCTTTTCATGCAGTTGTGTTAGATCTGTATGGCTGATCAGGAAGAACACATCAATGGGGGAAATTCATCGCTTCGACTTTCTATGGCTTTGGACCTTAATAACTTTGGTCAATGGAAAGTTGTGCAAGCATCAGAGAACTGTGAATTTTACTGTCTATAGCCAGCATCCCTTTTGACTACATTTATTTGGCTGTTATTTTTTTTTTAATTCATATATAGTCATAGTTTATTTATCTGTACATTTGAACAGAGTGATACAGAACTACTGGGACCAGTTCAGCAGGTAAGAAGTAGGGGGAGGATTGACCACCACACAAATCACATTTTTTAGATCCTTGTTAGATGATGTTTTCACTGCCTCCTCCATTGCTTGTAAGATTTAGAATCAAAGCAGAACTTCCACAGCTGTTCCCTGCAAGATCCCAAGATGGTTTATAAAAGAGGATTTTTATTATTTTTTAGCTGCTGATTCTTCCTGCTCACTGCACCATCCTGCTGACCTGATAGCTCTTCACATTCATTTTTAACTACTGTGAAAGTTTTCACCTTTAGAAGGGGCCTGGACATAGAGTGGCACTCCTGCAGCATCACAGGGAGTCATAACACAGCTGAATAAGCGCACTGGTGCTTGACTCTGGAAAGGGCAAGCAATAAGGATCACCAGATATAACATTTACAACCCCACACACTATGCATTACAATGGCTTGCACAGAGGAGAAACTTGCTTCATAATTCAACATGAATGTTGTGGATTTATGGCAGATTTATGGCTTTCCTCATGGCTGAAGTTTACAGACTTTATTTCTACTGTAGTCTACAAATAATTACAAAACAAAATCATGTTTAAAAATCCTTTACAGCAAAACTTTCCAAAGTATGATGTGCAATCTTTGTCTCCAGTGTAATCAAATTTTATCAGCCAAATAAATCCATCTATCGAATGATTTTTAGATAAACAGCTGGCCATTTTAATTTTACTGTCAGGCAGCATAAACCCCAGTGGAAAAAGATACTTCTTTATTCATTATTAATGTTCTTTCTAACCAGTGGAGGTCGACATGGGACACACATAGCAACAGCAGTGGCGAACCGTGAGCTCCACAGCTGGGCCTTCTCCTCAGCCATCAGCGCCAAAAAATCCCATAGATAAAACTCCCAGCAACAAGACACCTATTCAACATTACCAGCAGAAAACTGAATATCATTTAGGTTACATAGATGATCCAATAACGTGCTCTGCAAAGCCAAAATCTGAAAATAAAAACAAGTTCACCCAGAAAAACATATTGAGAATATTATCATCCAGTGAAGCTGACGCTGCTGACAGCATCATCACCATGGAAACCATGACGCATAGTTTTACTAAATACACATAAAACAGAAAATAAAGTCTCAAATTATGTTTACACGTTACACAACATCTCCTAAGTTCTCTACACAGAAAGGGACGGACAGGGGGGCAAAAGGGAAAATAAAAACCTTTTGAAAAAGTCCAAACCTTGCAGAGATTGGCTTGCACATTTAACAACAGGCAGTTTGTGCTGGATGTTTTACAAACAACCTCCACAGTAAAGAAGAACAAGCCAAAAGTTTCCTTTGGCCATAACATCCATGTTAATAACAGCTGGTTTATAACACAGGCCTACCTTAGATGAAAACCAAATCCATCTGCCAATCTTTCTTTGTGAAGTGGGCAATGTCAGTATCTTATTTAAGGTTTATCTTTTGGCTTGAAAATTATGTCTTTTCTCTGTGGACATCAGTTTAAAAGCACCCAGCCGATCCTGTCCAGTTCTGTTCAGGCGTGAGTCTCAGGCTGATGCGCTTCAGAGCCAAGAAAGAACGCTCAACAACAAAGAAAGAGGACACAGGGATTCATTTTTTTCCTTCAACTCCAACTCTGGAGTTGGTTGTCCGTTTTCTATTATTTGATGCATTTCAGCAAAAGTCCGCCTTGAAAAGAGTGTTTTTAGCAGCTAACCACAATGTCACTCTTGTAAGGGCGCATTCAGAAAGCATAGTCTGCAAGTCTCGGTCCGTTTGGGAATTCGGTTTGGTTGGGGGCGGGGGTGGTCTTCTGGACCGAGATCGCGTTCACGTTACACGATTGCCAAACGAGCCAAACGGGCCAAGAATGAGAATCTCAGGTGGCGCTGCTTTCGGATTCACCATAGGCGAGGACAAGACGCACGTACAAGAAGGTTCTCACAACTTCTGTTCCCTCCGCAGAGCAACATTATTTCTGTACGAGGACCTGGATGTGCTTTCATTAGATCAAATTTTGATTAAAGCTTTTACTTCCGTAAAAGTAACTCCATGTCTTAACACGAGGCATCTTTATAAGTACTGCAGTCCCTCACGTGTGTTTGTTGTCGTAGCGTTTATCCACGTTGTCCAACTTTCGACCCACAATACCAATGCAATTTGTAGTCCACTTCCTGTCTTTGGTTCACTTGAATCGGACCGAGACCTGTGTTTGCAGCCGGACCGAGTCTGGTTGTTTGTTCCGGACCAGAGTCCGTTTGCACATTCACAACTTCCTAAACAAAGCGGACTTTCCAGCAAACGGACTCTGATTCGAATCAAAAAAGCTTTGTGAATGCGCCCTTAAACTAATTCAGCTCACTCTTTGGGCCGGATCTATCAAAGGTTTGTGTGTCTAAAAAGGTGAGCTCTCTTACCGCCCATGCAAAAAAAAAAAATAAAAAAAATGTACAAACTGATCTCTTAAAGGTTGAATATGGAACATTTTTATTAAAAGCTATATTTTTAAAAAAATAATACCTCCACAGGTCGTTTGGGGGTGTACAGAATGAAAGTACAACATTTCCCAGAAAAATTATATTTAGCCTAAAAATAATTATAAAATAAATATTGACGGGTTCGATAATGGCATTTTATTTACGTCTATAAGCCAATACACGCCGCCATTGCAGGTTGCCAAATGCAATCTCTGTGTGGAAACAATATTTCGGTCATAGTCAGGCCTGTGCAGGGAAAAACCGTGGAGACGACGAGTGAAGCAGCTGCTTCAGAGCCCTGGAGATATTATCTGTTTCTGAGGAGGAGTGACCTGAGAGGAGCAAAACCTGGAGTAAATTTAGGTGAAGACTTCACTAAATGGACCCACACAAACGTTTTCCACGGAGTAAAACACAGAGAAGGCGACTTTCCTCCTGGATCGGTAAGCTAGCTTGTTTGCTAACATGGCTAACGTTAGCTGTCGGTTATAAACTCCTCTGCGTTACTTGTTGGACATGCTGCTGCAGACTGTTACTCACTTGCGTATCGGCAGTGAGCCTGGCATCCCAGCGGCTGGAGTTGTTTTTCTGCCGTTGCAACTACAACCTAGACACACGTGATGTCGCTGTTCTGTCCGTATTCCATATTCAACCTTTAACAGCATGCTAGAAGGGTTTGGTCTTTAAAAAATGCTAAATAGCGCTAAATGCTAAATAGCGCCTCTTATCCGTTTTGTACTTTTTCTGCAATATGCAATATGGGACGCAAATGTGCATGAAATGTGCAGGTTTTTTGTCCCACCCACACAAAATCAAACCGTGATTGGTCAATTTTCCCATCACTCTCCAAGCCAGCATACATATGTTTGCTTGCACCAGGGATTCATAAAGGCCTGACCAGGTCTTTACAGAGATTGATGACTTTGATTGGATAACATCCTGACAGTTGGCTCAACCTTATAACGCTGACCAGAGAAAATATATTAAATGTATTGATTATTAAATTGTTAAATATATATATATATATATATATACATATACAGTCACTGACAAAAATCTTGTCACATAAGGACACAGTAACTTAAAATGGCATATAACATTATTTCTAATCAATCAATTGAACTGCATTCCAATCGCCGCAAATACTGCAGAGGACCTGTTGGTACCCGCATGGACCCAAGATTCACCCAGAAAACAGTCAAATTTGGTGGAGGAAAAATCATGGTTTGGGGTTACATCCAGTATGGTGGTGTGCGAGAGATTTGCAGAGTGGATGGCAACATCAACAGCCTTAAGTATCAAGAAGTTCTTGCTGCCCATTATATTCCAAAACACAAGAGAGGGCAAATTCTGCAGCAGGATGGGGCTCCTTCTCATACTTCAGCCTCCACATCAAAGTTCCTGAAAGCCAGGAAGGTGAAGGTGCTCCAGGATTGGCCAGCCCAGTCACCAGACATG
Organism: Atherinomorus stipes; assembly: GCA_023101725.1. NCBI lineage: Eukaryota > Metazoa > Chordata > Actinopteri > Atheriniformes > Atherinidae > Atherinomorus > Atherinomorus stipes. Next base: position 772,762 of record JALJCO010005358.1, read on the forward strand.
AACATTATTGAACATGTCTGGGGTAAGATGAAGGAGGAGGCCTGGAAGATGAAACCGAAGAATCTTGATGAACTCTTGGAATCTTGCAAGACCACTTTCTTGGCCATTCCAGATTACTTCATCAATAAGTTATTTGAGTCATTACCCAGACGTATGGATGCAGTCCTTCAAGCCCATGGGAGCCATACACAATATTAATTCTTTTTTCCAAGGCACCATGACATTATGTTCTGATGATATTGTAGCATCCTTGTGTATTCCTAATAAAATATAAGTATTATTTCTTCATTATTTTTGTATGTGACAAAACTTTTGTTTTGTCACAGCTGTGGGCTGTGGGTTTGGTGTGTTCAGGATGTTTCTGGGCTCAGATTTGCATGTTGTCTCCGGCCAGTGACAGAACTAAGGGCGTAGCGTTCTGTTGGGATAAACTAGTGGACTGAAGCAAACTTTTTTAAAAAGTTGACTTGAACCGACACCAGATTCACTCAAATTCTCGATAATAATGGTGGATTCAGTGAAGAAAAGGAAGCATTTTGCATGAAAAGAGCTTTGGATTGTGCACGCTCGAAAACCATGGGTTAATACAGTATTGGTTTGACTTTCACCCATTTTCTAGCTTTGAAGGAGAGGCTTGGGGCTAAAGAGCGATGTGACCATTAGCCCGAGGGGAGAGGTTCTCCGTTTGAAGTGTTTACACACAGAAACGGTGGAACACTCCAGACTCTACCTTTAAGTTCCATATTCTGTTTTTATTAATTAATTTATTCATTTATTTTTGCATTAAGCACCAATTGCATTGCTTGTAAAACTGAAAGTGTGCAAGTGTATTGAGGAACAGGAGTGTTACCAGTCCTGGCTTTATAATTGTGTTTTGACATATTCTGTGAATTTTTGTAGGGAATTATGCATTTTCATTTAATTTTTACTTACTGAAGTGATCCCATTAAGAGCCATTATCTCATTTTCAAGACACTTATTTCAGATAAAAATTAATTAAAAAAAAAAGTGTGCCAGTTCAGTCTGTAAGTGTTTACATTGAGTTTTTCCGACCACTCACATCCACTCCATCATCTAGCCAGGCTACCATTCCTACTGGCTGACCCAACAACAATAAACATGATCTTTCAGGGCCATTGTTACCTTAGTGTTTCCTTTACAGAACAGAAACTAGTATATCTTGCATAATAGAACTGCTCTGCATTTGACGATTTCTGCAGTAATAATAGTCCATGTGCAGAAACTATATGAATAATCCATTTGATTGAGGCTGAATTGCTCTTGCCTGTCTGAGATCCTGATCATCACTTATGCTGAATTATTCGGTCAACTACAAAATGTCAATATGTGAGCATATGAGTAAAAATATTCACAGAATGCTTACTGCTTTCCCAACATTTTTTTTTTTTTTTTGGCCGGTGCCTTTTCTTTTTTACTTTTAAATAAAAACCCTAATTTTCCTGAGCTCTTCCATCAATCTTCATTTTTATGTAGCGCTATACGATCCAGGTTGTAACAGTTATGAGTTCATTTTCTCACAGAGGTACTTTTTTGGTGAGTCATACTTTCCAACCATGATTTCATTGTCTCTTCCTCCACATTTTAATTAAATGCAATAAGAGAGGGTAATCAGACCTGTTAAATAAAATTCTGGAGTTCCATTTATAACGAGAATCATGACACATTTTCTCTTTCAGGGGTAATAATCCAATTTGTGTCCCAACGGGAGACATTGGAATGATGAAATAATTCCCGTACATGACCTCTTTTATAACTGCTCCCCAAGTGTAAATTGTATTTTTCTCAGCACTGGCACCCATCATTAAGGTGACAACCACAGCAAGCTGAGCATCCTTTGAGTAAAAGGTTACAACTTTGCATGAAGTTGCAGTTTGTGTGTGCTTTTTTAAAAGTAGACTAATGTCCATGAGTAGGACTATGTCAAGGACATAGAGGACGTCAACAACTTCAGAATAGGAATATGCTGCTTTATCTTGTTTTCTCTCCAATGTGAACAAAGTTAATTGGTTTAGTTAACTGTTATTGATTTATTTAGTTATGTAATGATTTATTAGCTTGCACATTGGTGTTCAAAAGGTTGAATCTTTGAGTGCTAAAAATTGGTTAAAAGGGTAAATAAATTACACTTTTTTAAAATTTAATGTCGTCATCTAATTTATAAAATGATCCCATTTTAAGAAGCTGTGGGTGTCAATATGTTACCTTTTGCTCAACAGTAGGTGAAATTGCTTAATTATACCCAGCAATTATTTTTCATCAGACTTAATTACACACCAGTTAGAATAATGAACTCTGGGCTCCATATACAAAAATAAAGGGTTTTGTAACACTATAATAAACTGAATTAATTGATATGACTCCTGCTACTTTTATTATATATTGGGTTGTAAATAATGTGTTATGAGAAATAAAATCTTACTTAAAAGATCTGATGAACTGAGCTTAGATGTGTCCTGCTCAGCAAACAATCCATCATACTAGATTGCATTGAGACAACATGTAATGAACTGTGCATGAAAGGTCTGAGAGAAATGTGACTGAAAGACCAGTCGACAGGAGTCACAATTTCTCTATTTCTCTGCAGACGCGGCTGAGCTTTGGAGAAGGACAGCCCCCTCCACAGGACTCCATCCATCATGTCCCCATGGTACAGTTGCAAGATGGAAGTCACTGCTGAATAAAGGGCATTTGACAGCTTGCCTAGAGTCTGCCAAATGGCACCTAAAGGACTCCAACAGCATGGGGAGTAAACATTCATTGGTCTTCAGAGACCTAAATTTAATTACTTGGTCTGAACGCAGAGCTCTACGGCTGGAACCCCCCCCCCAAAAAAAAAACAAGAAAAAACAAGGCCAGGTTGCACATATAGAATACATAATGTCAGCCCAGTGTTTAGACCATGTAATGGCAACAGGATACAAGGGTTTATAAGAACAATCTGCATGGGATTTAAATAAGTATTTGAGCTCTTATCAAACAATGTCTTAAAATAGGTCTGATCAGTTTAATATTAATGTCAAGGATTTCATGGACATGGGTGCAAATCACAGGGTGAACTGATCACAGGTGGCTCTTACAATTTTTATCCTCAAGGCATCACTCAACATTACTGGTCTGAATTAAAGGTCTTCATAGATCCTAGATTTAAAGACCCGCAACAGAACTTTGAGCAGTTTTCTCAGTGACGTGCCCCCTATTGATGGCTAAACTAGCATCAGTTTGCATCTTCCTTGCACTGTGAGCTCAATCCAGCCAGTAAAAGTCTTATCTTGGCTCTTGTTCTGTCCCTTCCTCTCTTTTTTTCCCTCTCTTTATCCGGTGATGTTTCCTTGCTTCCTTTGCCAAATCCGACATGATGCGCGTTGAAAACACCCACTGTGTTCATATCTGGTTCATATCCGTTTGCTAGCAAATGACATGGTGCGCAACCAATAGTCGGCTGCAACGTCACGGCCCCATCCCGGAAGCAAGAGTTGCATATTGCAGTTTCTGAGTGTGTGCAGTGTTTCCCCACACTGTCACACAAGGTTTAAGAAAAAAGAAAATAAAGCTGGTAGAATGGCCCAGTCAATCACCCCACTGGTATCCAATTGAAAGTCTTTGGAAAGAACTGAAGATCCCAGTTCACAGAAGAGACCCTCGGAACCTTGAAGATTTGAAGGCAGTTTGTGTGGAAGAATGGACCAAAATCAAACATGAGCAACGTATTCCACTGGTTTCTCCATACAGGCAGTGTCTTGAGGCTATAATCACTAACAAAGGTAAATAAACTTCAGTAAACGTATTCAATACTTGTTCTCTGCCATTTCACTATATTTCACAACCTCATTGACGGACATAAATGTTTAAATTTCTTTGTTTGTGTGCATTAACTACGTTGTTGCCGACATCTGGTGAAAATTTCATGTCAATAGCTCTACAAGAAATTTTTTTTTTTTCTTTTTGAGAAAAATGTTTATGTGTTCAAAACTTTTTTCCCCCACTGTATGTATGGCTGGAGAATCTGAGTTTGTCAATAGCTATACTGGAAATGTATTTTTTGAGAAAAATGTTGACGTCGTCAATACTTTTTTTCCCCTTCACAATCAGTTTTGAGTATGCACAAGTGATGTATGCATAAATTATAAAAATTGTTCATTCTGCTGAAGACTGGGGCTTGGGTAGGGTTTTAATTGGATGGGGGGCAGACATTACACTTTTACAGCTACAGGAAGTAAACTACAGTTCCTGCTTCTTTTCTTTTCCTTTCCTCTACAACACGGAAGACCACATAACAATGCACATTTTTACTTTGATTTTGATTATAGCAGAATGAACACATGCATGATCAAGTAATTCCTACATTATGCTTAAGCTGCGCAGGCGCGGCCTGTGCTAGGCCTCAGCCTTATTGGTGTTTACAGTGTAAAGCTACAGTTTACACTGTAAACACCAATAAGGCTGAGGCCTAGCACAGGCCGCGCCTGCGCAGCTTAAGCACAATGTAAACAAAGACACGTTTTAACCGCGGGCACAACATGAGTAAATTGATGCGGTCACAAACGTCATAGAATACCTCACTGAAACTAAACATATATATCACACTGTAAACTGCAACGTTGTGTAATTACTTATAGACAAAGATCTGACCAGGCTCTGTAATGAAGCAAACTTGTTACTGATTTCCGCACTGTTGCTCTGACTGGTCCCAGAGGCAGACTTACCATTAGGCAAAAGTAGGCAATTGCCTGGGCCCCCAAAACGGAGGAGGGCCCCGACCAGCTGGGGAAAATCATGCTGTTCATTCATAGCGCCTTTTCTCCACATCATTCTCCTTCATACACACATACACAGGTGTAATTGAGGCCTGGTACATGTCCGCCGCTCCTCCTGTATCTGTGTCCTCTGTCCCTGCACTTTTATTTGCAGCTACAACAGTTTAATTCATTATTTACATGCAACAACGTGTTTTTCCGAGCTGTATTTGAATGCACCATGTGACACGCGCTAACTGCAAGCATGCGGCGGATTGCCAGCAGGAGAGGTGCAGGTGTTCCTCATGTCCAGCAAACCAGAGTCAGCAAACAACAGAAAACATTGGAGTTTTTCCCCAAACAGATGATGTAAGTTGAGTAAAGCTGTTCTGTTAATGATGACTGACTAGTTATCATGTAAGCTAGCTTGTTAGAAAACTACTGTTACCTAAGTTTCATTTCGTGTTGGGGAACAGTAACGCTGTTTCTTTTGCCAGTAACGGTTACTATAACACATTACTCTTTAAATAAAATAGCTGAGTAACTGTTCACCTGTGGTACGGTGGTTTACAGAGGAAACTGGGCTGGTTTTTCTGTGGAGTAACTTGGAAATACAGTCAGTCACAGGCTGGAGGTTTCTGGGCTTGTTTTCTCAAGTATAGTCCACAAATAAATAAGGAAATATGTAAAATCTAATAAAGCAGGAGTAAGACGTGGATAAGGGGGTCACCGCACAGCATGCTGCCCACAAATACCCTTTTTATCTGCGAGGTTCACGGACATCAGTTTCACATCTCAAGAAGATAAAAATAAAAAATATTAATTTATGTGTGATTATAGTATGTGTGGTCTTGAAATTATTTGTCATAGTTTAACTTTCAAAGCACTAATGGGGTCCTGCTCGTTCTCACTATGTCCTCATTTACAGCAAAAACAAAACATCTGTTCAACAAAAACATGCTAGTTTAGTCATATTAACACATTTTTGTTACATTTTTATATTACTTACTGCATATAAAGTGCAGTGATTCTCAGAAAAGGCTGTAAATATTATTTTATTGACATGCATTAGCAGCTGCTTCATGTGTTTGCTGCTGAAATTACCTTTATTTTTCATCTTCAGTAAAACAGAAATGCCACAGACTTCATCAGCCTATTTTTATTTTTTACTCTTTTTTTTTTTTTTTTCAAATCATTGCCTCACTCACAGATTAGTGCTGAGCTTTGTGTCTGAATTAAATTTTCTACAACAATGAAATTAACCTATAAGGGCATTTTAAAAACTATAGTAGACATTACCTTTTGGTTAAGCAAAATGCTGGGAACAACCTCAGTCCTCTTTCACTTCTCTGCAGAACTTGTGCTCATTATTGTTTTTGTCATATTCAAAAGAAATCTTTCTGCTACAACAGAGAGAGGAGGACAAGGAGGAGACATCAGACCAGCGACCAGCAGCAAAGATGATGATGATGATTATGGTGATGATGCAGGGTCTTCACTGGTAAGGGAAAGATTAAAACTTGTTGTGAAAGACATCTATTGGAGGGAGAAACCAGGCAGGGTTCTGGTAAAATGTTTTTATTTGTCTTATCTTAAAAAACCTACTGTAAAGAACAAACTTTGAGTTGAATAATTTCTAAAGCCTCTTGTATCTCTACAATTGAGTCAGTAGGCGACATTGAAGATAAATAGATCAGAAAAATTGCATTTTGATACATACTGGTGGTATATAAAAAGCTTATTTCTTACATTCTACTCTTTATTTAGTCTAAGTTTCCTATTGACAGGCCCAGATTTGGGCCCCCAAATTGCTATATCCGCCACTGGTCTGTCCCCAAAATGGGTCCAACTAAGAACTATGGCTAAACGCCGCAGGGTGAAACAGTGATTATATCTGGGTTCAATGTTTGTGATAAAGTCCAGCTAGAGATGTGAACTCTTGATTTTGGGGTTTTCCTGATGATAAATTTTTCTATATTTCCAACTTTAACATCCTTTTGTCAAAGCTAGCAATCATCAGCGAACATCAGGTTGATGGTAAGTCTGGCACTATTTTTCTGAGCATTTACAGTGTATGCTAATCAAGACCAACATTGCCATCAATTCCTAGTGGGTGCTTGGTATGGTCTGTGTGTGCTTGGACCCCAAAACACCCAGAAAATTGGTGCCTATGCTTCAGAGTTAAGTCCACCTTTTATCACATACAATTCTCTGAAGTCTTGAACATTGTTTTTGTTTTGTTTAATTTTTTTTTTTTTTTTTTTGTCAGGACAAAATTAAGTTCTTCCATTAATCATGACCACTGCAACAGCCTTTCCTAATTTCTTCTGAAAACGCTGATGAATCACAGTCTGACTGGGCTCTCCACAGATACAAGTCATGCTAAAGAAGTTAACATGTTTTACATTTAAATTAACCTAAGTTGAATCGACTGGGAAATGAATCACTGCAATATAACTAAGATCAGACTAAAATATGTAGACTCAGTTAAGCCGTTCTTCAGAACATTAAAAACACGTAACAGCCATAAAGTAGAGAGCTAACAGTCTACTTGAGAGCTGACAAAGAAGAGCAACATAGTGCACATATTTTTAAAAAAAGAGGAATGTTTAAACAATAAAAACATTAAGCTTGATTATAACCTTGGCAAAGAGTCTAATTTAAAACACAAGTTATGACTGGAAGAATCTGGCTGTCATGGTATGTGCTGTGAAGGTCTGGTGAGCATCATCACATCACATCACATTTATCGCAAAAGAGGGGGTATGGTAGACTATCACAACAAAGGAGCGCAGCTGGATTTCCCCCATGTTGTTGGCACATGTGTGCTGACACATTTTCTTGAGCTGCCATGGTATTCACCAGATGAGGTCTTTCTGCCCTCCAACTCTCTCAAAAGCGACTTTTTTATGTGCTCAGATCAAGGAAGCCAGAAGAACAATTGGTGGTGATGCTTTAAGATCACCTGAAGCATCTGTAGTTTAGTATTCATATTTTCTTTTAATGGTTTTGCAATTAAGTACCAACTGTGGTGTGAATCATGTGAATAAAAGAGACAGAAAAGAAAATGGAGAGTTCATTCGGAAAACCAGTTAACGACCATTTAAAAAACAGAGTTTAGTGCTTTTTGTCGCTGTCGGCTACAAACCTCCTATCTCCATTTAACATCGTTAAAGGTTGAATATGGAACACGGACAGAAATGCGACATCAGGTGTGTCTAGGTTGTAGTTGCAATGGCAGAAAAACAACTCTAGCTGCTAGGATTCCAGGCTCGCTGCTGATACGCAAGTGACCAACAGTCTGCAGCATGTTCACCAAGTAATGCAGAGGAGTTTATAACTGACAGCTAACGTTAGCCACGTTAGCAAACAAGTTAGCTTACTGATCCAGGGGAAAAGTCGCCATTTCCATGTTTTGATGCCGTGGAAAATGTTTATGTGGGTCCATTTAGTGTAGTCTTCACCTAAATTTACTCCAGGTTTTGCTCTTCTCAGGTCACTACTCCTCAGAAACAGATAACAATATATCCAGGACTCTGAAGCAGCTGCTTCACTCGCCATCTCCACGGTTTCCTCCTGTGCCAGCCTGACTGTGCCCAACATACAGTTGCAACACAGAGATCGTATTTGGCAACCCGCAATGGCGGCGTGTATTGGCTTATAGATGTAAATATAATGCCATTATCGAACCTGTAAAAATGTAATTTATAATTAATTTTAGGCTAAATATAATTTTTCTAGGAAATGTTTAATAAAAATGTTCCATATTCAACCTTTAAAACCCTCTACTTCATGTGAGTGTGATTTGGTGAAAATATTCAAAAAGTAAATGAAGAGTTTATTTGCAGAAGCAGTTAACTCTGTTTTTTTCTAAATAGCGATTGACTGTTTTTGCAAATTAATTCTTCAAATGTAGAATGCCTAAAAGCACTGTTTTGGCAGTACAATGCTCCAGCTATTGATGTAGGAACTTACTAACCAGAATCACTTATCAAGAAAAGCATGGAAAATGGCTAAATATCAGCTCTTACATTAATTTCTTATGAGCTATATTTGTTGTCATCATTATATTTGTCCAGGCAAATGTACCTTTAGTGGTACCAGGCATTAAAATGACCAGTTCATGTGAGAAAACAAGGGTGGTTTCTTAATTTTTTTCCAAAGCTGTACACTGTATATACTGGAAATTTACCATGTAACAGTATCTTGAATATGCATGATTTTATTTCATATTAAAATGAAAAAAATTAAAAAGCCACAAAGGGGGAGAAAAACACCCAATTCCTTTAGAGATTTAACTTGTTTTAATGCAGCACTGTATTAACAAGGGAGTAAACATTGGGCTGGGTAATCTTCCAATTATAATATGATGCAATATTTTCCTGCAGATGCGGCAGGTTGTTTTCTGTTCAGCTTACTGTTAATTTACTGAAAATACCCTTTAGAATGTTGGCATATGTGCATTAAGCCACAAAGATTAAATCATTATACTCTACCTGCTGATTTGAAAATTTCTATTCACTCATTAAAATTATTCTCTTATAAACATATACACCTTAGCCCGTTGTTTGAAAACATAACACATAATCAAAAGCAATAACAGCCTTTAAAAAACTTGTTAGGCTCATTCGATTGGTGAACAAACCATAATGTAAATTAAATATGAACTAAATCCTGTTTAGTGATTCACTATACTGTCAGTTTTGGACAACAGAAGAAAAGAAGCAGGGCCGTTTCATGTATTAATTGAAAGACATCCCGTGTCCTCCTCCCACCTCTTTAGCAGTGAATGTGATTGTTTGCTATGATGTGATTAAAAGTGGCAAGACATATGAAAACCTTACTAATGACTCCATAAACCTTTCATACTGGGACTATCAGCTGCTCACCCAAGTGGAAGGGGCTCATTGTGCTGTACTGTGAGCTCAAGAGCTGGTGAAACGGTCACACCACTGCCCTGGAGACAGGAATAGGATTATTAATTGTAAACTGAGCTTTTCCAAACAGAAAGTGGGGAGGTGTGAGGATTAAACTAAATCCCCTTGCCTTTGAGCAGTCTTGTTTACTTAAAGTGAAAGTTAATCACCTAATATAGTTTTGCCTTTTCTGTTAAATATCATAAAGCTCGAGCACAAATTCTATATCTGCTTACAGCTCAGTTAAACTAAGTATGGCCTGCAGTATAACTTATAGTGTACCAGTGTGATGTTATTGCAGCTTGTGAAATACCTATACTGGTCCACAGCACAATAGTCACACCTCCATAATAAAACCTCCAAAAAATGTACACTGCTCAGTCCTCTGCGGCAAGGCAGCTCCTGATTCTCAAGTGAATATTGAAAGTAAATATTAAAGCTTGCACAGCATTTTCCCACAGTATTGGTCTGCTCCTGTGTACAATTTTACTTATTTGCCACCCACATAACAGTTTACTTGTAACAAAAACAGCATTTAAAGGGATATTGTGTAAGTTCTCCTGTTATTTATTCACAAAAACTGATTATTTGGTTGAAAAGTGTTTTTTCATTAATCAGTAATCACTCCCATCAACAAACTGAAGTGCTCCTCTAAGTTCTAAATTCACCATTCGTATCATGCATTTATACATCGAGCGGTTCGGCTCGGTGGGGGCTGCCATGTCGTTTCGCCATGTTTTTGCGTTCAGGAGGAGTGTGACAGTAGGAAAACACAGAAACTCACCGGACACACCGGAGTTTTCAGCTCAGTTCGAGGTAATGCCTTTGAAAAGTCACTGCGCTGCAGTGGAGAGAAACCAGCATCTCACTGATGCTGCGTTCACGTGCAGTCGGGCAGACGGCCGTTGGTAACAAACCAGATGTCATTTTAATCAATGAAGCCGAGCGAAAGACGGTAAAACATGGGTCAGGGAAAACAATACGACATCGCCATGACAACAAATCAGATGTGGACTGATGTCACTGTAACTGACGGACCACGTCTTCACATAGAGGCCGGTGATAACTTTACATGCAGCGGATGTCGTCCGTCTGCCTGGTTTCACGCGAACGCAGCATGAAAAGTACGAGGGAGCTGCTCGCGATTACACGATGTCCCTTTAAGATTAGAAAACTAACCTATAGTTGCCATAAGCAGTGGCTTCTGTCACAAAACATGGCGTAGTATAAATTCAGAGGGATTATTATTGAGGAGCAATATTTCAAGCAATTTACTGTAAAGGCTGCATTGGATAGTTGTTGACTGTTTTTTTTCCAGCCTATACAAAAACAATGAAATTGAACTTTTCTTCATTGCCAACCATAATGACAGCTCATAGGGGCTTACTAGTATACATCCACACTTGGTCCAAACTCTATTAGAATCTCAGTGAATATTTTAGTCAGTTTGCTATGATGAGTAGGGGTGCATTCACACGAGAATAGTCCAGGGTTTCAGTCTGATTGGGCGAGAATTTCCCCAAATTTTAGCACCTTTCTTCGATTTGGTTTGCGTTTAAACTGTACATAACTGAGGCGAACCAAACCATCTGGTTAAACTGCCATGCATAGGCGACAATTCCGTGGGTGCTTCGGGGCCTGAGCACCCACGGAAAATACCGAGCACCCATGTGGGATTGATGGCAAAGTTGTTCTCGTCCAGCATCCATTGTAGTGTTTCCCTACATTGACTGAGTCATGGCAGACTTCCTCAGCTATATTATTAACGCCATGCCTTCAAAATGATCAGAATAAAATCTTTTCACACGGACGTCAAAAATTTCTTAGTTGAAGCTGGATTACCGCTTCTAGAAGCCAGCAGCAGTAGAACTCTCTTTTGTCAGACTTTGCATTTGCACTTGAACGCAGCATGCAGACCGGTATGTCAGGATGGAAACACAGCGCAGCCAGAATGTGGCGTGCACAGACCTTATGCGAATCGGCCAGAAGGCTTTTATTATATCTTAAACTCTGATAAATGAGGATAAAATGTTTTTTAGTGGCTTCGGTTTTTCATTGAATCAAACCACCAAGCAGCCTACAGTCTCAAAATCAGCCTCGTCTAATGAGAAAATAGTAGTCTACGAACTTTTAAGATGGCATGGTCCTGGATAATAATCGCCAATGGCTTCATCAAGCTGCAGCCAAAAGCAGTCGCACATTTCAAAGAACTAACAAGACTGGTGAGTGAAAAAAACTATAGCTGCTATTAGGTTGCTGATTATATTGCTGTTAGTTAAGATTATATTGCACTGGCTACGAATTTTGCTTTCTGTTTCACTTGCAAGCGCATTTATTGCTTGGTGTCACATTTGTGAAGGATTGCGCTGTTGACTAATTTATTACCAAATTTAATTCCTTCAAATTATTTTTTAAATTGATGCTGTATTTGTTAATTTTTTGGTGAGTTCATTAATTCATTTTACAAAATAATAAGCCACAAATTCCACTAGTAATGGGATATTAATTTAGCTGAATATATCTTGTCGTCTTGAATGGCCTTCACTCAGAGCACCCACTGGTATAAATGTAGATCGGCCCCCCTGCTGCCATGGTTAAAACATCTGCTCACCAAGGGGAAATTCTCTCCAAAACTATCAATAAATAATGATGGAGCAGGCAAAAAAATATGCCCGTGGCCAATAAAATGTTCATAATGAAAAGACACAACAAGCAGACTTAAAATCAGCATAAAATACCAAATATGAAAATACATGAAGTATTGGATCACAACAGTCTGAAAAATAAAGGTAGCTTCTGTCCCCTGTGACATTTTGATTGCGGTTTCTTCGAACATGAGCTGTTGGCTTGAGTAAGGTCTATCTGCGGCTTGCAAGACAGAGGCGTGTCGTAAAGTGGGCATGTCATCGAGTGACGTCACTCAATGACATGCCCACCGGACCTATAAGAGCACAGTAAAATCTAACCCCACCCCTGACCCTTCCCTTAAACCTAACAAGACCCACCTACTATGCAACACGCCCAGTATACGACACGCCCACTATAGGACACACCCCTTGGTTGCAAGCTGCAGATTGATACACTTGGTTGACTTTGTTTTTCTTCCTACCCAAACAATAATACACATGACTTCCTTCTATTTTTTCCTCACTCTTTATCACAGTTGGCATACATCACTTCCTTATTGGTCCACCATTTGCAATTGAACCAAGACTCCCGACTTTCAGGTGGACCAAAATTCACTCAGGTACAGAATGTGGTTGGTGCTCATACTGCGCCAAATGAAGCATACTATCCATGAAAGCAGACCACGATCCGTTTAAAGTGGACCAAACAACCAGAGTGTGAAGGCACCCTACTATAAATGAACATGATCCACAAATAATCAGACCTTTTGACTTTCTTCTAGCACCAAAATAAAACTGGCACATCTATTCACTCAGAACCATGACTGCACAGAAGCTAATGTCTGGTGCAGAGTGTTTGGACAAAAGATGATATGGTCTAAAAAAAACTAAAAAAAAACCCCCCAAAAACGAATGGATATAAAGTTAGAGCCAAAGAGCCTAATGGGAAATATCACCTTCATTTTAGCAGTGTCCATGGATTGGCCTAAGCATTACCACTGTTTCAATATCAATATCTAACTTAGCTGAAGTTTTCACCATAGCTGTTAGAAACAACCATGTCTGCACAGGTTCCCATCCTGAGGAAGGTTTTTGAGCTGATGGTGCAAAAGCCATATCTAATGCAGTAGGAAAGTTCCTGGATGTATAAGTAACCAGTAATCTGAATTTAAGAAAAGTGTTACAACCTCTGTGTTTTTATGTAGGTTTTGTATCAGTCTGTTCTTCTGGTCCTCTTTTGTACAAATGTGGAGAAGCTGCAGATCTTCAGGAATTATTAAACAAAGTTACTAGAGACTACACAAAAAGTACTACCATTATTGATTTTGCCTCATACAAAGGGTCCACTGTAGCAGATTTCTGACTAAATTCTACTGCTTTATTTATAACAGTGTGCTTTTTTCCCATATCTGCTCTTCAGGAAAATCACAAGCACTTTTCCCCTTCATATATTTGTTATCAGCAGTTGTTCTAACAGCCCACAAATCTCCTCAAGGAATGATTCATCTGGCATTTCTTGGCCTTCTAAAAGATTCACACATTTTCATTCCTATGGTGACCTTTTATCTTTAAGCATTAAATTCAATTACCAGGAAAAAATCAAAGACATCAAGGTCGACAGCACTGTCAATAAATTTATAATTGTTATCTGAAATACTAAACAATAGTTGCACCAATCTTAGGCTGTCTAAACATGGGTAGAACAAATCAATGTGAAATTCCCTTTTTCAGAACCCCCTGGCAGATGTCCAACTCTTCCACTTCAATCATGCACCATGCATCTGCATTACATTGCACTTTAACAGTTTTTGTTTTATGAGAGATTTACAGTTGTATCTCACTTTTAATAACCTTTTCAGTGCAGGTGTACAATGGAACAGTCCCTCAAATCAAGACTAATTTAATCATCTTGGGTATTTGATCCTCTTTAGTGCCACAACAATGCAGCCTTTGTAACTGCAAATGTTTTTATTGATACAGTTAGCTTTCATTCCTGTGATCAATGTTGCGTTCACTGTTCCATGCTCTGACAACCTGTCATTCACTTTTACTGACAAAGGCTGGGAATCTCTGAATGAAGAAATCAAAATTATTAAAAATGCAGTGCAGTGGTTCTTCTTCTGGCTCCCATGTTAGACTGAAAGAAAGATTGGATGTTTCATCAGTGCTAATACAATAAATTATGGCTGCTGCCTCTCAAAATTCAGCATGCTAACTTCAGTAGAGATCACGGCAAAACAATAATGTACATTGATTTCTTTCAAATAGCTTTTTTTTTATTTATGGACTTTTCACTTTTTTTTTCACAATTTCAGTAATATTTTAAAGCTGTAAATTAGCATTGTACTCATTGCACCCTAAAGTTAATTTATGTGCTTGTGCAGATTACAGATACAGTAATACAAGTCAGGAAAGGTTTTCAGTTTTGGGATATAGTCTTTCATTTGATAAATACATTGTTATTCCTAATATCTTCGCATAGACTTAGATAGACATAAATTTCTAGTTGATTGCCAAGGCTAAAAGACAGCACTTTCTATAGATCTGCTAGAACATGTGAATGCGCTATAACATACCTGCTGGACACTACTACACAACAGAGAAGGCAGTTATAGCTAGGATCAAGGCAGCAGAGACTTGTCAGGACAAGAGAAAAGTGCAATGAAGAAAGATTCCTAGAAAAATAAAAGATGGCCATACTTTAGTTGCTGGAAACAGCCAAACAAAGCCTGACAGCTTTGACTACCCATCCACAGAGGATACAGCAGAGGCCAAGAGGATAAAGGGATGGTCTCTGCTGAACTGTCCAAGGTATGCTCTCAGCAGGGTAGTTACATAAGAATCAAACCACTTATAGCTGAGACTAAGCAATACTGGAAGAATACTGTATATGAGAGAGAGCAATGGTGCCCCCAAGGGGTGGCCAGGGCCACCCTGGACAAAAAGCTCGCCTCCCCACTGGCCACCCCAGCAAAAATGACATATTTTCAATTATATCAACATTTATACACTGTTAACACAGCACAGCATGATTTGCTTATATTTGAAACAATGATTTTCAGTGTGGGCGAGGTCATCATAGCAAAGTTTTGTGAAGTCATTTGTTTGCGACACACACACACACACGCACGCACACCCCCGCACACATGCACATGGCTATGGCGCTAAACAACTTTAAGCTCACCAGTTCAACCAGTGAGTTCATTTTATGGACACAACAAGCACCAAAGCATAATTAATAAAGACACAGCAGCATGGTAAACCCTAAAATTCACCTTGGTGGTTTTCACACATATTTGGGTCGAGCCAGGCGCTGCCACAGCAGTGAAAAGTATACAATGTTTAAATTTTTAACAAATACGGCTCTGTTTCACATATGCTTTTTTATCATTGCGTCCAGCAGTAAAGACTGGAGCTTTGTGTACCCATGGCAACCAGATGTAAGTAGACGCGTTCCAGCTGTAAACCGTGGCTGTGTTGTAAACAAAACACATGAATGATTGAGCAAATTGAAGACGAGACATGGTTGCGTGTGGAGAACAATGTTGGCATGTACTAGAGGATTTCCGGACAAACCAGAGCAAGGCGCGGATTGATTTTGTTGAACCACAAAGTCCTGACCATACGCAGATATTATGAGTGAACAGCCAGGTACCAATGAGTTGTAAACGTGAACATTAACGCTTAGCCTACTGAACCCTTGTTGATAATTTCTCCAGTGTTTGTGAACGCTCTACTGATCTTAACATTTGAAATACATTAGTAACTAGCAAATGTGACCGGTTCGGGCTTTAAACCTCTCCACCAACCCTCTGCGTTGTGTGAAGAACCAGGGAAATTCAGCCCAAACATTCCGCATATTCTGCACAGAATAAAAAAAAGGATGAAACAGCAGCATGAAGGATGTACTGTTTATGCAGCCAACTCAGTACCCCGTCCTCCTCAGCAGCCGGAAGCAGACTGAGCCAGAACACACAATTTTAACATTTAACAGATGAATTAGGATCCAAGACATTAACATATCAATTGTAAAATAAAAAGATAAACATTGCATAAGACATAAAAAAAACAAATGGTAGGGAAATACAACATACCTGCACAGAATAAAAAAAAAGGATGCAGCAGCATGAAGGATGTGCTGTTTATGCAGCCAACTCAGTACCCCTGCCTGTGACAAGAAACCCCGTTTAAACAACATGAAAGAGAGTTGCCACACAGAGCAGCACATGCAGTGTATGGTAGCTAACATACACATGCTAACGTAAAGCTTAACATTCGCCAGAAACATTTCATTCTCCACAAAACTTACAAACACATCAGCAAAGAGCACGTTTTAATCATAACAAAGCAACTTTCTAGCACTTTATCTATTCAGAAAACTTTTAACAGGTAAATTAAACAGGACTCGGGAGAAGCTTACCTTCCTCCTCAGCAGCCAGAAGCAGACTGAGGGAGGAAGCGCTGCTCTCGTGATGTCACGCTCCAAACGAACATTAAAGGGACATTGTGTAAGTTCTCCTGTGTTTTATTCACAAAAAAATGATTATTTGGTTCAAAAGTGTTTTTTCATTAATCAGTAATCACTCCCATCAACAAACTGAAGTGCTCCTCTAAGTTCTAAATTTGCCGTTCGTATCATTCATTTACACATCGAGGGGGGCGGCTCGGTGAAGGCTGCCATGTCGTATCGCCATGTTTTTGCGTTCGGGAGAAGCGTGACGATAGGAAAACACAGAAACTCACCGGACACACTGGAGTTTTCAGCTCAGTTCGAGGTAATGTCTTTGAAAAGTCACTGCGCTGCAGAGGGGAGAGACATGCTGATGCATGCTTTTATTTCCAGTAGAATAGATTACTGCAATGCCCTGCTCTCTGGTCTTCCCAAAAAGAGCCTTTCTAGTTTACAACTACTTCAGAACTCAGCCGCACGTGTTCTGACAAGGACCAGAGGGCGGGAGCACATTACACCAATCTTAAAATCGCTGCATTGGCTCCCCGTGTGTTTCAGGATTGATTTTAAGCTTCTTTTAGTGGTTTATAAATGTCTTAATGGTCTTGGGCCTTCTTATTTATCTGACCTGGTTTTAAGGTATGAGCCCTCGTGGACCCTGAGGTCCTCAGGTACTGGCCTTCTGGTAGTTCCCAAGGTTCGGACCAAAACCTATGGTGAGGCGTCATTTTGCCATTATGGACCCCGCCTTTGGAACAGCCTGCCTGAGGGCCTCAGGGCTGCAGAGACTGTCCATGTTTTTAAGAAAAGGCTCAAGACCTACCTTTTTGGTTTAGCTTATAATTAGGTTTTATTCCTTTTAATAAGTTGGTCTTTTTTTTTTTTTTTACCCTGTCATGGTTTTATTTATTTACTTTTTTATCTTTTTAACTAGTTTATAGTTTCTATAATTCTGTTTTGATTACTGACTTCCTTTAACCAAGTGTATGATTTAGACTTAATTTTTAGCTTTTAGGTTGTCTGATTCTTATTTGATTTGATTTTATTCTATTTTTTCTATTTTAGGTATTTTAATCCCTCCAGTGTTTACCTCATGGGGTCCTCCATGTCAGGGCCTATGCCTGCTTTAGCGTTGGGGCCGTCGCCGTGGTCGTGTCCCTGTCTGGGTGGGCACTGCAGCCTAATAGCTGGGGGGGGGGGGGGGGGGGGGGAATGTGTGCTGTTTTAGATAAACTTGGGGGACTGCTGATGTAATGTGTTGTTTTTTATTATGTGAAGCACTTTGTAAAGCTGCTATGCATGAAAAGTGCTATATAAATAAAATTTGATTTGATTTGATTAGCGTCTCACTGACGCTGGGTTCACGTGCAGTCGGGCAGACGGCCGTTGGTAACAAACCAGATGTCATTTTAATCAATGAAGCCGAGCGAAAGACGGTAAAACATGGGTCAGGGAAAACAATACGACATCTCCATGACAACCGAACAGATGTGGACTGATGTCACTGTAACTGACGGACCACGTCTTCACATAGAGGCCGGTGATAACTTTACATGCAGCGGATGTCGTCAGTCTGCCCGGTTTCACGCGAATGCAGCATGAAAAGTATGAGGGAGCTGCTCCCGATTACAGTGTCCCTTTAAAACAACAAAGCTCACAAATTAATTTTTAATGAAAATAAAAGGTAAAGAAATCATGAACTGAGTAATAAGATAATAATAATAAAATAAATAATTTTAAAGAGGAAGGATTTTTGGTGGAATGCATTATATATTTTTTTCACATGTTACACAAACACAGAGTTACAGGCATGCCGTGCAACCCTATTATTTGTAGCATAACACTGTCAATAAGAAGGATATCCCAATAGTACAATTGCCTTTCCATTACCTGTTTAGTTCAAAAAGGCAGAGTATCTGGGATGCAGGGCGCATTCACAAAGCTTTTTTGATTCGAATCAGAGTCCGTTTGCTCGGATAGTCCGCTTCGTTAGGGGAGTTGTGAATGTGCAAACGGACTCTGATCTGGAACAAACAACCGGACTCGGTCCGCCTGCAAACGCAGGTGTTGGTCCGATTCAAGTGAACCAAAATCAGGAAGGGAACTACAAATGGGCTTTCTGCACAGCTCCAGTACTTCCTGAACTTAATACTGCACCTTTGTTTCCTTTCTTTCATGATTGGATGATCTGATTAATCCAGGTGTGTCTGACCTGAGCAAATGGGAAGACACACCTGGATTAATCAGTTCATCCAATCATGAAAGACAGGAAACAAGGGTGCAGTATTAACTTCAGAAGGTGCTGGAGTTGTGCATAAAGTCTATTGCATTGGCATTGTGGGTCAAATGTTGGACAATGTGGGTAAACGCTACGACAACAAACGTGTGGGACTGCAGTACTTATAAGATGGCTAGTGGTCAGACGTGGAGTTACGAGAAAGTAAAAGCTTTATTTGATATTTGATCTGATGAAATCATATCCAGCTCCTCCTACAAAAATAATGTCGCTTTGAGGAGGGAACAGAAGTTGTGAGAACCTTCTTGTATGTGCGTCTTGTCCTCACCTACGGTGAATCCGAAAGCAGCACCACCTGAGATTCGCGTTATTGGCCCATTTGGCTCATTTGGCAATAGTGCAATAGTGCAACGTCAACGCGATCTCTGTCCGGAAGACCACCCCCGCCCCCAACTGGACCAAGCCTCTAAGAGGACAGAGACTATGCTTTCTGAATGCGTCCTGAGGCTGAGCTAAAGTTGGTGTGTGTTCATACATCAGTCGCACTGCATTTTATGATGACACAAGCCGCTCTGAAACCACCCCCTTCAGCTGGTCCGGGAGCGGGTGAGTTACTACGAGCGCAAGTGGCATGTTCTCACAGACCCTGTCGCACCCAGTTCGAACCCAAAACTCAGTTAGGTCAGCCTACCTGTAAATAGGTCCTGTGTGAAAACACCCTTAGAATACATCTTAATTATGCAAACACAAGATTATTTTGTGTCACCTCAATGGGGAATCTACAGTAACAAAACAGATAACAATTCTAAATACGAAATAGACATGTATTTTCTTTAGGTGATTTTTGTTTTTTCTACAGTGGCAGATTCTGGATCAAAATTAAGCTCAAAATAGGCTCACATTAAGCCCTGTCTATGTCCGTCTGCATCAGCATGATTAAATCAACACAGCTTTGGATGTTTGGTCAACGCAGCATATCGAGCAGAGAAATTTGGGGTCATGTGACTAAATTTTTCCTTTTTTTTTGTTTTAAAGCCCAAATCAACCCTGAAAGTTCACAGACCTCTGATCTCCTGACAAGAAATAGTTGGTTCACCCTCTATGCACAGAAAAGCCGCCAGATGTAATCCCCCTCCCAGGTGGAGTTGCTCTATATAAATGATGACAAAGGTTGGGTTTAGACTACTTGTAGCCTTTGCATGTAGGAGTAGTAGAGGCGGAAAAAAAAAACACACAAATAACAGTGCCGTGGATTGGTGTTCCCTTTGCCTCCATCTGTCTGTCACTGGTCTGTGAAGACATTTGATCTAACCCACATGAAAACTTTCTGTAATACACTAAGTCTTGAAAGCGCTCTCAAGTTTAATTTAAAATGTCACATTGGGGTAAATATTATAAATAAGAATAATATGACATTCCTCTTGTAATGCTTCAAACAGGGTGGTAGGTTTTTCAAATGCAAAAGTAAAGTGTAAAACTTGAAATTGTATAATGCCTCAAAGATGTTGGAAATGTTAATACTTTAATCTCTAAACATTGCACTCACCATCTGGATTCTACCCATGCATGCTGTGGGTGGTCAGAATGCAAGCAAGTCCGTCCTATGATGTCTAATACTGGCGAGTTCCCACTCGGCAATTATAATGCAGCTACTCTCTTTGATCAATAATTTAATGATTGACCATGGCACTTTAACCCAGAGGGGCAGCACCGAGTCCTCCAGGGGCCCACGGCCATGTTTGTCACATTCACTTAAACGAAGGGATCTTCATTGGTGTGAAAAATAGAGGAGTGGGGAAAAAGACAGAGCCTTTCTGCTTCTGTGAAGTCGGGCTATAATGGATGTAAGAGGATGAAATAAAAGTGAGAATATATTGCTGTGGGTGCTGTTCATTTGGTTAATAAGCTATCAGTGGAATAGCTTTAAATCCTTCAACCTGCTATTTTACTTGTACAACTCAATGATAGAATACAGTTGTGTGAAAAACGTTTGCCCCCTTCCTGATTTCTTTTTTTTTTTCATATTAGACAAAGATAACACAAGTAAACACAAAATGCAGTAGATTTGTATTCTATTTTCATTTAAAGTGACACCATCTGAGTTTTAAGAGCAGCATTTTAAAGACACAGCTCCACTTACATTTCACTCATCCTCATCACAAAATAACTACAGATACGGGCATGAAAAAGTTCCACCTTTTTCTGCCAGAAGTGGTGCAGTGATAGTGCAGGAACAGTGCACTATCACTGGCTGAACGATTTGTCCCGTGAATACATCATCACGCACAGTGTCCAAACTTGCTGTGTGGAAATGTCCTTGTTCCGGGCATTCATTTATGCTCTGAAATCGTTTCCCCTGGGCACACAGGTGTTTCTCTGTGAGATTGAATTAATAGACAAGTCGCTGGTAAGTGGCTGGCAAGTGGCTGGCAGTTGGCAGAAAGGGGAACTTTTTTATGCCCAAATGCCTGCGGGCGGCTGTAGCTCAGGTGGAAGAGCAGTCGTCTTTCAACTGGAGGGTTGTGGGATCAATTCCAGGCTTCCCCAGACTACATGCCGAAGTGGCAAGACACTGAACCCCAAGTTGGCTCCCGATGTGCCCATCAGGGTATGAATGTGTGTATGATTGTGTATGTGACTGTGTGAATGTGATATGTAGTGTAAAGCGCTTTGAGCGGTTAGTATGACTGGAAAAGCGCTATGTAAGTACAGTCCATTTACCATTTATCTGTAAGCGTCACAGCAGGTTACTCTTCTAGTGAGACTGCCTGAATAAAGACATGCATAAATAAGCGACATACTGCTGTTTTTACAGTTGTTTGTGTGGTAGAAACAGGCCAGAAGGATTCAAGGGAGTTTCTGGTTAGATTTGTATTGCTGGAAATAAGGGTTCATTTGACATAAGCCAGCTGGACAACAACAGGATGGAGCCAGTTTCCCTAGAGAGTATTAAAGTTCTATTCAGCATTAAAGTGAAGATAAACATTAGACATTGTTTGTATAACCAAGGACAGATAGCTGATTAATGTGGCCTTGTACGGGAACAGGTCGTTATGATCCTTCCAGTGTTTGCGTCGGTTGTCACATTCCAGACTCGATGTTCGCACTTCAGCGAACAACTTGTTTATATGAAATTATATCTTGTCACGTAGCAACTCGTACTCAGATCTGACTTTACCAAACTTGGAATTGTAGTTCCTGCAATTAAGGAGTGATCAGTATTGTCCAGGAGTCAGCAACGTATTTCCACAACATTTCCCAGAAGGCTTAGGGACAACCACTGAGGGTTATAATCAGAGCGGCCCTGCACTGAGAGAGAAGAAATCCACCGAAGTCAGAGAACCTCAGCGAAAGTTCGGTCCGGTCCAGAAGCTTGGCTACTCAGAGTCGGTCAAACACCTCCGTTCGTGCTTTTATAGTCCTAAGTCTTAGTCTGTAATAAACGCGAGTAACCCAAGTTGGTTGTCAGCGTTTTCTCTCTGCACCGGTCCTCCCGCGGCCGGGGCAGCCCCTGAGCGGCAGCTTCTAACTCATACAGGTCAGTACGGCTAAGAATTGTCTTACGACACACAAAGGTTTAGTTATCTATTGAAGCCACAACGAACATGTTCTTCTGATGTAATGTTGCGGGACCCCTCGCAACGACATTTGCACCAAATCAGTTTGTTTTCTAGTCGTACCAGTAACATTCAAACTTGTGTGGTGTCCCTTTAGATACATAAACATGTTGGAAGTGTTTCTGAGTACATACCCGACTGAGTCAGCACGCTGCTTTTGTTTTATATGCTTTTTTTTTTCTCCTCCCCCTTTGTCAAAACCAAGGTGCCCCCAAACGGGGGACTTGAGGCTTGACGGTGCTTTCTGTAGCTCAACAAGCTCACATGCTATGTTGTTACAGTTGTTATAAACAGGATGAAGTGCACTGCACCAAGTGGAGGTGTAGTTTCACAGACTGTCATTCAGTTATGTCCGGTGGTATGAAAAAACTTAATGAAACAATAAATAGCTAAATAAGCAAATCCTGCGCCCAACAGTTCGGTACAGGGTTGTGCCAAACAGAGAGTAGTGTATCGATTAGTTCGGCACAAATATGCATACCAATATAGCCCTAACTATCAAGTGTTTGCGATAACTAGCAATGAGTCTTCTACAGCGCTGTGGAGGAATTTTGGCCCTCTCGTCTTCGCAGAATCGTAATTCAGCCACACTGGAGGGTTTTCGAGCATGAGCCGCCTTTATAAGGTCGTGTCATAGCATCTCAATCGGATTCAGGTCAGGATTTTGACTAGGCCACTCCAAAGTCTTCATTTTGTTGTTCTTAAGCCATTCAGAGGTGGACTTGATGGTGTGTTCTGGATCATTGTCCTGCTGCAGAACCCAAGTGCACTTCAGCTTGAGGTCATCAATAGATGGCCGGAAATTCTCCTTCAGGATTTTTTGGTAGACAGCAGAATTCATGGTTCCATTTACCACAGCAAGTCTTCCAGGTCCTCAAGCAGCAAAATAGCCCCAGACCATCACACTATTACCACCATGTTTTACTGTTGGTATGATGTTCCATTTCTGAAATGCTGTGTTACTTGTACACCAGATGTAATCAAGCTTCAAATCATATCAAGCTTTATTTATAAAGCACTTTTCATACCATTAAAAGGCAACACAAAGTGCTCGACATAATAAAAAACAAATGCATATGCAAATAAAAACAAGCCTTCACACATCCAAGTATATAACACAAAACACAGATGAGATGAGATTTGAGAAATGGAGGGTCCTTGCCTGTTTTATTGAATTGTTGTAAATTTTTGATGTTCCTGAAAAATTTCTAAATGAATGGTTAATTTTGTTTTCTTCCATTTTCTTTCGGCTCCCTGGCAATGTCTTTTCATTTCTTTAATCTTTTAATTTCTCCATGGAGGTAAACTTTAGTTTTTATCAACTTGGTTTTAAGTGGAGCTGCAGCATCAATGGCAGACTTCACTTTGCTGTTAAAATGACCAACAATAAAATCACATGATGCTGTTAAAAACTGTGGAGCAGTTTGCTGTAAAATGTCAATAAAATTTTCAGCCACTTCAGAAGTAATATATCGTTTCCTCACAGTTCTCACAGGGGCCTCCTGCTGGTTAAAACTGCCGATGTTAAAAAATACACAGTAGTGGTCTGACACAGCCAGGTCAACAACAGAGGACACACCAGTGGACAGGCCTCAGTTATGACCAGGTCCAGGGTGTGTCCTCTGTTGTGAGTCGGCTGTGTAACATGCTGTTTAAAACCCATGCTGTTTAAAAGGTTTAAAAACTTACTTGGGCAGGGATCACCAGAGTTATCGATGTGCAAGTTAAAATCGCCAGTCAATAAAATATTGTTATATTTAATGTGTATGGTTGATTAAAAACTCAGAAAAATCTTGAATAAAACAGGAAGGAGGATTTGTTGGTCTATAAACTGTAATGGATAAAATAGGCAGGTTGCTAAAAACAAATGAATGATGCACATATGAAGAATAGTAAGAGTTTGTAAGAGTTATTGGTACTGATGGTATTGATGCTGTTCCACCGCCTCTCTTACCTCCCCTGATAGAAAATAAAGAAATAAAATCTGGAGGGGAAGCCTCGGTGGGAATAACTGTGCCAAGCCAGGTTTCAGTTAAAAAGAGACCGTCAAGGTTATTATCTAAAATCAGATCATTAATAATAAAAGACTTCTTTAACAGTGATCTGACATTTAAAAGAGCCATGTTTAATGATGCAGGTGAGTCCAGTTGTGGGATTGCTGATGAAAGTTCTGTAACAGGAGTTATATGTATTGGATGGAGACATCTTACAAAGTTATGTGGTTATGAATGGGAATGTTGATAATTTCTGCTGGTGATGCGTACTTGTATATGACGATAAAAAGAAGAGGTTTTAACTGGAGAGGATGTGTTCTGGCTGGACCATCAAAAATGGGGGCCTACACCTTCCAAAAAGTTTCAGCTTTTGTCTTGTCAGTCCACAGAGTATTTTCCCATAAGTCTTGGGGATTATCAAGATCAAATCTCTATGTTCTTTTTCCTCAGCAGTGGTTTTGGTCTTGAAACTCTGCCATGCAGGCCATTTTTGCCCAGTCTCTTCTTATGGTGGAGTCACGAGCACTGACCTAAATTGAGGCAAGTGAGGCCTGCAGTTCTTTGGATGTTGTTCTGGGGTCTTTTGTGACCTCTTGTAGGCTAATTTTGGTTGGCTGACTACCACTGGGAGGGTTCACCACTGTTCCATGTTTTCACCATTTGTGGATAATGGCTCTCACTGTGGTTCGCTTTAGAAGTGGCTTTGTAACCTTTTCCAGACTGATAGATCTCAACTACTTTTTTTCTCATTTTTTCTTTGGATCGCAGCATGATGTCTACAGATCTGGGCATGAAAAAGTTCCTCCTTTTTCTGCAAGAAGCGGTGCACTAATAGTGCACCATTACTGCACTATCACTGGCTGAACGACTTGTCCCGCAAATATGCCATCACGTTTGGTGTCCAAACTTGGCGTGTGGAAACATCCTTGTTCCGGGCATTCATTTATGCTCTGAAATCGTTTCCCCTAGGCACACAGGTGTTTTGCTGTGCAATTGAATTAGCAGACAAGTCGCTGGTAAGTGGCTGGCAGTCGGCTGAAAGGGGAACTTTTTCATGCCCAGATCTGTTGCTTTTGAGGATCTTTTGGTCTACTTCACTTTGTCAGGCAAGTCCTATGTAAGTGATCTCTTGATTGAGAACAGGTGTGGCAGAAATCAGGCCTGGGTGTGGCAGAATGAATATCATTATAATAATAACAGTATTTTTTTTTTTGTATAATTCTGTTTAATGCGTTTCCATTTTTGTAACGTACACAACAAACATGCAAACAAACAACGGACAAACTAGCTGCCAGACAGTAAAAAAAGAAAACAGCAAACAAAGAGCAACTGACTAAAAGTTAATAATTGTAACATTTATACAGTGATATGGCAATGAGACAGAAAGGGTCCCCATATTGCCTCAAGTCGATGGTGTCTGCCCGTGTTATTAAAACGGAGACGTTACATTTGTATCACTGAGACCATTTCCTTGAGCCAGTTTCCAAAGTGCGGAGAATAAGTAGATTTCCACGACAATAATAGCTTTTTAGCAACCACCATTCCGAGCTCTAGTGCCAAACACAGATCGGGTGTATATTCCAAGTCATCAATAGAACATCCAAATATTGCAATGTCAGGGTCTGGTTTGATATTTGTAAGGTAACATTAAGAAAACCATTTAAAAATTGAAGACCAAAAATCAAATAATTGGGGACAAAAAGTAAATGTGCAAGTGTGCCTCCAGCCACAGAACATTTATCGCACTGGGAGGACATGACTGGAAACATTCTATTCAGTTTACTTTTTGAATAGTGTAACCTGTGGATTATTTCATACTGGATAAGTTGGTGGCTACAATAAACTGAACAAGAGTAGATTTGTGCAATTGCTTCATCCCATATTTCTTGTGGTACTTCTGAATCCAAATCTTGAGCCCAGGTCACCCGCAAATGTTCTGTAGAAGTGTGAGAAGTGTGAGTTTGGACTCATTTTTCACATAATTGAGCAAATGAGGCAAAATGACCATCAATATATAGGTCCACCAGTGATATAATACCCTTCTCTTTCCAGATAGTAAATGCTGTGTCCATTTGCCCAGGTTTGCCCGGGTTTTGACAAATTGGAACATATATTGAATCTTTAGGCATTTGATTTCCTATTTTAATCTGGTGTCAAATATGCAGAGTTTCTAAAAAAAAATAAAAAATTCTGAAGTGATTTATTAACTGTTGCACTAGAAAATAACAATGTTTAGAGTGAAATAATAATAATAATAATAATAATACATTTTATTTATAGAGCGCTTTTACAGAAGCTCAAAGACGCTTTACACAAGTAATAAAAGAACAGGCAAGTAAAAAGCATTGGGGATCTCTAGTATCCAGGAAGGGACACTTCCTTTCCCTTCACTGTTTATAAGGTTCTCCTTTGCCTAATAAGTGAAGGCCCTGGAGTTAGCAGCCCAATAATAGTCTTTAAAAATTGGGAGTTCAAGACCTCCTTTATATATTGATGTATGAACATGGACTTTAGGTATCCTATGGGACTTAAACCCCCAGACAAAGGGCAAAATAAGAGTCTAAGGGCCTGATTTACAAAGAATCCAAATTGCGAGGCTAATGTCTTTGCCTCGCAAAAAAAAATAGCGTGCGCTGTCATTTTAGCGTTTGCGGGTGATCTACAAAGATTACACATGCAATCTGTAACAGGCGCAAACAGCAGGATTTAAATGAGGATTTAGCATGCGCTCTCCCTGCGCCACAGAAAGTTCAGAAGAGCGTTTACTTTTTCAATATTTTCAGAAAATCAAGCTCACATGAAGTGAAGGGTTTTAATGATGTAAAATGGAGATAGGACGTTTGTACCCGACAGCAACAAAAAGCAGTTAACTCTGATTTTCCACAGTGATGTTTGTCTGTTTTTGCAAATGAACTCTTCATATAATAACTATAAATAAAAACAATGCAGCAGGCTTCCCTGTGGGTCATAAGAAGAGGCCAGTTTATGGACATGGATAAGGAGATGCTGTTGAAGATGATCTGATATTACGCACAGACTGCGCGCTCTTTGGCACAATGCCAGGCGCGGGACCTGTGTAATTGCCCCCCACCCCACACAAAACTCAGTAAAAAGTAGTATCAATAGTTTGTGCGTTACTGGTTATTTTCACTGAGTTTTTTGTGGGGTGGGGGCCAACTTCACGCAGGATAGCAACCTCAGAACAGCAGCAGCAGTTGCTGCGGTGTGGGGGAGCAGGAGATGATTTTAATTTAATATGCCTTTGGCAAAAAATAAAAGAAAAAGACATAATTAATGTCAGCTTTAACTAGCATGATGCTGCAGCTGCAGATGTCCTGGTTCATGTCTAGAATAACCCGTGTTTAACAGTGATGTTGATTGTTATTTAATTAAATAATGAAAACTTGACGTGTCGCCTGAACACATCATGAGAAATGATTCTGACCCGATGTCTGCAGTCCTGTGTGCAGCATTCTTTCAGCCATCAGTGCGTAAAGCTGCCAGTTGTACCTGCTTTTCAGACGTGCTAAATTACACACAATTTTTTGCGCCCGCTTTCCGTTGAACGGTTGATAGATCACATTGCGTGTGTAAAACTGAAGTTTTGCATAGTCTCCTCCCAATATTTTGCGCCTTCTGGCAGAAACGCCCAGTTTGCATATTCATCTGCAGCAGATGCGCAAAATGGACAGCGGCGCTATTTTGCCCCTTAACAGGCACAAACCTCCTTTTGCCCTGCCTTGCAAATCAGCTCCGCGGATTATTGCGTGCGTAATGACGATAGCGCCCGTTTTAACACGCGCAAACCTATCGTAAATCGGGCCCTAAGATTTTAAAGAATGATATACCTAGGTAAATTGGCAAATTCTGAAGTAAATATAAAAATCTTGGTAAGCTAACCATTTTGATTGCATTAACTCCTAACATGGTTAGAGGAAGTTTTCTCCAGGCCTCAAAATTACTTTTAAGTTTCTCAATTAATTCAGCAAAATTGGCTTTAAAAAGATGATTAGGATCTTTTGTCAGTTTTAGTCCTAGATATTAAAATGCTTGCTCACAACACTAAAAGGAACAGAGTCCAAAAATTCTTGAAATAACCTATCCCCCAGAGGCATGAACTCACTCTTTCCCAAATTTATAGTGTATCCAGATATTCGACTAAATAAGTTGACAAAATCCAAGAGAGTAGAAATAGAGTTCTTGGGATCTGATAAACAAGTAAAAGCAGGCCCTATGTCCTGCTTTCTCTTCCGGCTCTCAGCGAGTGCAGACGTGCTTCCCTCTGCTCCCGTCTCCCTGCTTTCCCTGCAATCTTTGTCTTGTCTCTCTCAGAGCTTCTGTCTGTGTTTTCTCCCAAACTTCAACTTTTGGAAATCATGGATCTGGTCGGCTGGTCTCTCAACGCATTGGATAAAATTTTTTCCACCCAAAGACAAGGCTCGGGACAGCCTTCTTGCCCTGCAGAAACGCACCCGGCCGGGTATGTAATGGACTCATGGGGAAAGTGGAGGATTATGTGCCTGTCCGTGCTTTCTGTGGAAGACGTCGAGGACGTATACATTTTTGGATTTATGATAATCGGGTTCCTGCTGATTGGAGCATGCATCTACCTGGTTTATCTGAAATATGGTAAGCTGATGGCAGCGGTTGGCAAGCTGCTGGAGGCTGTTTGCCGTGTCGCCAACACTCAGACTAATGCGATCTGTGAGCAGATTCAAAAACTTGTAGCCACTCTGACTAAGAGTGACAAGCAAGAGGAGATTCTGAACTTGCTGCGCAAGATTGATGCAAGCTTGGAGAAATTGACGACCGGCAATTGATGGAAATGACCAAGATTTGGCTGTTTGGAATCGCCATTGGAGACCGCTGGGACTTAAAGGCAGGCAAGAAAACAGATGTCAGCCTGACCCAAACAATCCTACTTATCTAATCTACTCCCCAATGTCCTTGGAGAAACTGCCGAAGTGAAGCTCTGCAACCCCCCCCCCCCCCCCTCCACGGGAGCAGTAGACACTCTGGCAAGGCTGTTCTTATCACCTACAGACTTTGTGTGTGTGCTCTGTCTCTCGCTCACGCTCACGCACACACATCACACGATACTGACACACACATGTCCACTGCACTGCTGGTCCTTCAACTTCCTCCCACCAGAAATCGGTGGAGATTGGGAAAGATGCGCCCCCTGTTGTTTGGCTGCGTCTCCTCTCTCACTGGGCTCTGGACCCCTCCTCCTCCCTACCACATGTGTCATGATATTGTGATTGTCTGTATACGTGCTTAGTTGTACTGAGGGTGTTTTTTTTTAACCCATTATCACGTCCTCTGCAGAGGGCGGGACAGTGGTTTCCTTTTTTCTCCCCTCCCCCACCTGTCCCAATGTTTTTCTGTTACCCCTCCTGTAAAGCACTTTGTGTGTCCAATGGGTACTGTAAAGGGCTATATAAATAAACTTGATTTGATTTGATTTGATTTGAAGTAAATCATCTGCATACAGTGTCACACAGCTCTCAATCTTTCCCAATTTAATACCCTTGATGCCCGGATGCACACGAATCCCTATAGCTAACTGTTCCAGTGCAATATAGAAGAGCAGAGGGGACAAGGGATCCCCCTGGCTGACCTCTCTACTTAACAAAAATTGTTTAGACTTATTTCCATTTTTAAAGAATTGAGGATCTGGGATTTTTGTACAAAATTTGGACCCACTCAATAAAGGTATCACTAAAACCAAATTTTCCCTGTGTTTTGATTAAGTACAGCCACTCTTTGGTGTAAAAAGCCTTGTGTGCATCCAAGGAAAGTATAGCTTCCCCATTTATATAATAATAGTAACAGTCCTAATAATGATAATAACAGTAGTGATGATGATGATGATGATGATGATGATGATACAAATTATGATGAATAAATAATAATTGCAGCAACAAATCAAACTAGCCTTTAAGAAAAGATCAAACTGGCTGATTAGTTCCAGCTGCCCAAATAACTGCCATTGTTGGTGTCTCCAAACCTGTGGTTCAAACCTGAAAGCTATGTAGTCCTCATTCAACCAAATATTTCATCACTGCAGCAACCCTCTATAGAACCTATGTCCAGTATTCACATTGGTCACTGAACTGTTTCTCTAGTTTGCAGTCTACTGTTCCACAGTCAACTGCTTGATTAATATAAGCAATCATGGTTTTTCTGTGGACGTCACTGTCATTCATATTTTCTGCACCGCTGCAGGATCACAGGGGCTGCTGAGGCCTATCTATTATCAGGTGAGAGGCAGGTACACCTGGACAGGTAGCCAGTCTGTCGCCTTCTCCAAAATGGTAAACATGATCACCTGCGTGTTTGATGGAGAGTAACGCAGCCGTTCTTTGTTTTCATAATCACTGTTACTTTGTGGCTGAAATGTGTGTTCTGATGCAGATTTATCAGCACTTTTATTTTGACAAGGTGTCGGTCCCATTTTTACCCAGTTAGCGCAAACTTTGGGCCAGTCAAAATTTTCCTCACAGGCCCAGATCACTGATAATGCACCATCTCCCCCACCCCCAGAGATGCTCATGTGCCCCTGCCATCAGAATAGCTGCCGCTGCCCCTCCGGGTTAAATGAGCGGTTTCCTTGCTGTCATGTATGTGAGACTGAAAGAATCCCAGGAGCTTCAGGATGCTCTTCAGTCATTTGCTTGTGAAAACTCTACTCTAAAACCAACATTTTGGGCCAACATACACCTGTCTCTCTATCAAAGTTAAGTGATGGAGCGTCATGACACTGTCACATGGTGGTGGGGCGGGGCGGGGCTTGGTAGTAACGGCTTTATTTGGATCAATCAGCAGTTTCTAATTTCCATATAATCTGATTGACAGGAAAACTGAGAAGTTGCATAACAATTTGACTTTTATGCAATTTTTTCCCAAAAATGATTGGCCCCTGAACCCTGTTGGCCCCTGGGTGTCAACGGGGCCAACGGGGTTCCAGGTAAGCCCATGCATTAAGACGGTCTTGACAGTATGACACTGATACTATGAACTATAATTTCTCTGTGACTGTTTTTATTTTTAATATTATTTTTGTCGCTGTTGTTGTTATCTAATATCACTAATTAAGTTTTTTTTTTTCAGTTTCTTGCCATGTTAGTGACTATTGTGAACGTAGTCTTTTCTTTAATAGGAGGGGTGTGAATGAAATTGGGGATAATTGAGGATAACTATTATGAACAGTCTGCTGAGGTTTTTTTTTTTTTTTTTTTTTTTTTTTTTTTAATGCAACAACCAGAACAAAAACGGCATTCCTAAATGAGCGAATGCTTATCAAGATGTCTTCATGCACAAAGGAAGGACAGAGATAAATTAACCTCAGTCATTTGGGTTCAACAAGTTGTGGACTGAATCCACAAATATTTGTGCTCAAATACTTCATCTCATTTTATGAAATGTATCAAGCAATTTGTTTTCCTTTTATAATTTTTCTATCAATTTCTGCGCCACAGAAAGTTCAGAAGAGCGTTTACTTTTTCAATATTTTCAGAAAATCAAGCTCACATGAAGTGAAGGGTTTTAATGATGTAAAATGGAGATAGGACGTTTGTACCCGACAGCAACAAAAAGCAGTTAACTCTGATTTTCCACAGTGATGTTTGTCTGTTTTTGCAAATGAACTCTTCATATAATAACTATAAATAAAAACAATGCAGCAGGCTTCCCTGTGGGTCATAAGAAGAGGCCAGTTTATGGACATGGATAAGGAGATGCTGTTGAAGATGATCTGATATTACGCACAGACTGCGCGCTCTTTGGCACAATGCCAGGCGCGGGACCTGTGTAATTGCCCCCACCCCACACAAAACTCAGTAAAAAGTAGTATCAATAGTTTGTGCGTTACTGGTTATTTTCACTGAGTTTTTTGTGGGGTGGGGGCCAACTTCACGCAGGATAGCAACCTCAGAACAGCAGCAGCAGTTGCTGCGGTGTGGGGGAGCAGGAGATGATTTTAATTTAATATGCCTTTGGCAAAAAATAAAAGAAAAAGACATAATTAATGTCAGCTTTAACTAGCATGATGCTGCAGCTGCAGATGTCCTGGTTCATGTCTAGAATAACCCGTGTTTAACAGTGATGTTGATTGTTATTTAATTAAATAATGAAAACTTGACGTGTCGCCTGAACACATCATGAGAAATGATTCTGACCCGATGTCTGCAGTCCTGTGTGCAGCATTCTTTCAGCCATCAGTGCGTAAAGCTGCCAGTTGTACCTGCTTTTCAGACGTGCTAAATTACACACAATTTTTTGCGCCCGCTTTCCGTTGAACGGTTGATAGATCACATTGCGTGTGTAAAACTGAAGTTTTGCATAGTCTCCTCCCAATATTTTGCGCCTTCTGGCAGAAACGCCCAGTTTGCATATTCATCTGCAGCAGATGCGCAAAATGGACAGCGGCGCTATTTTGCCCCTTAACAGGCACAAACCTCCTTTTGCCCTGCCTTGCAAATCAGCTCCGCGGATTATTGCGTGCGTAATGACGATAGCGCCCGTTTTAACACGCGCAAACCTATCGTAAATCGGGCCCTAAGATTTTAAAGAATGATATACCTAGGTAAATTGGCAAATTCTGAAGTAAATATAAAAATCTTGGTAAGCTAACCATTTTGATTGCATTAACTCCTAACATGGTTAGAGGAAGTTTTCTCCAGGCCTCAAAATTACTTTTAAGTTTCTCAATTAATTCAGCAAAATTGGCTTTAAAAAGATGATTAGGATCTTTTGTCAGTTTTAGTCCTAGATATTAAAATGCTTGCTCACAACACTAAAAGGAACAGAGTCCAAAAATTCTTGAAATAACCTATCCCCCAGAGGCATGAACTCACTCTTTCCCAAATTTATAGTGTATCCAGATATTCGACTAAATAAGTTGACAAAATCCAAGAGAGTAGAAATAGAGTTCTTGGGATCTGATAAACAAGTAAAAGCAGGCCCTATGTCCTGCTTTCTCTTCCGGCTCTCAGCGAGTGCAGACGTGCTTCCCTCTGCTCCCGTCTCCCTGCTTTCCCTGCAATCTTTGTCTTGTCTCTCTCAGAGCTTCTGTCTGTGTTTTCTCCCAAACTTCAACTTTTGGAAATCATGGATCTGGTCGGCTGGTCTCTCAACGCATTGGATAAAATTTTTCCACCCAAAGACAAGGCTCGGGACAGCCTTCTTGCCCTGCAGAAACGCACCCGGCCGGGTATGTAATGGACTCATGGGGAAAGTGGAGGATTATGTGCCTGTCCGTGCTTTCTGTGGAAGACGTCGAGGACGTATACATTTTTGGATTTATGATAATCGGTTCCTGCTGATTGGAGCATGCATCTACCTGGTTTATCTGAAATATGGTAAGCTGATGGCAGCGGTTGGCAAGCTGCTGGAGGCTGTTTGCCGTGTCGCCAACACTCAGACTAATGCGATCTGTGAGCAGATTCAAAAACTTGTAGCCACTCTGACTAAGAGTGACAAGCAAGAGGAGATTCTGAACTTGCTGCGCAAGATTGATGCAAGCTTGGAGAAATTGACGACCGGCAATTGATGGAAATGACCAAGATTTGGCTGTTTGGAATCGCCATTGGAGACCGCTGGGACTTAAAGGCAGGCAAGAAAACAGATGTCAGCCTGACCCAAACAATCCTACTTATCTAATCTACTCCCCAATGTCCTTGGAGAAACTGCCGAAGTGAAGCTCTGCAACCCCCCCCCCCCTCCCTCCACGGGAGCAGTAGACACTCTGGCAAGGCTGTTCTTATCACCTACAGACTTTGTGTGTGTGCTCTGTCTCTCGCTCACGCTCACGCACACACATCACACGATACTGACACACACATGTCCACTGCACTGCTGGTCCTTCAACTTCCTCCCACCAGAAATCGGTGGAGATTGGGAAAGATGCGCCCCCTGTTGTTTGGCTGCGTCTCCTCTCTCACTGGGCTCTGGACCCCTCCTCCTCCCTACCACATGTGTCATGATATTGTGATTGTCTGTATACGTGCTTAGTTGTACTGAGGGTGTTTTTTTTTAACCCATTATCACGTCCTCTGCAGAGGGCGGGACAGTGGTTTCCTTTTTTTCTCCCCTCCCCCACCTGTCCCAATGTTTTTCTGTTACCCCTCCTGTAAAGCACTTTGTGTGTCCAATGGGTACTGTAAAGGGCTATATAAATAAACTTGATTTGATTTGATTTGATTTGAAGTAAATCATCTGCATACAGTGTCACACAGCTCTCAATCTTTCCCAATTTAATACCCTTGATGCCCGGATGCACACGAATCCCTATAGCTAACTGTTCCAGTGCAATATAGAAGAGCAGAGGGGACAAGGGATCCCCCTGGCTGACCTCTCTACTTAACAAAAATTGTTTAGACTTATTTCCATTTTTAAAGAATTGAGGATCTGGGATTTTTGTACAAAATTTGGACCCACTCAATAAAGGTATCACTAAAACCAAATTTTCCCTGTGTTTTGATTAAGTACAGCCACTCTTTGGTGTAAAAAGCCTTGTGTGCATCCAAGGAAAGTATAGCTTCCCCATTTATATAATAATAGTAACAGTCCTAATAATGATAATAACAGTAGTGATGATGATGATGATGATGATGATGATGATACAAATTATGATGAATAAATAATAATTGCAGCAACAAATCAAACTAGCCTTTAAGAAAAGATCAAACTGGCTGATTAGTTCCAGCTGCCCAAATAACTGCCATTGTTGGTGTCTCCAAACCTGTGGTTCAAACCTGAAAGCTATGTAGTCCTCATTCAACCAAATATTTCATCACTGCAGCAACCCTCTATAGAACCTATGTCCAGTATTCACATTGGTCACTGAACTGTTTCTCTAGTTTGCAGTCTACTGTTCCACAGTCAACTGCTTGATTAATATAAGCAATCATGGTTTTTCTGTGGACGTCACTGTCATTCATATTTTCTGCACCGCTGCAGGATCACAGGGGGCTGCTGAGGCCTATCTATTATCAGGTGAGAGGCAGGTACACCTGGACAGGTAGCCAGTCTGTCGCCTTCTCCAAAATGGTAAACATGATCACCTGCGTGTTTGATGGAGAGTAACGCAGCCGTTCTTTGTTTTCATAATCACTGTTACTTTGTGGCTGAAATGTGTGTTCTGATGCAGATTTATCAGCACTTTTATTTTGACAAGGTGTCGGTCCCATTTTTACCCAGTTAGCGCAAACTTTGGGCCAGTCAAAATTTTCCTCACAGGCCCAGATCACTGATAATGCACCATCTCCCCCACCCCCAGAGATGCTCATGTGCCCCTGCCATCAGAATAGCTGCCGCTGCCCCCTCCGGGTTAAATGAGCGGTTTCCTTGCTGTCATGTATGTGAGACTGAAAGAATCCCAGGAGCTTCAGGATGCTCTTCAGTCATTTGCTTGTGAAAACTCTACTCTAAAACCAACATTTTGGGCCAACATACACCTGTCTCTCTATCAAAGTTAAGTGATGGAGCGTCATGACACTGTCACATGGTGGTGGGGCGGGGCGGGGCTTGGTAGTAACGGCTTTATTTGGATCAATCAGCAGTTTCTAATTTCCATATAATCTGATTGACAGGAAAACTGAGAAGTTGCATAACAATTTGACTTTTATGCAATTTTTTCCCAAAAATGATTGGCCCCTGAACCCTGTTGGCCCCTGGGTGTCAACGGGGCCAACGGGGTTCCAGGTAAGCCCATGCATTAAGACGGTCTTGACAGTATGACACTGATACTATGAACTATAATTTCTCTGTGACTGTTTTTATTTTTAATATTATTTTTGTCGCTGTTGTTGTTATCTAATATCACTAATTAAGTTTTTTTTTTCAGTTTCTTGCCATGTTAGTGACTATTGTGAACGTAGTCTTTTCTTTAATAGGAGGGTGTGAATGAAATTGGGGATAATTGAGGATAACTATTATGAACAGTCTGCTGAGGTTTTTTTTTTTTTTTTTTTTTTTTTTTAATGCAACAACCAGAACAAAAACGGCATTCCTAAATGAGCGAATGCTTATCAAGATGTCTTCATGCACAAAGGAAGGACAGAGATAAATTAACCTCAGTCATTTGGGTTCAACAAGTTGTGGACTGAATCCACAAATATTTGTGCTCAAATACTTCATCTCATTTTATGAAATGTATCAAGCAATTTGTTTTCCTTTTATAATTTTTCTATCAATTTCTGCGCCACAGAAAGTTCAGAAGAGCGTTTACTTTTTCAATATTTTCAGAAAATCAAGCTCACATGAAGTGAAGGGTTTTAATGATGTAAAATGGAGATAGGACGTTTGTACCCGACAGCAACAAAAAGCAGTTAACTCTGATTTTCCACAGTGATGTTTGTCTGTTTTTGCAAATGAACTCTTCATATAATAACTATAAATAAAAACAATGCAGCAGGCTTCCCTGTGGGTCATAAGAAGAGGCCAGTTTATGGACATGGATAAGGAGATGCTGTTGAAGATGATCTGATATTACGCACAGACTGCGCGCTCTTTGGCACAATGCCAGGCGCGGGACCTGTGTAATTGCCCCCCACCCCACACAAAACTCAGTAAAAAGTAGTATCAATAGTTTGTGCGTTACTGGTTATTTTCACTGAGTTTTTTGTGGGGTGGGGGCCAACTTCACGCAGGATAGCAACCTCAGAACAGCAGCAGCAGTTGCTGCGGTGTGGGGGAGCAGGAGATGATTTTAATTTAATATGCCTTTGGCAAAAAATAAAAGAAAAAGACATAATTAATGTCAGCTTTAACTAGCATGATGCTGCAGCTGCAGATGTCCTGGTTCATGTCTAGAATAACCCGTGTTTAACAGTGATGTTGATTGTTATTTAATTAAATAATGAAAACTTGACGTGTCGCCTGAACACATCATGAGAAATGATTCTGACCCGATGTCTGCAGTCCTGTGTGCAGCATTCTTTCAGCCATCAGTGCGTAAAGCTGCCAGTTGTACCTGCTTTTCAGACGTGCTAAATTACACACAATTTTTTGCGCCCGCTTTCCGTTGAACGGTTGATAGATCACATTGCGTGTGTAAAACTGAAGTTTTGCATAGTCTCCTCCCAATATTTTGCGCCTTCTGGCAGAAACGCCCAGTTTGCATATTCATCTGCAGCAGATGCGCAAAATGGACAGCGGCGCTATTTTGCCCCTTAACAGGCACAAACCTCCTTTTGCCCTGCCTTGCAAATCAGCTCCGCGGATTATTGCGTGCGTAATGACGATAGCGCCCGTTTTAACACGCGCAAACCTATCGTAAATCGGGCCCTAAGATTTTAAAGAATGATATACCTAGGTAAATTGGCAAATTCTGAAGTAAATATAAAAATCTTGGTAAGCTAACCATTTTGATTGCATTAACTCCTAACATGGTTAGAGGAAGTTTTCTCCAGGCCTCAAAATTACTTTTAAGTTTCTCAATTAATTCAGCAAAATTGGCTTTAAAAAGATGATTAGGATCTTTTGTCAGTTTTAGTCCTAGATATTAAAATGCTTGCTCACAACACTAAAAGGAACAGAGTCCAAAAATTCTTGAAATAACCTATCCCCCAGAGGCATGAACTCACTCTTTCCCAAATTTATAGTGTATCCAGATATTCGACTAAATAAGTTGACAAAATCCAAGAGAGTAGAAATAGAGTTCTTGGGATCTGATAAACAAGTAAAAGCAGGCCCTATGTCCTGCTTTCTCTTCCGGCTCTCAGCGAGTGCAGACGTGCTTCCCTCTGCTCCCGTCTCCCTGCTTTGCCTGCAATCTTTGTCTTGTCTCTCTCAGAGCTGCTGTCTGTGTTTTCTCCCAAACTTCAACTTTTGGAAATCATGGATCTGGTCGGCTGGTCTCTCAACGCATTGGATAAAATTTTTTCCACCCAAAGACAAGGCTCGGGACAGCCTTCTTGCCCTGCAGAAACGCACCCGCCCGGGTATGTCATGGACTCATGGGGAAAGTGGAGGATTTTGTGTCTGTCCGTGCTTTCTGTGGAAGACGTCGAGGACGTATACATTTTTGGATTTATGATAATCGGGTTCCTGCTGATTGGAGCATGCATCTACCTGGTTTATCTGAAATATGGTAAGCTGACGGCAGTGGTTGGCAAGCTGCCGGAGGCTGTTTGCCGTGTCGCCAACACTCAGACTAATGCGATCTGTGTGCAGATTCAAAAACTTGTAGCCACTCTGACTAAGAGTGACAAGCAATAGGAGATCCTGAACTTGCTGCGCAAGATTGATGCAACCTTGGAGAAATTGACGACCGGCAATTGATGGAAATGACCAAGATTTGGCTGCTTGGAATCGCCATTGGAGACCGCTGGGACTTAAAGGCAGGCAAGAAAACAGATGTCAGCCTGACCCAAACAATCCTACTTATCTAATCTACTCCCCAATGTCCTTGGAGAAACTGCCGAAGTGAAGCTCTGCAACCCCCCCCCCCCTCCCTCCACGGGAGCAGTAGACACTCTGGCAAGGCTGTTCTTATCACCTACAGACTTTGTGTGTGTGCTCTGTCTCTCGCTCACGCACACACATCACACGATACTGACACACACATGTCCACTGCACTGCTGGTCCTTCAACTTCCTCCCACCAGAAATCGGTGTAGTTTGGAAAGATGCGCCCCCTGTTGTTTGGCTGCGTCTCCTCTCTCACTGGGCTCTGGACCCCTCCTCCTCCCTACCACATGTGTCATGATATTGTGATTGTCTGTATACGTGCTTAGTTGTACTGAGGGTGTTTTTTTTTTTTTTAACCCATTATCACGTCCTCTGCAGAGGGCGGGACAGTGGTTTCCTTTTTTCTCCCCTCCCCCACCTGTCCCAATGTTTTTCTGTTACCCCTCCTGTAAAGCACTTTGTGTGTCCAATGGGTACTGTAAAGGGCTATATAAATAAACTTGATTTGATTTGATTTGATTTGAAGTAAATCATCTGCATACAGTGTCACACAGCTCTCAATCTTTCCCAATTTAATACCCTTGATGCCCGGATGCACACGAATCCCTATAGCTAACTGTTCCAGTGCAATATAGAAGAGCAGAGGGGACAAGGGATCCCCCTGGCTGACCTCTCTACTTAACAAAAATTGTTTAGACTTATTTCCATTTTTAAAGAATTGAGGATCTGGGATTTTTGTACAAAATTTGGACCCACTCAATAAAGGTATCACTAAAACCAAATTTTCCCTGTGTTTTGATTAAGTACAGCCACTCTTTGGTGTAAAAAGCCTTGTGTGCATCCAAGGAAAGTATAGCTTCCCCATTTATATAATAATAGTAACAGTCCTAATAATGATAATAACAGTAGTGATGATGATGATGATGATGATGATGATACAAATTATGATGAATAAATAATAATTGCAGCAACAAATCAAACTAGCCTTTAAGAAAAGATCAAACTGGCTGATTAGTTCCAGCTGCCCAAATAACTGCCATTGTTGGTGTCTCCAAACCTGTGGTTCAAACCTGAAAGCTATGTAGTCCTCATTCAACCAAATATTTCATCACTGCAGCAACCCTCTATAGAACCTATGTCCAGTATTCACATTGGTCACTGAACTGTTTCTCTAGTTTGCAGTCTACTGTTCCACAGTCAACTGCTTGATTAATATAAGCAATCATGGTTTTTCTGTGGACGTCACTGTCATTCATATTTTCTGCACCGCTGCAGGATCACAGGGGGCTGCTGAGGCCTATCTATTATCAGGTGAGAGGCAGGTACACCTGGACAGGTAGCCAGTCTGTCGCCTTCTCCAAAATGGTAAACATGATCACCTGCGTGTTTGATGGAGAGTAACGCAGCCGTTCTTTGTTTTCATAATCACTGTTACTTTGTGGCTGAAATGTGTGTTCTGATGCAGATTTATCAGCACTTTTATTTTGACAAGGTGTCGGTCCCATTTTTACCCAGTTAGCGCAAACTTTGGGCCAGTCAAAATTTTCCTCACAGGCCCAGATCACTGATAATGCACCATCTCCCCCACCCCCAGAGATGCTCATGTGCCCCTGCCATCAGAATAGCTGCCGCTGCCCCCTCCGGGTTAAATGAGCGGTTTCCTTGCTGTCATGTATGTGAGACTGAAAGAATCCCAGGAGCTTCAGGATGCTCTTCAGTCATTTGCTTGTGAAAACTCTACTCTAAAACCAACATTTTGGGCCAACATACACCTGTCTCTCTATCAAAGTTAAGTGATGGAGCGTCATGACACTGTCACATGGTGGTGGGGCGGGGCGGGGCTTGGTAGTAACGGCTTTATTTGGATCAATCAGCAGTTTCTAATTTCCATATAATCTGATTGACAGGAAAACTGAGAAGTTGCATAACAATTTGACTTTTATGCAATTTTTTCCCAAAATGATTGGCCCCTGAACCCTGTTGGCCCCTGGGTGTCAACGGGGCCAACGGGGTTCCAGGTAAGCCCATGCATTAAGACGGTCTTGACAGTATGACACTGATACTATGAACTATAATTTCTCTGTGACTGTTTTTATTTTTAATATTATTTTTGTCGCTGTTGTTGTTATCTAATATCACTAATTAAGTTTTTTTTTTCAGTTTCTTGCCATGTTAGTGACTATTGTGAACGTAGTCTTTTCTTTAATAGGAGGGTGTGAATGAAATTGGGGATAATTGAGGATAACTATTATGAACAGTCTGCTGAGGTTTTTTTTTTTTTTTTTTTTTTTTTTTTTTAATGCAACAACCAGAACAAAAACGGCATTCCTAAATGAGCGAATGCTTATCAAGATGTCTTCATGCACAAAGGAAGGACAGAGATAAATTAACCTCAGTCATTTGGGTTCAACAAGTTGTGGACTGAATCCACAAATATTTGTGCTCAAATACTTCATCTCATTTTATGAAATGTATCAAGCAATTTGTTTTCCTTTTTATAATTTTTCTATCAATTTCTGCGCCACAGAAAGTTCAGAAGAGCGTTTACTTTTTCAATATTTTCAGAAAATCAAGCTCACATGAAGTGAAGGGTTTTAATGATGTAAAATGGAGATAGGACGTTTGTACCCGACAGCAACAAAAAGCAGTTAACTCTGATTTTCCACAGTGATGTTTGTCTGTTTTTGCAAATGAACTCTTCATATAATAACTATAAATAAAAACAATGCAGCAGGCTTCCCTGTGGGTCATAAGAAGAGGCCAGTTTATGGACATGGATAAGGAGATGCTGTTGAAGATGATCTGATATTACGCACAGACTGCGCGCTCTTTGGCACAATGCCAGGCGCGGGACCTGTGTAATTGCCCCCCACCCCACACAAAACTCAGTAAAAAGTAGTATCAATAGTTTGTGCGTTACTGGTTATTTTCACTGAGTTTTTTGTGGGGTGGGGGCCAACTTCACGCAGGATAGCAACCTCAGAACAGCAGCAGCAGTTGCTGCGGTGTGGGGGAGCAGGAGATGATTTTAATTTAATATGCCTTTGGCAAAAAATAAAAGAAAAAGACATAATTAATGTCAGCTTTAACTAGCATGATGCTGCAGCTGCAGATGTCCTGGTTCATGTCTAGAATAACCCGTGTTTAACAGTGATGTTGATTGTTATTTAATTAAATAATGAAAACTTGACGTGTCGCCTGAACACATCATGAGAAATGATTCTGACCCGATGTCTGCAGTCCTGTGTGCAGCATTCTTTCAGCC
The DNA here is from genome assembly GCA_023101725.1 of Atherinomorus stipes. NCBI lineage: Eukaryota > Metazoa > Chordata > Actinopteri > Atheriniformes > Atherinidae > Atherinomorus > Atherinomorus stipes. The sequence continues at coordinate 815,035 of JALJCO010005358.1, forward strand.
ATCAGTGCGTAAAGCTGCCAGTTGTACCTGCTTTTCAGACGTGCTAAATTACACACAATTTTTTGCGCCCGCTTTCCGTTGAACGGTTGATAGATCACATTGCGTGTGTAAAACTGAAGTTTTGCATAGTCTCCTCCCAATATTTTGCGCCTTCTGGCAGAAACGCCCAGTTTGCATATTCATCTGCAGCAGATGCGCAAAATGGACAGCGGCGCTATTTTGCCCCTTAACAGGCACAAACCTCCTTTTGCCCTGCCTTGCAAATCAGCTCCGCGGATTATTGCGTGCGTAATGACGATAGCGCCCGTTTTAACACGCGCAAACCTATCGTAAATCGGGCCCTAAGATTTTAAAGAATGATATACCTAGGTAAATTGGCAAATTCTGAAGTAAATATAAAAATCTTGGTAAGCTAACCATTTTGATTGCATTAACTCCTAACATGGTTAGAGGAAGTTTTCTCCAGGCCTCAAAATTACTTTTAAGTTTCTCAATTAATTCAGCAAAATTGGCTTTAAAAAGATGATTAGGATCTTTTGTCAGTTTTAGTCCTAGATATTAAAATGCTTGCTCACAACACTAAAAGGAACAGAGTCCAAAAATTCTTGAAATAACCTATCCCCCAGAGGCATGAACTCACTCTTTCCCAAATTTATAGTGTATCCAGATATTCGACTAAATAAGTTGACAAAATCCAAGAGAGTAGAAATAGAGTTCTTGGGATCTGATAAACAAGTAAAAGCAGGCCCTATGTCCTGCTTTCTCTTCCGGCTCTCAGCGAGTGCAGACGTGCTTCCCTCTGCTCCCGTCTCCCTGCTTTCCCTGCAATCTTTGTCTTGTCTCTCTCAGAGCTTCTGTCTGTGTTTTCTCCCAAACTTCAACTTTTGGAAATCATGGATCTGGTCGGCTGGTCTCTCAACGCATTGGATAAAATTTTTTCCACCCAAAGACAAGGCTCGGGACAGCCTTCTTGCCCTGCAGAAACGCACCCGGCCGGGTATGTAATGGACTCATGGGGAAAGTGGAGGATTATGTGCCTGTCCGTGCTTTCTGTGGAAGACGTCGAGGACGTATACATTTTTGGATTTATGATAATCGGGTTCCTGCTGATTGGAGCATGCATCTACCTGGTTTATCTGAAATATGGTAAGCTGATGGCAGCGGTTGGCAAGCTGCTGGAGGCTGTTTGCCGTGTCGCCAACACTCAGACTAATGCGATCTGTGAGCAGATTCAAAAACTTGTAGCCACTCTGACTAAGAGTGACAAGCAAGAGGAGATTCTGAACTTGCTGCGCAAGATTGATGCAAGCTTGGAGAAATTGACGACCGGCAATTGATGGAAATGACCAAGATTTGGCTGTTTGGAATCGCCATTGGAGACCGCTGGGACTTAAAGGCAGGCAAGAAAACAGATGTCAGCCTGACCCAAACAATCCTACTTATCTAATCTACTCCCCAATGTCCTTGGAGAAACTGCCGAAGTGAAGCTCTGCAACCCCCCCCCCTCCCTCCACGGGAGCAGTAGACACTCTGGCAAGGCTGTTCTTATCACCTACAGACTTTGTGTGTGTGCTCTGTCTCTCGCTCACGCTCACGCACACACATCACACGATACTGACACACACATGTCCACTGCACTGCTGGTCCTTCAACTTCCTCCCACCAGAAATCGGTGGAGATTGGGAAAGATGCGCCCCCTGTTGTTTGGCTGCGTCTCCTCTCTCACTGGGCTCTGGACCCCTCCTCCTCCCTACCACATGTGTCATGATATTGTGATTGTCTGTATACGTGCTTAGTTGTACTGAGGGTGTTTTTTTTTAACCCATTATCACGTCCTCTGCAGAGGGCGGGACAGTGGTTTCCTTTTTTCTCCCCTCCCCCACCTGTCCCAATGTTTTTCTGTTACCCCTCCTGTAAAGCACTTTGTGTGTCCAATGGGTACTGTAAAGGGCTATATAAATAAACTTGATTTGATTTGATTTGATTTGAAGTAAATCATCTGCATACAGTGTCACACAGCTCTCAATCTTTCCCAATTTAATACCCTTGATGCCCGGATGCACACGAATCCCTATAGCTAACTGTTCCAGTGCAATATAGAAGAGCAGAGGGGACAAGGGATCCCCCTGGCTGACCTCTCTACTTAACAAAAATTGTTTAGACTTATTTCCATTTTTAAAGAATTGAGGATCTGGGATTTTTGTACAAAATTTGGACCCACTCAATAAAGGTATCACTAAAACCAAATTTTCCCTGTGTTTTGATTAAGTACAGCCACTCTTTGGTGTAAAAAGCCTTGTGTGCATCCAAGGAAAGTATAGCTTCCCCATTTATATAATAATAGTAACAGTCCTAATAATGATAATAACAGTAGTGATGATGATGATGATGATGATGATGATGATACAAATTATGATGAATAAATAATAATTGCAGCAACAAATCAAACTAGCCTTTAAGAAAAGATCAAACTGGCTGATTAGTTCCAGCTGCCCAAATAACTGCCATTGTTGGTGTCTCCAAACCTGTGGTTCAAACCTGAAAGCTATGTAGTCCTCATTCAACCAAATATTTCATCACTGCAGCAACCCTCTATAGAACCTATGTCCAGTATTCACATTGGTCACTGAACTGTTTCTCTAGTTTGCAGTCTACTGTTCCACAGTCAACTGCTTGATTAATATAAGCAATCATGGTTTTTCTGTGGACGTCACTGTCATTCATATTTTCTGCACCGCTGCAGGATCACAGGGGGCTGCTGAGGCCTATCTATTATCAGGTGAGAGGCAGGTACACCTGGACAGGTAGCCAGTCTGTCGCCTTCTCCAAAATGGTAAACATGATCACCTGCGTGTTTGATGGAGAGTAACGCAGCCGTTCTTTGTTTTCATAATCACTGTTACTTTGTGGCTGAAATGTGTGTTCTGATGCAGATTTATCAGCACTTTTATTTTGACAAGGTGTCGGTCCCATTTTTACCCAGTTAGCGCAAACTTTGGGCCAGTCAAAATTTTCCTCACAGGCCCAGATCACTGATAATGCACCATCTCCCCCACCCCCAGAGATGCTCATGTGCCCCTGCCATCAGAATAGCTGCCGCTGCCCCCTCCGGGTTAAATGAGCGGTTTCCTTGCTGTCATGTATGTGAGACTGAAAGAATCCCAGGAGCTTCAGGATGCTCTTCAGTCATTTGCTTGTGAAAACTCTACTCTAAAACCAACATTTTGGGCCAACATACACCTGTCTCTCTATCAAAGTTAAGTGATGGAGCGTCATGACACTGTCACATGGTGGTGGGGCGGGGCGGGGCTTGGTAGTAACGGCTTTATTTGGATCAATCAGCAGTTTCTAATTTCCATATAATCTGATTGACAGGAAAACTGAGAAGTTGCATAACAATTTGACTTTTATGCAATTTTTTCCCAAAAATGATTGGCCCCTGAACCCTGTTGGCCCCTGGGTGTCAACGGGGCCAACGGGGTTCCAGGTAAGCCCATGCATTAAGACGGTCTTGACAGTATGACACTGATACTATGAACTATAATTTCTCTGTGACTGTTTTTATTTTTAATATTATTTTTGTCGCTGTTGTTGTTATCTAATATCACTAATTAAGTTTTTTTTTTTCAGTTTCTTGCCATGTTAGTGACTATTGTGAACGTAGTCTTTTCTTTAATAGGAGGGTGTGAATGAAATTGGGGATAATTGAGGATAACTATTATGAACAGTCTGCTGAGGTTTTTTTTTTTTTTTTTTTTTTTTTTTTTAATGCAACAACCAGAACAAAAACGGCATTCCTAAATGAGCGAATGCTTATCAAGATGTCTTCATGCACAAAGGAAGGACAGAGATAAATTAACCTCAGTCATTTGGGTTCAACAAGTTGTGGACTGAATCCACAAATATTTGTGCTCAAATACTTCATCTCATTTTATGAAATGTATCAAGCAATTTGTTTTCCTTTTATAATTTTTCTATCAATTTCAAATTGTGCTGTGAATGCTAAGCATAAATTTTATGTAATAACATAAAAAAATTGATATATATATATAAATTTTGGATAGCGTAGTGGATAGCGTAGTGGTTAATGTCGCTGGCTTTGGCGTGGCAGACCCGGGTTCGAGTCCCCGACATGGCACTCACATAACCCACTGTGGACCCTTGAGCAGGGACCTTAACCCCCCCCACCAACTGCTCCCCAGGCGCCTTAAATAGCAGCCCACTGCTCTCAGGTTCAACCTGATAGCTGTTACCCCAGCATCCACTCCCAGCTCAACTCTGATGGTTTAATCTCCCAGAAGTTTGTGTAGATACAGTATTTCAAGAATTACAAATTTTATGTTACTACATAAAATTTATATATATATATATATCAATTTTTTTTATGTTATTACATAAAATTTGTGCTTAGCATTCACAGCACAATTTCAACCTGAGATGGGTGAAATTGCAAAGAATGAATTTCCTAATTGGGATGAATTAAGTATATCAATATATATATATATATATATATATATATATATATATAAACTACACTAAAGATTAAAGATGCATCTAATATCTTCAAATGACCACTTCAGTCTATTTCTTTTCTTTTAAACTTGGTTTCTGGGTCATTACTGAGAAGCTGGTCAAACTGGGAGAGTAGTCACAAGTTCTTTGATGCAGTTCTGTGAGGCTGTTGGAGAGATGGCAGGACATATTTCGTCATTAAAGGTGACCCAGAACAGCCTGGTGAATGGATGCAATTTAATTTTATATCTGTTGTGAATTTCAAATCCTTTCCTTCATCACTTCAGTGAGGCAATCTTGGGTGTTTTTTTGCAAAGAAGATCTTTATTGTGAGTCAAATCTGACACTTTTTCTCTTGGCTGAAATAGCGCTCTGATTTGAAACAGACCTGTCTGGCACCAGAGCAGTTTCTAAGAGATTTGCAAAGCTTTTATAATCACAACTTCTCCGTTAAAATTGTTTACCTGAAAACTGTGAAATTCATTTGGTCAAAGGAGCTGGCAGATTTGTAGCAAGCACGGTAGGGGTTCTAAAATGTATGGATATTTCCTAAAGCCATGGTAATTAAGTTAAATACTATGATGAGCTTTATATTTTATGTATTGAAAAATAAAGTTTGAATTTATACAAAAAATAAAATATATGTAGAGAAATAAATAAAATACAGATAAATGAATTAGAAATGTTTATTTATTTACTCATTTTTTTCTAACTTAATCTGTATTAGTCTTTCCAAGGCTAACTTGGTTGTTACCTTTTTTTATCAACAACCCAACTTATAGTGAATCCTTTTCTATAAGAGCTTGATAACGAACATCGAAAGTCTAAGATAAGGCCACAAATGTTTGACTAAGTATTTATTTGTAGCTATGTGGATGATCATTTTTGTCTGCAAAGCATTTCTGTTTCTATGTATTTTTTGTGCGAATATTTGTATTTATAGGAAAAGCAAATTCTTCATGTCAAACAATTTTACATAATGTTTACTTAAATTGTTTCTATGATTGCAAAGGAGAATTCTTGTGTCGGCTACAGCCCTTATGAAATCATTTTCTCATACATATCTCAAAATACACCTATAGAAAAAATGAAGGACAAAGTAAAATGAAAAATTCTACAAGAGCATGCCAACTAGTACTTTCTGTCTGGGGTTTTCCATCCATTTCATCTCTTTTTTCTTGGACTCTTGGTGCCAATTAGTTTTCTTCTTTTCATTGCTTCATCCAATTTATCTGACAATGTAGTCCCATAAAAAGGGTCTTGTATGAAAATAATGGCTTTATTATCCAACAACCTTTGTTGTATGTCAGCAAAGGATTTGAAATGGTGTTCTACAAAGAAAAACAGAGTTATTTCTTGTTTTGTTTTTTATTGTGCAAGTACTCATTGTTAGACAAGCTTGTTTGCCGTTGGCACGTGCCAGCTGTCATTTTCCTCTTTTTAATGGTGCCTCTCAAGTAGCAAACTAAACACTTGTTTGTAAAATCTTCTCTTTTGAGTGAGCATTGTCATCATTTATGGGAGGAATTATGTCTCGAGGAGACAGTCTTATGATACGCTATACCAGTTTTTAAATTGGCATCTGTTGATCTGTCTGTAGTCAGGTGAGTGAACATTGAAAAAGAGGTATCTTACTGCGTCTGGAAAAGGGGAAAGAGTATTACCGATACTTGGGTTTTCACCTGAACAAAAGACAAAGCTGGAGTTCTCAGACCATCAACGAAAACGAATCTACTCTGGGAAGACTGCATACTCTACCTTTAATAAAGCTTTACTCATTCAGGGCTGGTTTCAGCGACAAGGCCAAGAATAAACCAGGACTAGGCCTTTATCTGTACTTTTTAAGCCTGCACTTTTAAGTTGCGTTCCTAATCTTGGTTTAAGATTTTTGTTTTTTGTTAGTCTGAGACTGTGGAGTCCTGAATTAGTTAGCTTTTTTTTCAACCTGGTCCTATTTTCTAGCATGAAATATGTTCATTTACTCACCCAGACAGTTTTGGTGTAACTTGAATTCCTTCAGGAGATATTTTGATCCACTCAAGATCAGCATTTGTCCAATATAATGTAAGTGATGTGGGCAACCTCGCGCAGCCTCTAAATAAGGCATTATCTGCCACAAACTCCTTCATTTCACCAATGTTTTGTTACGAAACATTAGTCGGAGCCCCCCGTGAGCTCGAAGCAGCTTAAAGTAGGCTTTTTTGTGGAGATCTGTCCTTATTTACAAATATTTTTACTGTGTCAGCTTTGATGATGTCACTGTTATGCGACACGATAGCAAGTAAATGTCTGTAAATAAGGACAAGACAATACGGACAATAAGATGCAGTCAAAAGTGAATGTGCTCCCTCCATTCACACAAAAGATGACAGTCCACGAGAGGTTAGCCAAAAATTTTAATGAGCAAAAATTCAAATATCTGGAGGACAAAAATGAAGTGAAAATAATCCTGTAAGATGAATAAAACATGAAGTTGGAACATTGAGCTATGATATAAAAAAAGATCAATTCTAATGAGACCTTTGTCTTACAATCTATTGAACAGTTTTACTGTAAATATAGTTTTTATTTAAATTTTCATGTGTGTTTCAATGACTACAAACTACATTTAAAACGAGGCTTGTTTAAGTCTTCAGTTACACTGAATTTATTTTGTACAAAATAAACTCTATCAAATAGAGAGCAATCAAAAACAATTAAAAACTCCTTTATCTGAATGTATTTATTTATCCATTTGTTTATTTATTTAACTAACTTAAATCCTGCATTGTGCTGGTCACTGCCCAAATTAGCTGTAAAGGTTTTCGTTTGTACTGTACAGAAGCAATTTCGAATGATAGTAATCAAATATATCAGTCGATGTCATGGTAGGCCTTTTTGCTGCATATTGGTCTTGATTTAAATAATCATTATAAGCATTATAAGCATTCTAAATTCTAAGCAGAAGGTAAACCTTCCTTTTGAAGGGTTAATTTAAGAATCAACTTAGTCTTAGACAAGCTGGAATCATCATTCTTGCAACTTAAACTTAATCTTAAAGGTTATTTAAGCCAAATCTTTGCAACTGACTTTCAAGTTGGCTCAAACCAACATTTTAGGGTAGGGTCACATGAACACTTTTGTCACGATTAAAACAGTCCAGAAAAGAGATTAGATCCGTATTTTTTGTGCCATGCGACTGTGCCCAAAGTAGAAGAAGCCGGCCGCACGATTGGGAAGTCCAGAACACTTGACGCAAGGGGGGGGGGGGGGGGGAGAGAGGGAAAAATGGGGGTGGTGTTTGATCTGTTACAGAAGTTGTTTGTCTCTCGCCAAAGCTCCCTGCTGATGCTTCTCCCGAAGTAGACATCCCTCATGCACACTGAGTAATGAGAAACACAGGACACGTTTCTCGGAACTTCATGCTGGCTCTCTCTCTCTCTCTCACTGACGAGGGGCCATTCTTTATTTAAACATTTAACAAAGAACATTTACACAAACGTCAACTATGGCGCATGTACGTGCATAGATCGTCTATTAGTGACAGACAGCGCACTCTTAACAGGTGGTGACGCCACCAGCTGGACTGAAGTTTTGCCATCTCTTTCTATTTGCGTCATGGTGTGATGACGACAGTTTCGTGCTCAAAACGTTTCTGAAAACAACTATGAGACCTTGCAGAGTTGTCGGACCCCTGCTGCAAGACTCCAGATTGTTCAAGTCTAGTTCGATTGAAGAAACCCATGAGACTGTGCCCTTAGTGTGGAGCTAGCTTTAAGCCCTGTCTCTGAAAGCAGCTCTCAATGTTGCAACAAGAAGTTGCATATCTTCTGCATGCAAATCTGTGGTGGATTTTCTTTGTAAAGCGCAGTTTTCTATGCAATTGTCTGTTGGAACAGCAGGACCAGGACCAGTGACTCAAAACAAACTAGACAAACTTAGAAAGTAAATGGTCCTTGTGCTGGGAGCTACTCATAGACTCTTTAGCACTGAACAACATGATTAAAAAGTGGTGTCTTTAGAAACGTCTTCAGCTCTGTTGCAATTTGAACAGATACAGAAGGTCATTCCTGACTATCACAATAACCTTACACAAAGAATATATAATGAATTTCCGTTCTTAGCAGGCAAAAGAATCAGATTATGTTCATGCTCACATATTTTGTTGGAATTAATAGACTTAGGGTTAGCCGCAGGCTTCTGCAGGGCTTGTAATAAGCCTCTGTTGTGCTCCCCTTAGATAAAATACATAAATGGGTTTAGCCATTTTAAATGTTGTCAAATGCCACTGCCTGCATACACTACCAGTCAAAAGTTTGACCACCTTTCTTCCTGTGATTGATTATGGTGGTGTTCTTTATTTGCATGCCCCTGCCGCAGCCCTCAAGGCATTAGAGGCCATTTTTTATGGTGGCTTGCACTTCATTTTTAATGCTAAATCCCTCACCATGACTGATCTGAAATCGCTGTGTTATCACAGATGGTTCCATTGGTATCTACAGTATTTATTTACAAAGCCATGTTTGGGCTTCTCTCAGACTGCCTCCTTATTTTCTCTTCTATCAAATGGATACAGTCTTCACTCCCAGAACATTTCACTGTTGCCGGTTCCCATGTTGTCACTCAATTCAGTAAGACTGTTATGATCAGCACATAGACCACAACAGAGAGAGGGAGACATGGGAACTTATGTATAAAAATATAATTTCGCTAACCCAAAGAAACCAACGTAACCTAAACCAAACTAAACCAACTCAAAAAAACGCCAAGCCTCAGAGTGAGCAAGAGTAAAGACCAGGCCGTTCCCGGGCAAGGGCAGTCTTTCATGCATGCTGGAGACAGTGGCCAGCTGCCTCCAATTAGTCATCGTCACCTGGCCTGAAATAAACAAAAGAAGTTAAACAAAACAAAGAACCAAAATGGCACAGGCCATCAGCCCCCCCCCCCCCTCAAGATTTACAGATTTATATTGAGCTCTTGGACTAAAAACTAAATGTAACTGATGTTAGTTTTCACATTTACATGACAGCATGCCATAGCTGCTCTCTGAGTTTCTCTGTGATGCCCACAGACATGTGCATGTCCACGGGATGAGCATGCACGGCGCCTCAGACAGAGCGTGCGTCTGAAAACACGTCAACCAGCTGAAACTCAGACACAGATATCAGTTTTAAACTCTACTGAGGAGATAAAGAGGGGAGGAGAAGAGGAGGACATGAAAATGGAAATACTCGCACTCCTCTTGCTTGTGAGAACAAGCACGTTGCGGGAACGTGCACAGCTGATACCGCCTTTAAAATCACGTTTAAATATGTCAGCATGTCACCTTAGATCTGAACTTTAAGAATATTTAGTACTACTTCATGGAATAAAACAAGTTTTATCAGGGATTATACAACTCTTTACGTTTTTATGTCCTCTGTGTTTTCTCTTTTTTTTTTTTTTTTATCAGTTTGGAAACGCGACGTGACTTAGTGTAGCTGCTTATGATTATTTACACTGAAATGCTGTAACTGAAAGGTCACTGTTACAGAGTTCATGAATACATCATTCAGCAGAGATGATTTGTAGTTATAGGTTATCAACACAGTGGCTATCACACTTACTGGCGTTCGTCCCATCCTAATGCTGAGACGTTTGATGGGGGAAACACTGCGAACGCAGTTCTGCAATGTCGACACACTGATTTCGTTTTGCCGACTTTGATTCAGCTCCCTCTTCGTCTAAACTGAAGTTCTCTGACAGAAGACTTGAGAGTTGGTGGAGCTTCAGCTCAACAATCTCACATGCATGTTGTTACAAGTTGTTAGAAACAGGATGGTAAGCGCGCTGCGCTGGTCCATTATGCCCGGTGGCAGAGGGAACTTAATGAAACAATAAATATCTAAATAAACAAATCCTGCGCCCAACAGTTCGTGCCGAAACGAGAGTAGCGTATCTAACGGTTCGACACAAATACGTGTACCGTTACAGCCCTTGTGTGAAGGACTGTAAAAATAGAGACCACCTGATCAGCCGTTGATTCCCTGAACGCAGGGAGTTCAAAAACGTCAACAGGTTGTGATCCATGAAAACAAGGAGGGGACCAGAGCCCACATAAACCTCAAAATGTTGGAATGACCAAATGAGGGCCAAAGTCTCCTTCTCTACCACCGAATAATTAATCTGATGCTTAGAGAACTCTGGACCAGTCAGAAGGAAGAGGAGCCTCATGCACAGGACACTGACACTAACACAGTCAACGTCTCCGCAAAGAGCAAAGAAGATGAAGAGAAACCCCAGCTCCCACAGCCCCACCAAAACAAAGCCGAAGACAACCGAGAGACGGAACCTCCAACCCCCTGCAGCCTCGTCTGGATGAAAACACCCCAGAGACCAGCGAAGACAACGACAAATCACTGGAATGGGACACAATGGAGCTTCTAACCTCATGAAAGGGCAGAGCAGACTGAAAAAAAACCCCGCAGAGCAGAATCATCCCTCTACTCTTTCACCAGATCAGCGTGGGAAATAGAAGCAGGAATAACAGACGGGCAAAAGACCGGCAAACCCGGCCCCTCCTCCAAAAGAGGAAGACCCGAGCGCGTGGCATCCTTGGCACGTGTCACCGCACAAGCCTGAAAAACTTCAGGATACACTTTTAATCGGGGTCATTACTCACAAATGGTACTGGAGCCACCACCGGACAACCCGGCTGCTCCGGCCAAACCCGCTGTACCATTCCCAAGAACTACGGTAACCCCCTCCACAGGCAGAGCAGGACGCACGCCCATTTCCACCTGTCCTGTAAACAACTCTGAATGTAACACAAGCTTATGCGCTGGCACATGAAGCACAGACATGCCCATACCCAAGACAGGCAAAGGTAACCCGGTGTCAGACTCCACCGAAAACAGCAGGACAGAAGATGAGATAAATGAATCAAACGCTCCTGTATCATGCAGTATAGTAACCGGCACCCTAACCTGGCAGACCCCCAGACGGCACACACTCACGAGCCCCCCAGGTGTGAAACTCACCACCTCCCTTATGCGTCAACACCTAATCGTCAGCCAGAGCCGCAGCATCCGACACAGAGGTTGTCTTCTGTTCATTGATGTACATGGCGATGCGTTCTGGAACAGAGTTTTCAAACTGCTCCAGTACCATTAAGTTGCACAGCCCATCAAAGTCGGACACTTGCACTGCAGAACACCAGCGACTAAAATGTGTGACCAAATCCTGGGCAAGCTCCATATGAGACTTTCCCCCTTTCCCCCAGGTCCGAAACCTCTGACGATATGCCTCTGGAACCAATTCGTACGACTTCAGGTAGCAGCCTTAACGTTAGAAAGGTTAAGGCTAAGGTAACCTTAGAGAAAGAAAGGCTTTACCACTGAGCTGATGTGAGTGTCAAGTCTGAGATTACTGTCTATGTGCACTCCGAGGTTTCTTGGTGCGGGTTTCAGGTAACTACTCAAACATCCATTTTTACATGTCTACAAGACCTTAACACTAGAACCGCCAAGATTCCAATACTCCTAGAACCGCCGAGGGTGGTAACTTTTACCACCCCTTGCTGTAAGAGCTTCAGTGATGCAAAGGAAAGGTGTAGTGGTTCACTTTCATTTATTTTTTCAACAGTAACATATAGAAAGTAAGAAAATGTAATAAAGCAGTCAAATATTAGAATGTTAAAAATAAAAAATAACAGATTTGGATATTTTAGATCAAGGAAAGAATACAAACACTGGTCTCTTGCTCCTCTCTGTTATCCATTTGCTGCACACACACACACACAAGGACATAACTTTTTGAGATTGCCTAAATAACTTATAGAATAGTTATAAAATTTAAACAAATAATTTATATAATTTTATAATTGCTAAATATCTACACGCACTAACACTGACACTACCGTTATTTTCCAGAGCTCCTAACTCACAATCAGCGCACACACTAGCTATTTCACTGCACTATTCACACATTGCACATGTGTGTATTTTTTTTGGAATATATACTTTTTGGGAATATTTTTTTTAAAAAAACAAACAAACAAAAAAAACGGAGTTCTTTGGCGTCTCACGCAGGCGGCTACAGCTGCTCTAAATGATACAATCACGTAGGGTCAGTCCCTCACTATTCACCAAAAGCTTGAGCCTCTTTTGTGGTTTACGATCTGTGATCTGCTCCTCATCCTTACTTGATAACTCATCATTCGCAGGCAAAAATGATGGGTCGTCACTCTCTCCCCCCAGCGACTCCTCCTCCGTCCCGTCAGTTTCCTCCTCTACCACATCTACCATAACCTCTCCTCCCTCCGACTCTTCATCGCTCAAGTCTTGGAATAATTTCCAGCTTCTTCATTTCTCATCTATATCTCGATCCTAAAAATGACCAGTGTTGCCAGATATAGTATAGGTTTTCCAGCCCAAAAATCTGTCAAAAACCGCAACAACATGGAAAAAACCGCCCAATAGGAAGCTCAATATCCAAGTATCTGAAACTGTTTTATTTACTGTAAAATACAGATGAATACCACTATTATGTAGGAACAGCACATTTGAAATACAGTATAAAGGCAACCCACAACAAAACCGGGTCTAGTGAGGGTGACACGTCACGTTCTCCTTTAACAGGTCACTCTTTTCAGTCACAAAATAAGTGCAATGTACGATCAGTACGCACACACAAATATGTAAAATGTACTTCTGCATATAGAATTCCACAAGTAGGGGTTGTTTACAATCAGAATCATCAATATAAATTCTTCTTACCTTTAAACAGAACAGTGTTGGTTGGAAAGCCGAGCAGCTTAACAGTGAACTTTGCTAATCTGACGAACTCTTATACATTATTTTTAAACCGCTGATCAGTACATGGTTGAATCGAATCTCCCCAGCAACTGTCGGGGAGGTCGGAATGTTGCTGATGTCCATCCATTCCGTGTAAGTCCTGAACGCACGTCCATCAGACTTGACAGGAGTGGCAGGCCCATTCGATTTCTGGAGTCATCTTTAAGCAGAGTAACTTGAGAAAAAGCTCTTTCAACCGGTGCGTTGGATATAGGGAGGGTGAGCAGTCTGATCGCTCCAAGTGCTAAATCCTGAAAGCAGTGGTTTCCTCCAGCATCTTTAAACGATTCCACCTCCAACCAGAATGCGTCAATCGTCAGTTTAGGGGAGAACCCTGCTGAGCCAACATTTCTCCACTGTGTCTCAAGTGAATCCAGTGAGGCTGAAAAAAACTCCTTTGGCAGTTGTTGGACTTTTATCTTGCTGGACACAACTGATGCGGGACACAGGAGCTCGAGCTTCTGGAGCAACTCCATCGATGAAGGTAAGCGCATCTGATACTGGGCCAGGAGCTCATTTAATAAGTCCGTGCACCGAGTAAGGACTGCATTCTTTTTCTCAGCTGACAGAGAGCTGGCTTCCAACTTTTGAACAAACGTCGTCCCCAAGTCGGCATCTGTCGGCAACAGGTAGATGCTGGACGATTTTAAGTCCAGTTCTCTAAGCTGCTGTTCGTTATTCATCCGGAACACGCTCGGCTTCACGATCCGTTTCATTGTGGACATGTACAGCCGGTTGAGGTCCCGAAAGACAGCAAGGCTGTCCCCGGTCTCTAGCTGAAAGCACTTGTTAACAGCTTTGATCTCAGACAAGACAGGACGGAGAAAATGCAGATAAAGACTGTTTGTCTTGTCTTTATACATCTCACTGAGGAGCCGCGCTGCATAACAGTGTTCAGAAGAGGCTACTAAACTAAAATGTAAAGTGAGAGCATCTTCTTGTTCGAGGATTCTATCAATGCAGTCTGCTGTCACTAACCAGCGAGTGAGACTGGGAGAGATTAGTTTCAAAGGACATCCTCCGTTGTTTATTGTCTCGTATATAGTACGATAATCACTTTGACGTTTAGCAGAATGTGCAAACCAGTTGTACGTCTCCCGGATCATATACTCAATATTGCTAGGAAGCTGCTGCATTGCTTTTTGAGCCACGATGTCCAAGGAGTGACATACACACCTGATTAACTGCAGGCCCGGCTGCTTCTGTTTGAGCAGCGTGTACACTGAATGATGCCTCCCGACCATGACGCTTGCTCCGTCCGTTGCTATGCCAACCATATTAGCAATATCCAGAGCATTAGCTTGCAGAAACTCCACAATGGCATCAACAATTCCTGCAGCATCCGCGCTTGAAAGTTCGATCAGCCCCAGATACGTGCTGACAAATTTCATGTGTTTTTTCGATCTGTACTTTACACATATGCAAAGCAACTTGTTCACGGTTATGTCAGTTGTTTCATCCAAGTAAAGTGAGTATGGCGAGTCACCAATGTCCTCACGAAGCTCCTCTCGAAAGTATGGTGCCAGAACAGACTTAATCACAGCTGTACATTTGGTTCTGTGCATCTGAAAAGCCCCAGTTTCATCACGCAGAATGTCAGACAAATCATCCACTGCATTAATCGAGGTGTGGCAAGCGACGTATGTTGCAATGCGGAGCTCGCGGCGTTTCTGGTCATCACAAATCCTGGTGCTAGCATTACTTGTTGTTGCCACCAAAAAATCTTTGACGGTGGGAAGACATCGCGTTTTATGCTTCTTGGTCTCAGCATGGTCCTTGAGATCTTTGAGATGTGCCCGAATGTCCGTATTGCAAAACTTGCAGTGGGCCTTGCTGTCGTCATTTTTTGATGGCGCAATCCATAACTTCAGATCACTGTCGTTTTCCCACTCCTTTCTGTAATTTTTTTTGTATTTTGCCCACTTCGGCATTTTTCCCTGGTTTTAGTCTACTAGGTAGGCTACTGCTATTTCCCCTTTTGCTAAAACTAGCCTCACCGAGGTTCACCGCCAACATCAGTCTCGGCTGTCAACGCCTTGGTCGGTGATAACAGCCAATCAAAGATGAAGACAGATCAGGGGACGCTATCAACTAATATGATGCTTATTAGGAGACTGACAGGTGACAGTCACCAATCAGTAGTCACGTGTCTCCTAATACTGATGAATGATTGGTTGAAATAGGGTTCACTTAGGTTAAATTAAAACCGCCGAATTTATTCCAAATCCGCCCAAATTATGTTCACCCGCCCAAAGCAAAATTTACCAGCAAAATTAGACTCAAAACCGCCCAGTTGGGCGGGAAACCGCCCAACCTGGCAACACTGAAAATGACTGAGTCACTCCTTGACAGCTGTCAAACTCAGACGCGTTGCTAGGCAACCGGGAGTAGCGCTCGTGGGAGTGGCGCGAAAACACCTGACAGCTGAATAGAGCGTTTTAGATAGGGGGTAAAAGTTACCACCCGTGGCGGTTCTAGGTATAAATGGTCTTTTTTTTTTTCTTTTGATGACACACTCACCAAAACCTACTGTATGGTTACTGGACTCTTTTTAGAAAAAGCCACGAACTGAGAACAATAGGGATTTTATTTTCACAAAGATATACAAATTTAAAAAACCAACGTGGTAACTTTTACCACCTCGGCAGTTCGAGTGTTAAAGGAATAGTACACCCACAGAATGATCTAACTTTATTTTCCACTTACCCTTATGGTGAGCAAGACTCTGGACCACTTTTTTAATATGTCAAATGCAGCCGGAGATCAGGACGACTTCTGGTTTCCCCCCCGACTTTCAAATAATGGAGTTCACCAGGGTCCGAGCCAAAAAGATCCTTAAAAGTCCACAAAACTTGTCAATATTCTTCCATATTGCTCGTCCAATGTAATCCAAGTGTCCTGAGTAGGTAGCAACCATAATTTACTTGCAATGACGTCAATTAGTATATTTTTAGAGCCTAGACAATACTATATCACATGTCTAGCGAGCACGCTAATGCACGTTCACAAAACTACGGAAGCCATGGCAGACGAGATCGCACGTTCTCTTTTTCTTTCTTTCTTTCTTTTAAATCAATATCCAACCCCTCCTGTGTTTGTCCCGGTTTGTCTGGGGCTCTGGTGCTCTTACCACAATGTAAACAGTGAATTTCTTCTTCTACGATTGCATAATCCGGCTGCATTTGACATATTAAAAAAGTGGTCCAGAGTCTTGCTAACCATGAGGGTAAGTGGAAGATAAAGTTAAATCATTCTGTGGGTGAACTATTCCTCTAAAAGTGGGTACAAAGAAAGAATGAACTGTCTTTACCATGGTTACATTGATAAACAAATTTATCATTAGTTAAAAGGGTCATTTCTGTCCAGCTCATGTTTTTTTTAAGATATACATAAATAAAGCAGTAATTCACAAATCTGTTTTTTCTATAATTGGTTAAATGTTTATTTTCTGGCAGAAGTCACAGGATTTATAACAACCAGGCCTTAATTACTATTGTAGATCCTAATATTGCAAAAATATACTTGGATCTCTTGATAAAATTAAATGTTTGCTCTGGCAGGCACTAGGGTTATTGGTTCAAGTGAAGCACTTTGTAAAGCTGTTATGCATGAAAAGTGCTAAATAAATAAAAATGTATTTGATTTGATTTGATTTGAAAATAACAATTATTTTGGACCAGACCAGAAACAAGAGACAAGAGTCACTGTGTCTCTTTGTGGTGCTGGTCCTGGAACATGATTGTACACATTTCCTACCTGTATGAATTCCTATGTACTGATTAGCCAAATTGCAATGATGTACATGTCTATCAGTTTGGGTTTTTGTGATTGTGACAGGCAGATTTCTTTTGTTTATGATTTCATCCTGCTGGAGGGGATCGTTTTAATTCCACTGGATTCTTGTAAAATCTCTGGTGCCATATTTGACTCTGCAAGATTAACTCACATAGATTGAAACTAAACTAGTTCATGTTCAAATTTCACCTTTCAATATTGAAATTCAGTTCACTGTCCTGAAATTAATTAGATCACATCCACTTTATTATGACCTCTGAATTTTCCTCAATTTTTTGTTGTATCGTGTTATGATGTGCTCTGAACTACTGGGACAGCTTTAACACATCCAACAGCAACATCTCCCACACCTAAAAGAAGCTAAAAAAAATGGCAGCTGCTGCATCACAGTGCAAGAGTCAATGATTGTGTAGCCGTATGCTCCAAGGCCAAAGCAAAATGTGCTGTCTGTTGCACAAAGCTCGCCAACAAGCATAGTTCTTTGTAATCTTCTTTTTTCAGCTCTCCACTTTGTTAACTTTTGTCAATTCTCCTGCAGCAGAAGCATTTCTACATAATCAGACATATCTATAATAGCCAAATGCTTCTGCTTTAGCTGTATACAATTTCCATGCCTATGACTTTAGCAAAAATCATTGTGAAGTATTTAGCTTTTGCTGTAGTTCATTCATACATCGTTTATACAAGCACAATTTTAAACATTCACTGTCCTCAAGAACAATCTTTCAGTGCTGCAAGACAGACAAATACAGCCTCATAAAAATTCCTAAGGATAAGATTGTCACTCATGAGCGGACTCATTTTATTGCATCCATGCACTACAGTACTACTGGGTGACTGCTGACGGTGATACAGACCTACAGCAAAATCATTGTCTTTGCTTGGTAACATGACCAACTCTTAGAACCTGCTGTATCTGCAGAGCTTTTGCAGGCATTGAGACAGTGTAATTTTACCCTTTTTGTGATATCACTTACACTAACCCCTAAGGAGCTCCCTTGGTCCATTCAGATAACACTGTGACAGCTAGAACAAGGGAGAACACCAGTGCCAAACCAGTAACTACACAATACACCTCATGCAGTGTCCCGATAGACTACACATCTGCACTACACTGCTCTTATCAGGATGCTTCAGCCAGCCCTCGAAGGCTTGCTAAACATGTATTGTAGACTATTCCCTACAGAGTTAGAACACATGGGAGGACACACTTGCACCAAACTATCTCCACCAATTTATGTGGTGGTAGTTTTTTAATTTGCATGAAGATCCAAGATTTTTTTCTCCTTAAATACTAAAGATTCCTCCATCTTGCCTCTCACCTCTCATGCTGGAACAAAGTTTGACGTAGAGAGAGCCAAGGTGATGACAGGGTTAGCATTTGTGTCAAATTTGAAGGCTTGCTTTTCATTACATAACCCTGCATGCTGAGTTTAGGCAAGTGTGATACTTTCTCCTCCCAAAACACGCTGACTTAAAGCTTTCAAAAAGCATATTTTTAAAGTGTAGAAAAATCCACTCCCTGTTTTGCAAACACTCATTTTCTAGTACAATAAGTGTTTACAGGCAAAATACTTTTGGGCCAGTGAGAATAAAATGATGACACCAAAGGTTGCTCCTTTTTCGAAAGTATTACTGTACTATTGATCTTGTGTTTGTTACTGTATATACTGTATAAACTGCAGCTATAATTCAGCTATGCTCATATGTTTGTGTGTTAGTCCTAGTTTCAGGACACAGTCAGCTCTATCAACTCAAATGAAGCTCCATCAAAAATGCATTTAAATTATTGCTAATTACAAGAGCATCTAAGTTTAATTCATGCAGTTACTTTAACAGAATAACTCATCACCTGGTGAGCTTTCTTTTATCCTTTTCACCCACGAAGCAGTATTCATCTTTTTCTCTAACCCTAACCCTTGATCTATTTATCCATCCATCCTCGTCCCTAACTCGTTCTTCATGCTAAACTTTCTTCCCCAACTGTCCCCCCCCCCCCCTTTATGCTCTTCTCTCCCTCATCCATCCTTCCATCATCCCCTTTATCTGTCATCCTTGACACCATCTCAGCTTTGTGGTCCCTCTTATAATTTATTTCTTGTTTGTTCTAGGTACCATGGGTGGGGTTTGTTGTCCTGACTCAGTGGTCTGGGTCACTGACAGCCTGAAACCATGAACCGAGTCACTAGAAAGCTCCATATTCTTATTTCAGAAAACAAAAAAGTCTAATTTCTTCTGATATTGAAAAACATTTCTAAAAAAAGGTCACGCAGAGTTAAAATGGTGATAGCTACAAGTTTAAATCCTCCCCACCAGTAGGTCTTGCACTAACACTGGCTTACTCAATTACCATTGGCAACATTTCAGAACTGGCTAACTGTTAATTAGGATTGGCAAATGTTTAACAGAAGAAAGTGGATACCTCCTTTGAGCCCCTTTGCTACCATTACCCTCATCCTGCTTCATTTTTTGTCTACTTAAATTTGAGAAATGTAAAAAAAAAAAAAAAAAAAAAAAAATGCTATCTCAAAGCAATCGAACTAAAAACTCCTGAGCTAATAATGGCGCAGAATCCTTTAATGTAGACTTTAGCATGGTTATCAGATGTACATTTTTTTGTGTTTTGGAAAATTGATAAAACAATCATTGATGTGCTTTTTTATGTAAAATTAATACTTTTGTTCTGTGCCCCTCTAGAAATTCTGTTGATCTATTATTTTTAAAAAATTAATTGCTTTCATAAAAAAGTTGTACGTAGCTATCACCTTTAACTTAAAGGCTCTATAGAAGATGTTTAGGCATTTTAGAAATCAGACTGTTAGCGAGTTTTTGAATAATGCGCAAGCAAAATACCAACCTGCTAGTTTCACAGCTCCAGCCCCCAACCACCGAACTTGCACGAGCCACTCCATGTTTAGCAGACAGCAGGTACAGATTCTCCCATTGTGTCACAAATGCAAGTTAAACAGAATGTTGTTGTCTAAACATTGCTTACTGCTGGCAGAATGATGTTAGCTAGTGTACACCTCAGACGAGAGTGCGCTGCTTCCGGTACGCAGTATTACTGTCACCAATCGATCACTCTCATTGATCAGTCTTGCCTATTACCCATTGAACTGACCATCAATCACTCTTACAACAGTAATAAAAGTGATTGACGAGCCAACAGACAAATGAAAAATGTAAGGAATGCAGAGATGATTGGCGGATGTTTTTTCAGCCCCATTACTTTCACAGCTGATGTATAATGACATATATATTTTTTAAGTTTTTAATTAATCATAGCGTATGGGGTAGTGAATCCAATTTTATTGAATATTGCAAAAATTGTTGAAACATGGTCTATAATGCCTTTAAAGCAAGAGTTGGTGATCTGGCTCAGAAACACTTTTTGTTATACTGGGTGAAATGGTCCTTCCATCCTTGCAGTAGTCAATACATCATGTATTCATAAAAAGGAAGGAAAAAAGTCAGACCTCTGTTAGAGCTGCAGTTCTGTAAAAACTCTGACCAACCCCTGCCATTCGCAACGAAAGGCAGGAATTGTTCATTCGCAACGTATAGAAATAACGAATTGATGCCTTTATGTCTAGTCTCCGTACCTCTCCTCTCTCCTTCACCCACGTGACTCCCCTGTGCCCCGCTAATTGTAAACAAATATAGCTAACGACTGCTAACTGCTGCTGCGCCAAAAAAACAAACCAAAGCAAAACAACAGATAAGGATTAAGTCTTGGAGGCATTGAGGTTTGTATGTGGACTTTTTACACTGCAGAAGGAGTTGGAGGTGAGTAGATTAAAGCTTTTAAAAACGTGGTTTGTAAGCAGTTTACCATCAAGCTAACGAGCTATCCACTCGGCTGTTATCGTTAACCTGCTTGTAAAACATCGGCACATATGACCCTGCGCTCTGAAGGTGTTCTTTCAGGTGGTGTGTTTTTTTAAACTGTCGCTTGCTCAAACCGTTTTTCCAACATTGCCAACCCTAGCTTTACTGTAAGTAAATTATGTCATGGCAAGTCAAGGGTTTCACTCTCAAACAAAGGACTGTGTCAGCTTGTTGTCATTAACCTGGATCAAGCTCTGTTTTAGTGTGCGCTATAAGAACTTCTTCTTCTTCTTCCTCCTATTCTTTGTTGCATGGAATGTGTTGTTAAATGTTTATGGATTGTAGTTGCTAAATGTTTGATTTCATTCATTCCCATAAAAAAAAAAGAATAAACTAATCTCAATATCAATCTGCAGAAATAAAACAGTTTGGATTTATAGCTTAAGATCGATGGTTTCAGTGAATGCCTTATTAAAAAAACTTTTTTAAAAAACTCATCTTACTCTCCGTTGCTTATCTACAGTATTAAGTTATATTAAGTCCTAAATTTCATGTGTGAGAAACTTACAACTTTGATCAGTGTCAATAAAATTCCTGACAGTAAATCTTCCCAGCTACAAGAAGCTACTAGCTTGTGTTACAGAGATCCAAGTCCATCCAAGGATAGATCGGCTTCACAGAGCCGTGCCTGCAGGCAAGGATAATTCCAGCACTGATTAAAATCTTTGACTCAAATCCTGGCCCTGTTTGAAGATGCATGTCCTCTTACTGTGCACACATTTTCTCTAGGTTGCAGGTGTCTGGTCATGATACCGCCC
Source organism: Atherinomorus stipes (assembly GCA_023101725.1). NCBI lineage: Eukaryota > Metazoa > Chordata > Actinopteri > Atheriniformes > Atherinidae > Atherinomorus > Atherinomorus stipes. The sequence continues at coordinate 836,801 of JALJCO010005358.1, forward strand.
TAGGAATGCAAACACTGATAAAATGAACTATTACCCACAATTTGATTGAACTGCCAGCTCCAGTGCACTTTCTCTATCTCCTTCTCTCTCTTTTCTTTTACAAACCAACAATTGACTCTAGCTGTAATAGCCTCTAGAATATAATAAAAACAAGGTTGATTCCTGTGTCCTCTATTATCTATTCATTATGAAAACATGATTTAGGACCCTTGCTGTTCATCTGCAGTCGTAATGTATGTCTTTTGTGGATGACCCCTGAGAGCACATAAAAAACTGGTGGATCCAAAATGTCTTGTGTAGTTAAGTTTCCAATAAGCAGTGCTATGTAAAATATGAGGGACTGAGTGGATGATTTCTCACAGTGGAGATTTATTTTTTGTTTATTATAAACAAGTTCATAAACAAGTGGCATGATGAACTCTGATCACATGTAAAATTAATTTTGGAGCATTTGTCCTATTTTAGTTTAGATTCAGTAACTATTTAGAGTTAGTAAAAGCTGAGTAGTTGGAGTTATTCAAACATAACTAAACTGTTAACTTCTTGCATCTCTGATGCCAAACAGCTCAATTCATATTCATTCTCAGTGCAGACCTGGTGCTCTCTTTTTCCATCCATTTATCTGTAAACATGATGGTAAATATGAAGCCCCACTGAGAGAGAATTGATTTTTACAGTCTACATCAGTTTTATGCTGCAGCTTCAAAAGTGCAAAGAGGAAACGCTCAGCTGTTTTGTGCTTTATTCCATGTAATTCACACATGCAAATGATGTGCATTACTTGAAGTTGGTGTCTGATGTAAGAGTTGGAATTCATCACCTAGATGTTTACCTTGACTTTTATCTAATTGGCATTTTAAAAGACAAAAGAGGGGTTTGCATTCTTATTTTGTCATCATATTCATTTATCCATAAACTAATGCAATTTTAAACAGCAACATGATGGTTTAATTTGAGAACAGTCCCACAAAGAGAGCACTCATATCCTGTTTGTAAAGACTTTGCTGAACCCAGTCTGACTCCAGGTGAAAGTTGGTTTAAGCTATGGTCTAGTTCCGGATTTAGTCTTATTTAGCTGAGAGTTAGTTGAGACGATTTCAAACAGTTTCCATGCATGCACTGTCCACATACTGAACACTTGCGGGAATTGGCTGTGTGAGCTGAGGCCCCGAGCAGAGGAAAAATGCTCTTGGTGGAGGAATAAGTTGTAAACAACTTTTTTAGACTCTTCTACTCTGTTCATCTGGTTTCCTGCTGCAGCATAATAAAGATGCAAAATGACAACTGGGGCTTTGTGGGTTTATTTCTTACCAGTTTTATGAAGGATCTTCTAGACGATATCCTAAAATTTTAGCTCCAATAATCCAACTTCTGTCTCTACATTTTAACTGCAGATCTGTCCTAATTTAACATTCAACCTTCTGAAAACTTTATCAGCAGGGTATTAAAATACACTCATCTTCCAACAGATGCATGTAACCAGACCCCTTAGGAAGGAGCAGGGCTGAATTCTTAACATTTGCTCAGGGCAACTACATGTAAAGCAAATTCTGCTAAGCAGGTAGAAAAAAATTTAGTCAGGCAAATGAAAATAAAAGGAATGCCTTTTTTATTCTTAATACCTGACAGTGTGATGGGATAACAACTTCCTCTAATTCAGTTCAGTTCAGCTTTACTTGTATAGCACAAGCCACAATATAGTCAGACTCAGGAAGGGCGGCCATCTGTCTCAACCAGTTGGGGGTGGAGATGGAGCTGGCCAACGGCACAAGAAAAACTAAGCAGATGTTTTGAGACAGCTAAGCAGTGTCCTGTCTGCTGATTTTCGTCTTTTACTTTTCAAAAACAAATTCAGTCTGCCACATAAATACATTCCCTCTGCAAATCACCAAAATAAAACTAGTGATGGGAAGTCCACTTCTATTTCTTAGACTCAGCTCCCTTGGAGTTGATTCTTTCGGCTATCAAGGGGCTCTTCATTTAGTATCAATCAGAGTTTCTAAGTCTAACAAAGGAATTATGAGTGGTTTGTTGGTAAGCACTTATTCATTTGAATTTTGTATCACGCATGTCTTAGTTTTATGGGGTTGTTTATTTCCGAAAATACAGTAGCCTATGTGGTCTGTGGTAGTTCTAGTAGTTTAATAAAAACTTAAGAAATAACACACAAAAAAAGAAAAGGGTCCAAATCAAATCATTCACAAGGCCCTACAAAGGCTCTGGCCAGCCCTGGCTAGACAGGGCAGGAAAAGGGGTCAACAGGCACCACAACCCTAAGCCAGAGATATCTAAAGATTACGAGACATTCAAGTAAATTATAAGAGGGGCATGAGAATAAAGAGCAAAAGTGCAGGGAAGTGCACATAACCTTTGCCTATGGTAGCATAATTACAAGGGATAGCTCAACATCAAGTTCATGGGAAAAAATGCAAAGCAAAACAAAGAAATGACCAGAGAAGCAGCGTAACATGACTTTGGGAAGTTTGTTTGACCAGCTCTGTTAAAATTTTTGTTGTGGTTTTGCCTCTTAGTGATGACAGTGACTGGATGAGGATGCAAAGGATTCTGTATTAGTTGAAAAGCAGCATGTCTTTTTCATGAAGCTGTTAGAATTGTCTGGCAATATCTGTCTCAGCTCCAAACTTAATTTAAGGACCCATCATTTTGATGGTAATTAATGAATTTACACCATGATAACATGGTACTATAAAAAAAAATTCAGTTAGTATCTCAGTGTAAGGACAAGGTTTCTGTAAATTATTTTAATAGTTTATTTTAACAACAAAGACACATTTGATAAGTGGAATTTAAGGTATTAGAATAAAAATAGTACAAAAAAAAATCATAATCATCTTCCAGACATCTTTGTGCAGCCCCCTATTTGGCAGACCAGAAGAACTTTATCAGAGTACATGCTAATTAACTCTGGAGGGAGGTACTTCCTTTTTATGTAAGCACAACCTTGATAAAAATAAATTTGTCCCTCTGTTGGTTTAACTGATTAATGGGTCACTCCAGCAGGGTAGACGGAGGAGGAGAAAAACTTTAAGAGAACTGCAGGTTCAAGCAGGAGCTGTTGTATATAATTTATGTTTTAAGATGTGTATTTCCAAAAAGAGCATTTGAATCTGTAGAAGTTTAATAGCATAACTGGGACTTATTTGTTGGGTTGTTTTTCTTTATCACAAGCTGTTTGCAAATGTGTGCCTATTTATTCCTTTTTTGTCTTTTGTCAGCTTAAGCCAGCTTTAATTAAGTTGATTTGTTTTTTTTATGAAAGACAAAGTAAAAGTAAATTGAAAGGAGCAGTTTGCCTGATATTTATCCAAGAAGACTGTTTTAGCGTGAGTTACCATGTTCTGGAGATATCCATGAACAGTTGATCTTGTTGCCATTCAGTATTCTGCAGGGAACTTGTGACACACCTCAGCATTTTTGATGAAACACCTTATAGCATTAACACTACTTTAGGAACAGCCTTCCCCACCAGGACAGCAGTGGGCCTCATAAGCAGTTTAGGAGGGGCTCCAAAACCAAAAGAAAGAGCCAGTAATCTTCAACCATCTCGCCTTGCAGAGCTTTTGGAAATTTCCCAGCACCAGACAATCTTGGAACCCACTTTGATTTTCTGTCCATGTCTCCACTACTGAGATGATTTGGTACCACATCCTTCTCTCGTACAATGGTGACTCCCCTACTTCTCATAAAAGTAATGGAGCTGCATGCCACTTTTTTGGTCGACCCTTCTATTAAAATGAAATCCTACTGTTGTGCGAAGGGAAGTATATGTTAATGACCTGAGGCTCATGGATGTGATAACATGGCTGAACTGACCCAAGAAAAATGTGTCATCCAACCTTTTTTAAATTTGATTTTCAGCATGTCCGCTGTAGGACAAAGTTTTCATTGTAAAAAAAAAAAAAGAATTCCCCATCGTGCTAAAAACAGAAAAGGGTTTGCAAAGAATACTTTAGAAGTGAAGTAGAAGATATGAAATTCAATGGGCTCTATGCTCTGCTCCCCTACATCCTGAACTTAAAGGGATACAACACCCACAGAATGATGTGCTTTCATTTTCTACTCACCCTCATGCTGAGCAAGACTATGGAGCACTTTTTTAATATCTCAAATGCAGCCGGAGATTGGGGAGGTTTTAATTATCCATCGACATTCATATAATGGAGCTCACCGCTTCCTGAAACAAAAAGGTCCATAAAAATCCACAAAAACTTGGCAAGATTCCTTGCTGCTCGTCCAATGTAATCCAAGTGTCTTGAGAGGGTAGAAAAAGATATACTTTATTAATCCCAATTAGGAAATTCATTCTCTGCATTTAACCCATCTCAGGTTGAACCTGAGAGCAGTGGGATGCTATTTAAAGCACCCAGGGAGCAGTTGATGGGGATTAGGGACTTTGCTCAAGGGTCCACAGTGGTTTACTTGAGTGCCATGTCAGTGACTCGAACCCGGGTCTGCCCCGCCAAAGCCCTCAACATTGCCACTACCCCAGGGTAGTGTCCACAATTCACTCGAAACAACATCAGTCAGTATATTTTTATAGCCTAAACAGTAGAACTTTTATATAATGGACACATGAACACAGCATACAGAGACACGGCCACTGACATGCTCCTTAGCAATTCCCACCCCTAGTTTTCAGTCATCTACAAGCTTTTCATAAGATACATGTTCAACAACAAGAAAGGGATCACCAGTCATCTCAGTGCATGCATACCCATAGAGACTTGAATTTTTGTTGTTGTTGTTGTTGTTGTTTTTACACAAAAACACAATCAATTACTATGTTCACACATTTCAGAAAAAAAAAAAAAAGTCACTGTATTGAGTGGCCCTGTCTGCGGAACTGATAACGGAGACATCTCAGTTTTTAGCAGTTCAGTTCTGAGTGCTGGAGCATTTTCAAAGAACAAATAATAATTGAGAAGATAGCTGAGATCAAACAACCAAATAACCTCAGGGTGAATTATTTCTTCTCAGAAAATCATACTCCATTCAAGTAATGCAAAGATACAGCACCCAAACTTCAGAGGTGCCACTGTGGTGTTGTTTTCTATACTACAATGGAAGACAAATGTTTTTAAAAAGATGCCAAAAAGCAGGAAAAGTAATTTTTATACTGTAAACTCAAGCATTTTTTATAAACATTTTCTCTCTGAATAAAATCGGATTTCAGGAATGTTGCACATCATGTAAATGAAATTGTCAAGTAAAGTGACACTGAATATTCTCCACTCTAAATGACTTGTAGCATCTCTGCATAAAATTTTTACAAAGCCTCTTTTCTTTCTTTACAAAATATGCTGAAAATCATATTATCAATAAGACTGGGATTCCATTTTCTATATAAAGAAATTTATATAAATATATTTTGAGCAAATGAGTGGTCTGATACAAAATTATATAATCATCTCAGTTGCATACAGGTTACAAAATATTTCTACAAATATCTTATTGCTTTTAAGCCATTTGCATGAACGAGAATGATTGCAAAATTTCCAATGTAGAGCCCACAAAACTGGTGAAATCAAAGCACTTTACCGACTGGTACTACCACTACTGATACTACTACTACTGACACTTTTGAGTGTCATTTTATTTTAGCTTATTAAATAAATCCATGGGTGCAATTCCCAAGGTGGCATTGTCATAGTTTTCATATAGTTGTCATAGCTTCAGCGCACTATGTGTGGTGAAATACCTCAAGTTAACTCAGCTGAGACCACTTCACCTAAACAAAATTAAGCTCAATCCTTGTAAGACAAAGTTTATTTCTCCCATCAGCCATGGAGCTTATTCCCATCTGAATTGTGTCCATATCCCTGGTCTAATAGGAGCAGAGCTTTGACTGGCACTAGGGACTAACTGTTCCTCTCAGAGTAAATTGAATTCTGCACTAACAATGACAATGCTCAACCTCCACCCAGGAAACACACATACACACAACTTGTGCCTGACTATGCACTCAAATATACAGACTTTAGCAGGTTGAAACATAAATAATGAGTACAATTTCAGGATTTTAGCTCATACTGAGAGCATTTACATAGGCAATTTCATTTGCACAGTTTCATTTAATTGATAGCGCTCGCTGATTGTAAATCTGTAGTCATAAAACCATCTGTCGTTCAGTGGAGGTTAAAAGTTTCAATGAATGCATTTCACAAGTTAGTGAAAATCAGGGAAACATGCCTAAGGGTTCAAATCCCCCCTTTTTTTTCTTTTTAAATAAAGTTTAATCAGACTTGTCCAGCAATCAGTTTTGTAATTGGCTGCAAGATATAAACGAACTCTGAGCACATCTTAAGAGGGAGCTGCCATCTTCTTAGAATTGACTTCTTAAGTATGTCCTCAGGGTGTGTTGAAGTTCAAAAATCAACAAATATTGTGTGCTGGATGTGGCAACATAAAATGCAGTATTCAATAGTTAAACTGGTTTGATGTTCATCTGATTGGACACACTGCACATGTATGCCCAGATAAAGAATGGCCTGTTAGCTTGAAAATAGTTGGTACTGAATAAAAGTTGTTACTTTCAACAAATTTGTCTTTATTTAGGCAAAATACAGCAATCTTACAGAAGTATGGTCCAAATGTATCTATGCTATGATTTGAAATGCTTCAAATAAACTGCACTGTGCTTCAAGGAACTCATTTACTGAAACGTTATGAAAGAAATCTGAAAACTGTTCTTCAGAAAAGTAAAATCTAAGTCAAAATTCAGGGTGCATTAGGTTCAGACAAACATGGATATTAAATTCCTCATCGGTAGCATTAATCTTTGCAGCCTGGTGAGAGCCACATGAGGTTAGGTTGCTTTTGTTCCACTTTCCTTTCATACTCAGAAATTAAGTTGGAGCTCTGACATCTGAACTTGGTAGATAGCTTTAAAGTTCTACTCAGTGTGCAAAGCAGAAACAAACAAGAGGCGGTTGTTTCAGACTGGAACACTGACATCTTACAAGTAATCCACAGACTCCAGGAAACAGAAGCACTGAGTTTGCAGAAAAGTTTAAGAATTTAAGGAAATAATAATAATTTAAAAAAAAAAAAAAACTTCAATGCACAAACTTTAATTGGGCAAAATACAATAACTTGGAATTTGACTTAAAAAACCGAAGAAAATCAGCATTTATTGCAAAAACATGCTGAAACCCTTTACACTTTTAAGTGGCAGAAAATGTATTCAACATGTGTGTTAGGCTTCAATACACACACATTTGCACTTTGTGGAAGGAAAATGAATATAAATGAGTCTGTTTGTAGGAAAACTCATTTGGGTACCTCAAAGCAAATGACATCCCAGTATGATTTATATAAGTTGCCTTTATTTTCCCTCTCTTGTATTCATGGCAGAAGCCGTGAGCACATTTGGTATGGGAGATAGGTGCTGTGCGGTTAAGAAATCAGCAAGAATTGGCAATGATAGAGATGATTGGAGAACTCGCAAACCTCTCATGGGAATAATGTTTCATTATCACAGTCATCAGTGTATCTTGATGTGATCTTGTCTTGTAGCTTTGTCAAAGCTAAAGGCTGACACTGTGTGGAGACTTCCAACGAGGGAATTAAGGTAGACTTCAGCCTGGTTGTTTGACGGGAATGTAGAAACTGTCAGGACTGGAAGCTGTGAGCTGCACTGATTGTGTATGTCACTGATAGAGCAAGTGTTACGGAGACTGAATATAATGAAGAAACTGTTCGAATCTAATCTGATGATAATTATTGGAAACCAATTTTCCTATAATAGAGCACCACTATGTAAGCATATTATGAAAGACTTCTGGTGCTGATTCTTGAAACAAATATGATTATAAACTGATAAGATATACTGAAACTCCAGGCAGCACAAGAGGAGAAGGATGTTTTTGCAGCTCAGAAAAAACAAAATAAGAGAATTAAAAAAGGGAGCAGACAAAACACAGGTCAAAGACGATAACCCTAAGATTTTGGCTTTTAAATACAAGATTATTCTTATTAATGATATACCTGCAGAAGACAGTGAGTAGTGTCCTCTTGGTGTTAAAAAAAATCGTTCAGTTTTATCTTGATAAAATCTACATGTGTACACAATGTAGGTTTGTATTTTTGCATCTCTGTGTGTATGTGCCCATGTATATATGTATACAGTATACACAAATATATGGATACATGTGTATGTATGCGTACATGGGGTATGGAAAGTATTCACTCCTTTAAACTTTTAACTCTTTGTTGTAGCCATTTGCTAAAATCAAAAAAGTTCATTTTAATTCTCATTTATTTACACTCAGCACCCCATCTTGACAGAAAATAACAGAAATGTAGACATTTTTGCAAATTTATTGGAAAAGAAAAACTGAAATATTACATGTTCAAAAGTATTTCCAAAAGTGTGCATCCTTGTAGCACAATGCCCCCCCCTCCCGGTTTTTACCATCTTCTCTTGGCAAGGCATGAAAGTGGTATAATGTATGTCCATGAGTCAAAAATAATATGCACGACAAGCTTAAAATTATTTGAGAGAGAGATTTGGGGCCAATTCCAATTCCTATCTTAACCCTCAAGCTCAACCCTCAATCTTAGTAGCCCTCAAAACCAAGTGTTAAGTGGGACACCCCTTAAATGCAGATACATCTTCAAACTGTGGGGGGTAGCATTACGCAAAAGCAGCGTTCGGTCTGTCAATTCAGGAGAAGAAGAAGAAGAAATATTTACTTTATTTACATTTATTTGCACTGTTAACCCTGTCTGCTTAAATAAGCCACAAATGCAGCTATCATTAACAGGTCCATCAGGTCAATGTTTTTTAAATTGTTGCAGCATATTTGTCAATTATTCATTCAGTTAAAGTTATCAAACAAATAGCCTATATTAATAACACCACGATGGACATATCCAGCTGTCACAGCATATCATGGCTTATTGAGAGGTAAACACCAGTTATAACTATTGCTAGATAACTGCGGCTAGGGAGACGACAGCGCGGTCGTCTTATACCATTATCGGCACAAGCTTGTTAAAATAACTACATTACCTGTAGCACCGTTAATAATGACCATTTTGTAAAGTTAACCAACTTAAACGGTAGCAACATGACTTGACCACACCGGCCACTTTTGACAAAAGTTCGTAAAATAAAAATAAATGTTATGCAACAATGAGGTAACTAATCCATAACATGGGCCTAAACTACAATAATAATACAATGGTTTTCGTAATATTTATATCTCCAATGACAAAGAAAATTTGTTACATTTGTAGCTCGCCTTCTTTGCCACTTGCATTCTGGGTAGCCCTTACTCACAAGGGTGGTGAGAATCTCAGTATTGAGAGCTATTCTGCACTCAAACTTTCCCCTCAACTTAACATTCTGAGAATCAGGACAGCACTTGCACTTCACAGGAGCGTGCATTTTTGAGATTGAGGGTTAAGACAGGATTTGGAATTTACCCTTGGACTGCAGCGTTGAAGAAGGGACATTGGATTTAGTTATCTCATATATAATGGGCTTTATATTAGGTAGGCTATAGTTAAATTTATCTAATACAAAATTCTTAACAGGCATCATTTCATTCCATCCAGACTTTATAAGATGGGCATGAGTAAAGATGACTTGTGTTGGAAATGCCAAGAAGCAAAAGGTACTCTGCTGCATGCTCTGTGGGAATGTCCGTTAGTTTCTCCGGTCTGAAATTATGCTTTATTAATATGCATGGGTGGTTGAAGTGTAAATTACCTAATTCACCAAGACTGTGCTTACAGGTAGACAGAGGTGAGGTGCCACAGCTGGATAAAGCAGGTTTCAGAATGGTAAATACTGGACATGTGCTGGCCTTATATTAATGCTGTGGACAGAACCAGAGGCCCCAACCCTCAAAATGGGGAGGGAGAGAATGACTGAAAATGCAGCATGTGAGAAAAAGACTTAACAGTAAAACACAAGTTAGAACAATGGGACAATTTTTGCTCTTACTGTATTTGTCTAACATTTTGATTGTGGGAATTATAGCCTTGACCCAAATGTCTGTATGAGTTATATTTTTATGCCTCACTGTTTTTGTGATGTTGGTGTAACCCACCTGAAATTGGATTAAATGATGGTTTATGTTCTTATCTGATTATTATTTCATTTCATTTATTTCAATTTATTGTTTATTGTAAATACTGTGTTTTATTTTGAAAACCGGAACTTTAATTTGTAAAAACCGGAAGTGGTGTGCTAAAGTACTTGGAGTAGCTTAACATCGAAATGCGCCAAAGAAAACCCTGTAGCTGTTTCCCTTGTGGGGCTGAAAATCGATTAAAAAAAAAAAAAAAAGAGATATCAAAAGTATTATTTTGTACTCATATTGAGAAATGACTTAGTTCATGTTGTAAGCTGATTAAAATTTTGTTTTGGAAGTTGGAGAACTACAGAGAGAGCGCCTTAATTGTCCCCGTTTTCCCTTGTAGGAAACCCCGTTTGGTAAGTTAGCTTTCGCCATCTTTCTATGTGTATGTGAGAACCACACATGGTGATACGTTAGCTGCAATTAAGAGTCCCTCTCGTGTAGTTATATATTTGTGAAATGCAGTTCATTTAAAAGCATTAATTTTAAGTTTTGAGAGGGAAAATGTATGTAAATGGGTCAGGACAAATTAATAATGTCCTGCATTGACAAGATAAGCACTTTATGAAACTTTTTACTGAGAAGTGCCAAGCCGCTTGTCCCTATGTGACTTAGGACTAACGCCTGCACAATAGGCAAGTTTGAGAAGTATTTTTAAGTTCATTAAAATGGATTAAAAAACAGCACAGCTGTGAATTATTTTGTTAATCAAAAACAATGTAATTTATTTTGTTTACACTAAAAATCTTATGTTAAAAAGGGATTTAAAGTAACAGTTTACTTGAAAAAACAAATTACCTTAGAGGGTAATGCATTCCTGTGAATTCATTGGGGAAATGTTTCATCAATTCATCTTATCATAATTGTTAAAATGGTTTATTCCAACTTTTTTTGTGTGTGGAATTAACTGTGGTTACTTACCTGTGATCTGCATTTGTTACATTCCATATTGAGCAAAGAAAAATAATATGTTGTACAACAGCTTGAATTTATTTAGTTGATGGTTTTGTATAAAAACCAGGAACCTGTTTTACTAATTTAGGTCAGGTCTTCTTATACCCTGGAAAAACTGATGAGACTCCAGTCCTTGCGTCTGATGAAACGGATCAACGACCATAGATGGCGAGCCACCCAGCAGAACGTGAACATCACCACATTCTTCAGCTGAGGTTGTGATAGGACTGTGTCACTTTCAATAATTGACACCACCAGGAGCAACACTGGACATTGGATACACCTTTTTGACTTTTGACTATTTCACCTTGACTCATTGACTTAAACTTGGATCCACAACTCTGAATGGAACTTTTGAAAGGACAATCCTTTATTTCATTTTCATTTTTATTTTAAAGGGCCCATTGGTACTGTCACCAAATTGTGCACTGTTCAGTTAAAAAACAACTACAAAAAGTTGGTTTTCAATACTTATTCCTGTGTGCATTGATCATTGCTCTACTCACAGCTCCTACGAACCTAGTAATGGCGTGTACATACTCAGACTTGGGTTACATTTATATTAGTTATTTTAAATGCTTTAAAATTTAATAACTTTAATTATGGAAAAAAAAAACAAAAAACAACAACAACAACAATCACCTTTTTGGAAAGCAACACATACCGTACAGACCAGACAGAAGCTTTGTAAAAGGCTTAATAGTTATAGCTGAAGAGAGCAGATTTGGGGGTTTGGACGAGACACAGACAGACTTGTTGCCTTTTCATAGCATATGGTATCTTGATAAAGTGCTGTGCTATGGCTTGCCACAAAATCAGTTTGTACTACTAATCTCTTCATGTGTTACAGAGGGATGGAGCACCATTTTACACTTTTGTTCTCAAATATGTTTTGAGAAACCTTAAAAAGTCAGACCAAAATCCTCTACATGTGATAAACCTGGTTGAGATCTGGGGACTGGGGCACCCATGTAATATAATTTACATTATTTTCATGCACAGCAAACCATTCACTGACTCCTCTAGCCCCATGGATGGGGGCACTCTGAGAGAAAGCACTCCATCAGGATAAAGTGATCACCCAGAACAACTCTGTGACCCTCAACTGTTAAAGGACAAATAGACTTGAACCATGCTGCCATAATTACCCCTGCAGAGGTGTCGACGGATCTTCTTACAATAAGGTTAAATGATGAAAAGCCACAATGTCCCTTTATTTTTCTTCCACACATCAATTCTTACCATCAATGGGAGATGAATTAAAGACTTGCAAGACTAACACTTGTAGTTTTTGAATGAGGAGGATGGCAACATTTTACATTAAAAGAGATGGGGCACCGTTTGTAGCCTCAGCAAGGAAGCTGAAAGTCAGAGAACACCCCTGACAGGACCAATTTGTTCTTTTAATAGCCTGAAGACCTGCTTAGAAGACTCAAACAGTTAGAGAAATTCAAGGGGTAAAATGGAAAAACTGGTAGGAAAAAAGAATGTCAAATGAAAATGAGTTGGCACAGAGAAACAGATAAAAATCCAGCTAAACTTATCATGACATGACTATTATACACTGATGTTTCTGAAGTTAGAATCCACATCTCATTGGAATCATAACTACCTGTGATGCTTGCCCATTTCCCTGTGTGTAGGCAGCAGCACCACTTAGAAATGTGCCAGTGAGTCATTTAAAGAAATGAATACCGATGCAAACTGGCAAAGCAATTCACTCCCACAGAGGCAGAACAGGCAGCTGTTATACTATGTGAAAAGAGAGAACATTGAGTAATTTTCTTCCATTTCCATTAATTATTTAAAGGTATTTGGTCTTTGATGACATCTCTTTCATAGGTATTCTTGGGCACGGAGCGATTTCAAATTTCAGGATCTACACTCTGCAGAAAAGCATTTTTGAAGAATCAATCAATCTACCCTTACACAACACAATATAGAATCATGTTACACATATAGAACCTCTGCTATGCTAAAAACCAATTTCACCAACATGCAAAAGCCATTTGAACAAATATGTTTCTGGAAACAGTTAGGAAAAACAGGGCAATACAATACCAAAAGACTGAAATACATACTTGGGAGTTTCTGTAGATTGGGAAGTGTTCGGGATATTTGTCATCATTATGTTAACATGATTGGAAAATCATCATTATAACTAACACTGTGAGGTATGTAGAGGCAACCAGATTACCTCCATTCTGATCTATCTCAGGCAAGGTATGCTTCTTCCAAGGAGATGTTACTGGCGATTGGGTCCTGGGCCACTGTGTCAAGTTAATGCACAGCCAGCCTGGCGGGGGCAACGTCCAGGATGGCTTGTGTCCAAACCAGCACACTCCTTGAATTGTTGCGATTCCAGATGCTTGAAGTTGTTGTGTCTGCCCTTGGATCTCCTTGTTGATGGCATGATGGAACCATTTCACTCCTTTGATCCTCCTCCAGTGTCAAAGCTGTCTAGCCGGGCCACCAGGCTGTTGTTCAGGGACCAGGTTTCAGTACCATACAGGAGGACAGATATAACAGATGTGGTGTATACCCTAACCGGCCAAGCAATGACCACTTCATGATGGTGCACACCCAAAAATGAGGCTCCCCTGAAAATCCGTCTGTTGAGCCCTGCTTGCTGAAGATTTCTCTGGCCAATAGATGACGTTCCATTGTAAGGGGGACAAAAGAGAGAGAAAAAGAACAAAAATCACTCTCCATACTTCTGCAATTAAAGTACAAAACATTGGGGATGCAAATTGTCCTCCTACCCTCTGCTTCTACAAGCACTGTGCTGCCAAAGGGCATTATTTATTTTCTGTGTAATGTTTCTTTTAGTAATCATGTTTTCAATAATTAGTTTAAAAAAGGGCTAAAAGGTAGAAACGCCTGGTACTTTTATTTTGAAGTAGTTTATAGAGGACCTCACATCCCAATGTGAGGTCACTTCCTTTTTTTTTGTAAAGAAGGAGAGTTAGCAGCTGATTAAGCCATTGTTTGTAAGTTATATAAAGGAAGCGTAAGTTATAAATATGTTTTGGAAATTTTAGGAATATAAATATGTATATGAGGATTTAAGTGTTGGAAAAATAAGTTATAAATTGTTTGAAGCTAAAAGAAAAGTTGGTAATAATGTGGTGTTCTAAAGTGTATATTTGATGTCATAATGTTTTGGGATTGAAAGAGAACGATGTTTGTATTGTATATTTAAGTTTTAGGATGTTTATGAAGAGGTGTGAAGTAAAAAAGTCAACTTTACTCCTCCATCTTATTTGCTCGGTTTCTTGGTGTTTAGTAGGGTAAAGAAAGAGCAAGGAAAGGAGGATACTTAAAGGAGAAAGAGGGAGAGAAAGTGTAAGAGTGGGAGCAGTAAAACGTAGGAAGGGGGCAGGCAGAGCTGAGCGGAAGCTGCCAAGGTGAGAGCTTTATATGCCAGCAGGAGGCTAAATTGAAATTGGAACTGAAGAATAGCTAAGAGTTGGAAGTTTTGAATGAAAAAGAAGAGGTGAAAGGAAAGTATTTGAAGATGCTGAAGAAATGATGAGTTATGGGAAGTAGAAGAGTAGAAAAGATTAAAATAAACGCACTTCTGAATATGTAGTCCAAATGAGCTACAAAATAGCCTTGTCTTAAAGACCTTTTTGTAATCTATGCCTGAGAATAAGAAGCTTTAGAAATGGTGAGAATTTGGTGAAAGCAACCATAAAAATGAGTTTAAACGAAAGAGTGGAAAAGTTGAATGCAGGCACTTACGAAGCGTTAGTTGAACTGTAAGGTAAAGGGGCCTGATGTTTGCTAGCCTACATCTAAATGTCTAGTTAGAGCCCCCAGACTCCTTGGTAATATTTAGAAGGGGTTTGTTATAGGTAAAGTTTGATGAAGCAGAGATTTGGGATGGGTCTTTCAAGTGCAGTGGCTGACATTTTAGTCTAAGAGTTGGTTTTGAAAATGGTTGGAAAAGAGTAGAGTAGGTTAGACGCAACGTTAGTGTATGTGAAGACATGGTTGAGAAAAGATGGGATAGACTATTTGAAGTTATGCTGCTGAAATAATTGAAAGTATGTTTAGAGGTTGGAAGTTTGCAGGATTAGCAAAGATTTTGTCAAACTACGGAGTTGGGAGACTACTAATGGAGATAAAGGTGCAAGGAGGATGGGTATCTTAGGTGGCATATTTAGATACCCCGTGGAATGGACCTATTGTGGAAAGCTTCCATAGGGCTAAGAAAAGTGGTGTCTTGGGTAGTACAAAGAAGACCAACGGTGTTCCTCCTTTTACTTGTGACTGTGTGTTATGAGGTAAGAAGCGAAGAGTTTATGAAAAAGGAAGCAAAAAGTAAACCAGAAAAACCCAAAAAGGACTTAACCAAAAGCCAAGCAATAAGAGGTGCAAGTGATAATGACCCACCAAGACGCCCCGCAAAAAAGCCTACTAAGTGGCTAGAAAAGAAAGACCGAAAAGAGGGAGTTGGTGTTGTTTTTTTTTGCAAAGGGTGTGAGTGCGTAGCCCCGAGGTGCTGCCCGGCCACACATTTAGGAGAGGGGGGGGAGGGAGAAGATACTAAAGATGTTAGATAGTTGTAGGTGTTTGTGGTAGGTAGTGGGGGTTGAAAGTGGAGAAAAAGGGTAAAATAAGGTAAAGAGTGGGGGTAGAGTGTTTTGGCAGAAGGTTTGAGTGTGGTGTGAGGGAAGCGTTTTGTACTAAAAATGCTTGGATATAGAACTGGAGGGAAGAAAGGGATAGATGGTATGTGGTAAGTTTTCCCTCCGGTGCGGAACAAGGGGGCAAACAAGGGCTGAGCCGCCCTGAGGCAGAGGCAGGGAACTTGGGAAGAGGAAGAAAGGAGGAAGTAAGGGGAGGAGGGGGGTTGGGTGTGGGAGAAGTGTGATAGGTAACGAAGAGAGAACGATAAAAATGTGTTGGTGGGGTGTGGAAGTTATGTGATAAGGCGAAAGGTGGTAAAAGAAAGGGGGAAGGAATGTACCGAAGCAAAGGTGGAGGAGGAGAAGAGGAGAAAAAAGGGGCCCACCAAAAGCCGGAAAAATAGAGGCAGGCGAAGGGGAGAAAAAGAGGGAGAAGGAATATGTGGATGGGATTTGATGGAGGAGAAGCACAAGAAAAGGAGAGGGTGTGGTACGGGGGAACAAAAAGCAGAGGGTAGTGTTGACTAGGAGAGCTGGTTAGACGTATTAGGGTAGCCCAACTCTTTGGTGTTTGGAAAGAAGTGCGTGGTGAGAAGTTATGAGTGAGGAAACCTGCCTGTTTTGGAAGGAATGGTAGGTGTGGAGGTGAAAGAGTG
Source organism: Atherinomorus stipes (assembly GCA_023101725.1). Taxonomy (NCBI): domain Eukaryota; kingdom Metazoa; phylum Chordata; class Actinopteri; order Atheriniformes; family Atherinidae; genus Atherinomorus; species Atherinomorus stipes. The sequence continues at coordinate 853,154 of JALJCO010005358.1, forward strand.
TTGGATTCGGTAGTGTTGGGGGGAGAGAAAGAGAGGTGTAGGAAATGGTGTGAAGGTGAAGTTTGTGAGAGAATTTATGTGGAGATGGTTGTTGTATTGATGAGAGAGCTTTGTGAGACAAAACTTGAGGACTGCATGGTGTAAATTTGGCACCAGCAGATGTGTAGAAAAGAGGGTGGTGAGAAGCAACAGGGAGTTAGGTTGTTGGGAGATACATAGACACTCTATTGTGTGATCTGTTAGGTGGGTTGAATTTTGTTGGTTGGGAGTAATAAGGATAAGAGACGGTGACGGGGGACGAGAAAAAGAAAATGGGCGGGTAAGACAAAGTATGTGCGTATACCCATATGGTGTGATAAGAGTATTGTGTTTAGTGCCAGTGGTGTGAGTTGAGAAAGGGAGGAAAATGAGTAGGAAATGGGAAGGCCATGAAGTTGAGAAAAGTGTGGTTAGGAAAGGGGGGGAAATAAAGGGTGGTTAGAGAAGCGTTTATAATAGAAGGGTGAGCTGGCGTAAGAGTGGCATAGGAAAGAAACAGATATGCGTAAGTAGTAATTGCGAGAGTATGGTTATGGTTATAGATTATAAAAGGGGAGAGAACAAAAAGAAAAAGAGGTAAAACATATGGAGTTGTGGTAGGATGAAGAGGGGGAATGGAGGGAAAAAAAAGGAAGGGGAGAGGATGGAGAGGAGAAGGAAAGGAGAGGTGGAAAGGGAAAAGAAAGGTAGTGCCAAAAAGGAGCTGGAGCAGGGGGGAGATGCTTGGGAAAGACGAAGGGAGGGAGGTAAGGGGTGGGAGGGAGAGTAGAGGGAGGATGTGGATTGGGTGGGAGGAGGCTAAAAAAGTAAAGATAGGAGGGGGAGTTGAAGAACAAAATGGCCGCCCGGTACGGGTGGGTGTTGGTGGTAAGGCGGGGAGGAGGGCAAGAGAGCGTTGGGCTTTGTGAGTGGAGTGAGAAGTGGGTGATGGTGGAGAGGAGTTGAGAGGGCAAAAAGGATGTGGAAAAGGGGGGTAGGGTTAGGATGGAAAAATGGTGAGGGTAAGTGAGAAAGGGAGTGGAGTAAAAGGTAAGGGGAGGTGGGAGGATGATTGGTGTCGCAGGAGGTGATGTTTGGAAAAGAGCTCTTATGGGTGGGGAGAGTAGTGTAGATGCCGACCCTCTGCGTGTTTAGCCACACAACCGTTTTACCAGAATGCTAGAGATAGGGTTCATTGTGGATAGAAGGACACATAAAAGTGGAGGAGGTTAGGCAGGATTGGACGGGGTAGGATATACCTGAGCGAAGAAAAAGTGGAAATTCAGAAACCAAGGGAGTTGGTCAAAGAAGCAGTGCGCAAAGGGAGGGTCATCCGCGCAGGAAGGATGGAGTGTAGGAAGGTTGAGGTGAAAATAATGAAAGGCACCTAAGTTGAGAGTAAGACTGTATGGAGATATAAAGAAAGTATGGTAGTATGGTGACCCGGGGAGGGGGGAGTGTGCGAAGGGTTTTGTGTATGTTAGTAATAATAATGTTTAAAAGGGCAAAAGGTAGAAACGCTGGTACTTTTTTTTGAAGTCAGTTTATCAGAGGACCTCACATCCCTATGTGAGGTCACTTCCCTTTTTCCTTCTCTTCCTGTTCATCAAGCAAGGCAGACATGTTAAGCATGCTCTGAATCTAAGCCATTGTCATCTGCTAAAGTTCATCATAAAGGCAATGCCGTAAGTTCATAAATATGTTTTGGAAGATTTTAGGAATATAAATATATGTATATTGCAGGATTTAAGTGTTGGAAAAATAAGTTAATCACAATTGTTTGCAAGCTAAACAGAACAAGTTGGTAACTAATGTGGCTGTTACTAAGTGTATATTTGATGTCATAATGTTTCACTGGGATTGAAACGCAGACACTGACTGTTTGTATTGTATATTTACAGTTTTCACCGGCATGTTTATGAAGAGGTGTGACAGTAAAAAAGTCAACTTTACTACGACTCCATCTTCATTTGCTCCGGTTTACCTTGGTGTTTAGTCAGGGTTACAACACTCTGCACAAGAGCACTACAAGCACAGAGCATTCAGTTTTGTAAAGGCAGGTCTTTGAAAGGAAGGCCAGAGTGGTCAGAGTACACCAGATCTTCCTTTTCTTCCTTCAACCTTAAGTATGTGTGTCTCAGTGTGTGGTGTCAGTCTATAGATGGATTTCCCGTTTACAAACATTGGCAATTGCGGGCACAACCAGGGGGCAAAAAGCCTGTGTTTGTACTGCAGTCTACGGTCAAACACTCATATCATAAACAAAAATGTAAAGTAACCTGACGAAACAAACAGAGATCATTGTATTTTAAATTATATTGTATAAATCTCTATTTTAATGATGAATGAAAAAAAAAACACATGGTTTGCTGTTGCTGTTTTGTGTTTCTATTACCATAACACTAACTTGGCGAGGGAAGCCATCCGGAAGCCGCATTTTTCTTGTTAAAAAAACATGGATATTATAAGTGTTGGAGCTCATTTGAGATCTGCCTGAAATACTTAACTTAGAAAGCAGTTTAAACTTTCGTTTAAACTCTTTGTTAAAACCAAAATAGGCCACAACAGTCTGCTGTCTACAGCAGGTTCTGCTTTGGTGTTGTCTACACCACCTCCATACAGGAGCAACTTTCACTAGTTGGGGATTAAACCAGGCAAGGACAACATCAACAATACGTTTGGAAAGGAGGCGATTCCAGTTGTTAGGGACTCGCCTGCATTGCAGTTGGTAAGTCTTGCTGCTTGTGTAACATTTTGCTTTATTGTTTATGAAATCCTGGTGGACAGTAGACAGACTAGCTAACTGCTAACAAGCTAACAGTATAAACTCAAACGCCATCTGATTTACGACCCCCGTACTTCGTATTAAATCTCCGATGCATTGCTATGGAACGTTGATGCTTGTAAACGGCTCCACAATCATTTTTTTCTTCTTTTTATTTTCCGTGTGTGAGCAGAGGACGGCTGTCACAAACAGCTACAGTGTTTACAGTTTACAGTGTTGTGATGCAGCTGTGAGCCGTGAACTGATAAATCACTGGTCCCAGCCGTGATACTGGTATTGATACAGTACCACACTCACAGAAATATTTAACCCTATTTTTAAGATTTATGTAATTTTATTACATGACAAATTTCCATTTACTTTTTTCAGATAATTTTAACACAAACCTACCAAATAAACCTTACATGACACATATTCATAAGTGTAATGAAGCGTATTTATTTGAATTGCATAATCCTCAGGTTATCCATATATATTATGAATTCAAACAATATACTTTATGTATTTAAAATAAATACTCTCATCATCATTCATTTGATTTAATTATTCTTTATTAATACTAAATGCATAAACCTAAGGATTATGTATTTTAAATAAATAGACTTTATTACACAAATGAATGCGTATTACGTAAGATTTATTAGGTAGATTTATGCTAAAATTATCTAAAAAAAGTAAATGGAAATTTGTCATGTAATAAAATTACATAAATCTTAAAGATAGTGTTAAACATTTCTCCAGAACATTGAAAGATTTCAAAGGTCAGGTACCCGGATTAACAGTTTCATCAAATAAATGTATCAATGCAATCTTAACACCACAAGTGAGATTGATGCGGCACAGATTTAAATGCAATTAAAAAAATGTTGTAAATTCTTTAGTTCAAGACAGATTAACATATTTCTTTAACAGTTTCTTCTCTGACAGTTGAAACGAATGAGCTCCTAAAACCTGACTTTGTGGAATTAGTTTGTACATGTTTACAGCATTACCTTATAAAAGGATGTCAGTGAATAAAAAGTTTAGGGAGTGGCTGCAAAAAGGAGCAAAGCCTCCTAAACAAGCCTCTGATGAGCTTTCCAAATCCCGGTCCTGTATCACGTAAATACTCCTAATTGAAATCTATGGCGTTGAAAGGCATTATGACATTTAACATTTTCACATTCAGGAATTTCTTACATAATGACACCAAATAAGCCCTGACAACTACTTTTTTCCAACATGAATATACCCATTTAGCTATTGACATTGCAATGTTATTTTGATGACAACATCACAGAAATACATACAACAGGTTTTTTAACAGAACATTTGGATTCAACCAGTCAGTTCGTGAAAGCAGCCGAGGCCATGCAGTCCTACAGCAGGGACCACGGCTGTCAGACGTCTCCGTCTGGGTTTTGTGCGTTTCTCCAGTCTTTGTGTCTTTTTGCTCGGCCACCAAAAGACAAAATCCATCAAGCAGAATGTGGTTCTTAACAGTTCATCCGCCTGAACAGTTCAGTGCTGTAACCTGTGAGCAAACTGAAGCGTCTTGATCTTTTGGCGCAGCTCCTCAACATCCAAGATCATCGGCACTTTCTTGAGGAACTTAAATGTGACTCAAGTTTCTTTTCATAGTCCACAAACTGAGCGCAGATCAGTTCTAAAAGTCTGGCATGTGCAAAGGAAATATGTCTCAGCTGTGCTGCAGGTCCTCTACCTTCATCACCACTCTGACATCCATTTGCTCTTCTTCATCGACACCACTGCATGAATCACATGAAGCCCCCTGGAGGTCTGTCTGGTCCTCAGCTTCCTGGCTGTTCACATTCTGTAGTTGAGAAACAAATGTTTTGTTGCGCCACAAAAACACGAGTCTGAGACTAAGTGTAGAGTAAAATGTGAATACTGACCACGTACTTGAAGAAGTGTTGTCGTTTCAGACTTGAGGACAGTCCCTCCTCACTTAGGTGTCTTCACTCTACAAACAAGAGCATATGAAATCAGTGGCTGTTATTCAGGACTTTATTTCTCATCCTCTTCAGTGGTGACTCTTGACAGCATGCTGTTCTGCAGTGTATCATGCATTTGAACAGATGAGATTTCTAATGTACCCAACTCAACACAATTTGTCTGCTTGCAGGAAATCTCATATAAGGGCTTTAATTAAATGCTGTAAATAACAAAAATCAGTTTCTAAGAATGAAAATTGTGTTTAAAATAGTGAAGTACAACATCTTTCTTGGCCAAACTATGCAGCAGTGAAATGAACTTGCCTTAGCTCTTGAAGCCATCAGAAATATAATCTTCCTTCCAGCAGATCCTCCTCTCACACCAAGGACCTTTAAGTTAGCTGGGTCTCCACCAAGCTGTCCCAGGAACGTTGTTTTTTAAGTAGCAAAGTTGGTACATGTACAAATTCTGCTTTCATCTACAAAAAAAAAAAAAAAAAAAACAAGATACAGATGAGACTTCAATTATGAAAACATTCATGTTTTCAATGTAACTGTTCAAGTTCAGACTCGACAGCTGTGGCTTCATAACAAGAGACAACAGAAGCACCAAATCGTGTGATTCATAACACAAATATCCATTTTAACAGTTATCAAACATACAGTATGGAAATTAGATTGTTTTTATTAGTGTGAAATGTGTAGTAATCGTTGGTATCAAATGCACATTCTTTAAAATTTACAGTTTCATGTCACCGAATGATCATTTACATTTGCATCGCTCAAGTTATTGCAATAATTCAAAAACTTGTTACATGTCCAAAAGTGGTATTAAAAGGAGATAACTCTCATTCCTTTAAACATATGTGAGTTTTGGGAATGCAACATGAAGGACTGAGAATATACCTTCAGACATATGTGCACAGGCAATACAGGCATTCATGTCTGAAATTGTCCAAAATGTGTGAACATGTGTGTTTACAGCGAGGCACCAGGCAGGGCTGCCCGCTCTCCCCTTCACTTTTTGCCATTTTCATTGAACCACTAGCAGCCGCTATAAGACAGGACAGAGATATTAAAGGGATCCCCGGCAAAAATCTAGAACATAAAATAAGTCTTTATGCAGACGACGTACTGCTTTTCCTCCAGAACTCATCAACATCTCTCTCCCAGACAATCACATTGATCAATAAATTCTCAATGATATCTGAGTACTCTATTAACTGGACCAAGACTACAGCTTTATCTGTTAATTGTACTTTACAAAACATCCCTAACACCACAATACAGTCTGGTAATATCAGATATTTAGGAATAAATATTTCTCCACAACTTTCAGAGTTAATAAAGTTAAATTATGTCCAGCTATTAAAGTCAATAGAGGAAGATCTCACGCGATGGAAGCACTTACCCATATCACTCATGGGGAGAGTTGCTACCATCAAAATGATGGTTCTACCGAAAATTAACTACTTGTTCTCAATGATACCCACCAAACCTTCCTCTAGTTGGTTTAAGTCACTGGACTCTCACATTTCCAAATTTCTTTGGAAAAACAAGCCATCACGTATCAGTTTAAAAACCTTACAACAGGTAAAAGACCGGGGAGGGTTAGACTCACCCAATTTCAATTATTATTTCCTAGCAAATAAGCTACAATTTATTTCCAAATGGCTGAAACCTACCCATCTAGATGAACCCTGGCTAGACACAGAACAAGCATTATGTGAGGATCTGGATGTCTCTGATTTGCCGTTCATCAGTTCAGCAGTCAGATCTCATAAATGCTTTAAAAGTATCAACATCTGCTCTACTCTGAAAGCATGGTGGGAATTCCTGAAATTAACCGAGTCTTCTATTATTCCATGTAAACTCACACCCATCTGGAATAACCTGGATATTTTACAAAACAAGAAAATGATTAATTTTGTGCATTGGAAGGATAAAGGAGTTAAACAATTACAACATATCATTGAAAATGGAAAATTCCTGTCATTTAATACACTTACCTTACAATACGGGATCAGTAGTACTAAATTCTTAGAATACCATCAACTTAAATCTATATTAAGCAAAAAATATACCTCTAACCAACTGATCCTGCAGACTCCGGTCAGGGTAGCAGAATTCCTGAATCTCTCTATCCCCAAACTACTGTCGAAAATATATAGATTATTATTAAAACTGGATGATTCAATTTCCCTTCCAACTTCGAAGTGGGAAGCTGACTTGTCCAGAACCCTTAACCAAAACACATGGACACAGATATGTTTAAACACGTTCCTAATGACTAAAAACTCAAATATGCAGTTGATACAATTCAAGGTTTTACACAGAGTACATTACACAGGACAGAGGATGTTCAAGATGGGTCTGTCACCTTCAAATATTTGTTTGCACTGCAATGAGAATACAACAGACAATTATCTTCACGCCTTGTGGTCTTGTCCACCGGTCCAGAGGTTTTGGCTTCAGGTATGTGATGACCTGTCAACGTGGCTCAGGTGTAACTTTCCTGCAAGCCCCGCACTGTGTTTACTGGGGGACTTGGATGAGATCAACACGGTAACCAACTATGCACATATGATACTTACTGTATTATGTATTGCAAAGAAAACTATCTTGGTAAACTGGAAATCCAAAAATAATCTGAGCATTAGCCAGTTTAGGAATTTCTTAGTAGACCATATCAGTATTGAGACGATGTCTGCCTCCTCTAAGAACCAGTTAGATGAATTCCACTCCCTCTGGTCCCCTGTGATTAGCTCCATCACTTAACGTTGGTGTAGGAGAGCCGCCTCGGCGATGTGGGGGTTGGGTGCCGGCGAGTGCTTGATGGCTATGGATCCCTGGCGGTTGACTTGGGGGGGGTCTGGGCTGCCTCGCCGCTGGGGCGGGGCTGTATCCAGCCCGATGGGGGGCATGGGGGTCAGCGGTTGGGGCTGCTCTGCGGCGGTGGGCGGGTCGCTGGTGGGGCCCTGGCCGGTGGCTGTCGGCTGGCGCCGGGTGGCCGGGGTCGTCCCGGGGGCGGGGGGGGGGCGGGGGTCCTGGGCCCCGGTGCTCCGGGGTGGCCCCTGCCTCCGGGGCCGGGGGACCCGGCTTGGCGCTGGGGGGGGGGCGGGCCGGCGGGACGTGCCTCCTCTGGATTTGGCCGGTCCTCACGACCTGGTGACGTCTAGTCACTGCGCCGGGGGCCGGGGCGCCTCTGCTGTGTGCGTGCGGGTGTGTGTGCTGGTGGGGGTGTGTGTGTGGTGGGGCTGGGGGATGTATCGTTGTCGTGTCTGTGTCGGGATGTGGGCATCCGGGATGTTGGTGTCGCGGGGGCGGCTATGTGGGGGGTGTGGATTTCCCCTGTGCTTGTCCTGCGTGTGGGGCTCTGGGGGTCGCGGACGGAGCTGCGCTTTCCGCCGGGGTGCTTGGTTTTCGGCGGACCCGTGGTCGTGTTGTGTCGTATCGATGTTGGGGTGTCTGGCGTGGCTGTCGGGGTGTGGGGTTTGGTCCATATCGTTCAGCTCTAGTGTGTGGAGGTGGGGGGTTGCGGGGGTGGCCGGGTCTTTTCCACGCCGGGTGCCTGTCCCGCCCGGCCGCTGTGTCGGTTGGGGCTGGCCTGCACTGGTGGTCTCGTGCGGGTTGGTCTCGCGTGGTCCGGGGGCTGGGGGCGGTGGACTTGTGGCGTGGGGGGGCTGGTGGCCCCGTGGTCCCCGTCCTTGGTATGTGTGGGTGGGTGTGTGACTGGAGGGGGGGCGTGAATGCGGTTGTGTGTGTGTGTGGCTGCCTGTGGGGGTGTGTGGAGATGGGTGGGTGGGTGGGGGGTGCATGGATGATGGGTGTTTGGGTGTGGGGGTGGTGGTGCATTGGTGGGGTTTGTGTGTGTCGGGTTGGGGGGGCTTGGGTGGGGAGCGGGGATGGTTCTGTGGGGGGATCGGATGCGGGGCGCTGGGTGGGTGGGGGGTGTGTGGGGGTGGGTGGGTGGGTGGTGGCTCTGGCGCGGCCTGGGTGGGGGTGCAGGCTTGGGTTTGGAGGGGGGGGGCATGGACACTGGGGGGGGCGGATGTGCGGGGACTAACTGGCTATACAGGAGGGGGTGGGAGGAGGATGGGATGAGGGAGTGTTGACGGGGGTAAAGTCGTTGGTTGTTTGAAGTAGGGTTTAGGGGTGATACAATAGAGTGGGGGAGGAAAGGGGGAGGAAAAAAAAAAAAAAAATAGCAGCTCTGCGTGCCTCTTGGGGGGTTTGCGAGGCCTGGGGATGTTGGGCCGGTGACTCTGGCCCCTCCGCCGACCCTTTCCGCTCCCGTCCCTTTTCCCCCCTCCCTGGCCTGGCATGGTCGAGCGCCCCCAGGGGCCGAGGCTGGCCCCTCTGTGGTGAACGCCAGACGCCGGGCCGTGGGGGCGGCCATGCCTGCCCCTTCTGCCCTGGGGGGATCCCGGGAGGCAGGGGTACCTAATGCCGGTAACGGCTCTTCTTCCAGGGGGGGAATTCATATACCCCCCTGGTCTCCTTTCCCAAGACCTCCCCCCCCCCCCTGCTCTACCTCACACACACACACGTAGGGTTTTGGGGAGGGTGCGTGTCAAGCGGGCGTGGTGAGGGAGGGCACCAAAAGTGCCTTTGCTTGCCACGTCTAGAGACAGCCTGCTCCCCAGTTTTAACCACACTTAGACACCTAAACACATAAAATAACAACAGCTCACAACCACTTCTGAGGGGCGGGCCATATAGTGTGTGGAAGGAGGGAGGGGCCGGTTGGGGGGTCATGCCCCCTACGCGACCCCACTCCCGGCATGACTTGGCACTGCCCCTTAGTTTTAACTGCAAACAACACACATCTTACACACACAGTCATGAGCGGGGGGTGGGGGGGGGGGGGCAGGGTCCTTTCATACCCCGGTCTCCCGGGCGCTACTGGGGGGAGGGGGGGACAGTGGCTGCTTCACGCGCCAGTGGTTAAGGCTGGCTGCATTGCGGGGGAACTGCTGGCCTGGGGGATGCCTGGCCTGCTGCGTCCGGGGGTGGGGGATGGGGGTGGTGGTGGGGGGGGGGACGTGTTGGGGGCTTGGAGCTCACGGCTCCTTCCCCGGCCCGAGCTACCACTCAGGAGGCACGAGGGCATGGGCAAGAGAGAGGTGGGTATGTAAGAATAATGAATGAGAGTGTGAAAGAGGAAATGTGGGAGGGAGGAACTTGGGCTGGAAGAGGGAGGAGATGTGGGTAAGTGGTTGGAGGAAAGGGGGGATGGAGGAAGGAGTGGCATGCTCGTGAGTGTCTAGTAGGGATGGTCATGAGGGGCTGAAGGAAGGAAGGGCGGGAGTGTGATAGGTCAGAGGGATGGGCGGGGCTGGACATGTAAGGGGGGACTGTATGGGGTATTGGGGGTATAGGGAGGTGGGGGCGTATGTGTGGGGGGGTAGGGAGGGGGTTGGTGCAGCTATGTGGGGGGAGTGCATGTGTGTGTTAGAGGGTATGAGGAGGTGGGGGTAGGTGTGGACGGTAGAGGGAGGAGAGTGTTGGGGGTGGAGGGAGGAGTGAGTGTGGGTATGTAAGGTCGGAGAGCGGAGTGGGTGGGTGTATGTGTGTGTGTGGGGGGTACACGGAGGTGTTGGGTAGGGCTGGGCGGTGTGGGCGGAGGTTCGTATCTCGGTGTTCGTGCCGGGCATCTTGGTGTCGGTGTGGTGCGGTGTGGCTGCGGGTTGGTTGGGGGCCGGGCGCTTTGGTGGGGGGTGCGGTTTTGTTTGTGGCTTCCGGGGCTTTTTGTGCGGGGCGGGCGCAGGGGGGATCTGTATCTTGTATGTGGTTGCTCTTGCGGTATTGATGTCTTGGGTGCCCGTGTCTCGATGCGGGGGCGGTGGCGGTATATCTTTCAGCCCTAGTGTTGGGGTAGGTGTGTGGGGGGTGTGTGTGTGGGCGTGGTGGGGGGGTGGGGGGTGGTAGAGGTGGTGGCGCCCTGGTGTCAGGTGTGTGGGGCAGGGACGTTGGGGTGGGGGGCTGGCCTGCCCTGGGGGGCGTCGTCTGGGGGGTCCGGTCCTCCTGGGTTTCGGTTGGGCCGCCCGGGTCCGGGGGGGGGTGGCTGCTCCTGGGCGCTTGGGCCCTGGGCCCGGCGCTGTCTCCGCTCCGGGGGCCGCCCGGCGCCCGGTGGGGTCGGCAGCTGCTGGTCTTGGTCCGCTGGGGCCTGGGCCCCCAGACTGAGGGGGCTCCGGCTGGGGCCGCCTTTTGCCGCCCTTCGGGGGGATGCATGTCCGCTCTTTGGGGGGGTAGCTGGGATCTGGGCCTCTGGGTGGCTGCTGGGGGCCTGGGTCGTGAGCCTTGCGGGCTTCCTCCTCCTTGCAGAGACGAGGCTGCATCTGCATGACTGTATCACCACGGAGCACCCTTTATTATGCATGTTGACACTGTGACACTGCTTCCCATTGCGATGACTAGGTTGTACCTCTTCTCTACTTCCCATTGCGATGACTAGGTTGTACCTCTTCTCTACTTCCCATTGCGATGACTAGGGTGTACCTCTTCTCTGCGTAGTTCTGCGTGTGTTTGTGTGTGTTTGTATGATTTTGTTTTCCAACAGAGACCTTGGTTGTTTAGGGATCGCGGTACAGATGTACCAGTGAACTGTGTAAGTGGATTCATGTTTTCTCTCCTCTCTCTCTTCCTCTTCCTTACTCCTTTCTCTCTGTTTCACTTTCTATCATTACCTCTGTTAACTTTCATTTCTCCCTTGTCAGGCCCAGCAGTATGATATGGAATGGTGTAATAGACAAATGTTTAAATAAAAAAATAAAATGAATAAACATGATATCAAGTGGAGCCTTATGTTCATAAAGCTCCGCTTGGTAAAGCAAAACTGTTCAACAGAATAAAGCAATCAGATTTCCATTCTGCTTGCTTCGATGCTGGACAGGACAAGTAAAAAAAAAAAAAAAAAAAAAAAAAAAAAAAAAAATGTGTGAACCACATTTGTTTTTGTAAAAATGGATGACTCTTACCTTCAACAGAACTGCAACACACTTCACACAACCCTGTCCGTCTGCATGCTGAACCAAAAGAATAAGAAAACAGAGATGTAATTTCACATGTAACTGAAGACAGTTGATCAAGTCAGACTGTTAATGCCATCACATGTACTTACCTGAACTTTAGCAGCAGCTCCAACAAAGTGAAAACTATTGTGTTGATTAAACATCATGTTGCTGCACCTGGAAAATGGAGGAGATCAATGAAAGCCAGTGTGTCAAAAACAACATGATTCACATTTATGTGAATCAAGTCAGAAGTTGGTAGAAGACATTAAAAAACTAAAATGGTCACCTCTTTCTTAATGTTTCCCTGCACAATTCCAACAGTACAAATATACTGAGCAACCCACTGCCGGAATATAATTTTCTACTCTACATTGTTATTACATACACACGCATATATATATATATATATATATATATATATATATATATATATATATATATGTTTGTGTGTGTGTGTGTTTATGCATATCAGCAAGCAAAGTTCAATAACTTTATCTTTGAGGGTTTGTCCTTCACTGCTTCACTCTGCTTTTAAACAGAGAGGGAGGACGTTGTTGTTATGACCGTTAATGGGGTAGCAGTGCATATTTAGCAACTCTTTATATGGCGGAAGAAATGCTTCTAATTAAAACTGTTGCCAGAAAAGAGAAAAACAGCAAAGAAAGTAAAGAAATGCAGCAAAAGCTAGCTAGTAAGACGATTTTTAATTAGTTTTTCAAATCGGATTTTGTCAACATATGAGACTTTGATGTTGGTGAAATAAAACATTTTTCTCTGAAAAACGACAGTTTGTGAAAACAAAATAAGTTGGACTTACCTTGAACTTTTTAAATTCCTCCCGCGCAGGCACCGAGCAGTCAGTTAGCATTGCAGCAGTCAGCACATGCGCAGTCTCTTCTTCTTGTTTTGAGATCAGGCAGCCTTGGTGTTGTACTTGCGCATTACTGCCATCTAGCGGATAATTTTATGTTTCAGAAAACTATAATCTAATTAAATAAAGCCTACTAAAGTAGTTCACATTTGCTATAAACTTAAAATGTTTACTTTATAATTATGTAAAATAAGTAAGTAAACTTTACATTCTTGCATATTTCAGTTACTTTTAAATAAAAATAATGATTAATACTTAATACGAGCAAGAATCATTTCTGTGAGTGCAGTCTCCCGACTTCAACACAGGAATAATTTCTGCCACCACGGTGGTTTAATCTGACATGGTGACCATGGTGACCATGGTGAAAGTCAAAATAAATCATGTAATCTGAACTTGCATAGGTTATCCGAGAGGGTTTTCTGAAGACAGTCACTCCTACTGTGCTATTATTACCATTTTAACTGTTTACTGCATTAACGTTTTGATTTTTGCAACCGAACAAATACCAGGACTCAAACATTATATTTCCCCGACACTTTCACATCATATCATTGCCTCGTCTGCATTAAAAGTCAATTCTTGCATGTATACACACGTCTTCTCGTAGTTCAGTAATGCTTTTCCTGTGTTTTCTTGCCCCCTGGTTCCGCACGCATCCTATCTGTGAAGTTGCTCAGAAACCCATCTATGGAACAGATTAGGAGCTCAACTCAAACATTGTGCAAACATTTATCAGTTCAAATCAAAGTATAAAAAATGCTACTGTTAAAATACAGTACTAAGGAAGGGTCTTAAAATAAGCTATCTGCTTCAGCCTACTCCTTTTGAGCACTGTTGTGGGTTTTCTTTTCTCTTTTCTTCTTTTTTTTTCTTTTGTGTTCTTTTTCTTTTGAATGTGTATATGTTGCTTTTCATACATTATTTTCTGTGAATACCAAACTGCTCAAATAGAAAAAAAGTGTGGTATCGTAAATCAAAAGTAGAAGTGGAGGAACAGACCATAATGTACTTCCAAGCTTACTGATCTAATAGTTAAAAGCCTAATCCCAATTCCCATCCTTTGCTCTTTGCAAACGCTCTTGCATTTTACAGAGATCAGATTAGAGCTGCTTGATTATGGAAAAACCATTATCATGATTATTATATTTGTCAGAATTGACATCACAGTTATTCAAATGATTATTTTTTGTTACACAATGCATTTTTTCAGCATTTCTCTGTCAAAAAACACTTTATTGACAATTTACACAAAGCACAACACAGCTACTTTACTCTTCCACTGTGTGAGTGTAGGCTTTAATGTAGCAGGACCATGTGAAAGGGAATCTGGCCATAGAACTTGGAGTGAGTAATACTGCAGTAGTCCTGGGGGTTTCATTTCATTCTCATGCACATAATTCCCTTGTATGGCACAATCAAAACACTGATACCTTCAGTAGTTTAGAAAATACAGTTAACATAAAAAAGGAAGGTTATGATATTGTAACCCTAGTTATATCAACACAGGCGGAGCCCTCTACTGGACTCTATGGGTACAACGCTCCTCCAATCGCGTACTCGCGATGGCCCACTGTGTGTCACCATAACACACAAACAACTGGTCGGTGTTCCTGATAGTGGCCATTGGGTTCAACGGACGCATAGGGCATAGGAGATGCAGTTTAACCTCCCTAGAATCCTCATGAGGGGGAGGGTGAAAAGCCTCCAGTTGGATGACTCTGGACCGAAATGAGCTCCTTATGTTCTTAGGAACAAAGGAGGGGTTAGGTCTCAGGATGGCGCCACTGTGGTCTCCACAATGGAGTAAACAACTCGGGTGGACTGACAGGGCACACAGTTTGCTCACTCTCTTGGCTGATGTCACAGCAGAGCTGTCTTGAGTGACAACACCCTGAAGGAGGAGTGTTTCAAAGGCTCATAGGGGTCCCTAGTGAGGGCCTCACTCAGTCCCACTGAGGTACAGAAGTAAGGGCCACTGGTCGTAGCCTTCTGACTCCCAGCAGGAACCGCTTAACCAGAGGGTGGGCGAAGACTGGACCTCCGCCCAACCCTTCGTGGCACAATGAGATGGCTGCAACGTAAACCTTAACAGTCACATGAGACAGCCCATTATCCACCAAAAGCTGTAGAAAGGAAAGAGTGTCCCCCACTAAACATGTCAGTGGGCCCACTTTCCTCCCCTTGCACACTGAAAACCCAAACACTTAGCCCTGTAACAGGCAGTGGTAGAGCCAGCCCTAGCTGCCTGGATGGTACTCGCCTCCTGAGCAGTGAACTGCGCCTGTCTCCTGAGACAGTGCCCCCCCGCAACTGGGGAATGGGCCTCAGTGGAGCCACCAACATTGTGGTCAGCCGTGAGAACCATGGAGCTGACCGCCGGTCGGGAGCCACCAGAATGACCTTCAGCTGCTCCCCCTCCCTCTCTCCAGAAGCTGGGGAATGAGACAGAGGGGAGGAAGGCATAAAGCAGCCTTCTTGGCCATGGAGCGTGTGCAAATGCGTCCACCCCCAAGGGTGGGTGGTCCTGCGGGCTCAAGGAGAACCCATGGGAGCAGTGCGTGTTCGATCTTTTTGCAAACAGATCCACCGTTGCCTTCCCGAATCGAGTCCAGATCTGCTGTAAAAAAACAACTTTTAAAAGCATTTTTGTTCCGAAAAGCCTTCCAACAATTTTTGGGGTTCTGAATATGTTTTACCGTTACTTTTACATTGCTTTTATTTTTACCAGTGTGTGCTTTTATCTGTTTTAACTTTTTCCCTGGTAGCACTTTGAGATTTGTCTTCAAATGTAAAGTGTATTATAAATAAAATGCATTATTATTATTATTATTGCTGTACCACTTCTGGATGCAGTCTCCACTCTTCTTCCAGGGGGCTGCTCCTTGACATGAGGTCGGCCTCCCTGTTCTCAATTCCTGGAACGTGGAGGGCTCTCAGAGGAAACAGGTGCTCTGAAGCCCATTACCACAGGTTCTCTGCCACCGTTAACAGGACAGCAGAATGTACACCGCCCTGTCTGTTGATGTAGGCAACTGTTGTGCGGTTTTCGGTCCTCACCAACACGTGACTCCCCCTTAACAGGTGACTGAAGTGTTGGAGAACCAGGAATACTGCCTGTAACTCGAGGAGGTTGATGTGACGGTCCTCCCCCGGAGGCCACACACCACCGATCGCTCTGCCCAAGCAGGTGCCTCCCCATCCCATTAGGGAGGCATTTGTGAACACCGATGTGTATGAGGTCACTCGACCTAGTGGTGTCCCGGTCAACAAATGTGGGGATCCCCAGTACTGCAGGTTGCCCTGCACTGATGGGGGAGGACTGTCAACAGCCGAAACTTTTGCCTCTTGAGGTCTAAGCGTTGGCCGTTGAACCACCGTTGAAGACGACGCATGTGCAGCAGTCCTAGTGGAACCACTGGGTAAGCTGCCGCCATGTGTCCCAGGGTCTGCATAACAGTCAAGGCTGTAACACGTGGACCCTGTCGCAGCTTGAGAACCTCCTGCTGTAGGGCTGTCCATCTGGACTCCAACAGAGTGGCTCTCAGGTTGACAGAATCAAGCACAACCCCCAAATACTCGGCCTGCTGGCTTGGTTGGGCTTCTCCCAGTTGATGGCAAATCCCAACTTGGTTAGGTGAAGTATCAACTGAGCTGTGTAAAAAATGACCCATTGCCTGGACCTGGTCATCACAATGAGGTCGTCTAGATAAAAGAAGACCCTCATCCCTTGGCTGTGCAGAGGTAGTAGCACTGCATCCATACATTTGCTGAACATGCAAGGGGCCAGGGAATAGCTGAACGGAAGCCTGTTGTATTCATAAGCTGTTCCCTGGGAAGCAAAACGCAGGAATTTCCTGTGTTTTGGTCCCACCGCGACATGGAACCATCCTTCAAGTCGATAGTTTAGAACCAGTCGCTTGGTTGGATGAGTTCCAGCAGTTTCTTTACGGTTAGCATGTGGAACGTCCTTTGACCGATACATGTGTTCAGGGCACGGAGGTCCAGGTTGGGTCTGTAGCCCCCCACCTTTTTGGGAACCAAAAAGTATGGGGAGTAAAACCATCATTCCTTGTCACGAGGATGGACAATAGACATGGCCTGTTTTGATAACAGGTCCTGAATTTCCCCCTCCAGGAACTCTATTTCTTGTTGAGAGGATAGATTCATCTCCTGAATGCCCCTGAACGCTGGGGAGAGCCCACAGAATTGGAGAGAATATCCCAGTCTCAGGGTCCTGTCCAACCAGCTTCTCCGCCACACTTTGTAAAAACGAGTGAGAGGGCGTGCAGGTAGATGAGGTGCGGCTTTTGGAGAGTTGTGGTACACAATTTCGGCCCTCTCCACCGCCAAACCCACCATAAACTGAAGTTTGGCCCATGGGGGGCCCTTTGTGAAAGGGCTAAGTTGTCCCTGAATGCACCTGATTGGTTATCCGAGCTCTAGGGGCTGTTCGTGCATGGATCTCCGTTGTCCGAGCCGGCGTGGTGTCTCCTGAACGCATCACTGCTGCTTGGCATCTCACAGCCATGGTGACACAGCCACTGTTAGATCCAGCTGCGGAATTTGCGGCTGGAAAACGTGTGGAGGACAAACTGATCATCCTACTGCTGTTTTCCAAAGATACAGCTCGTGGCGTGGTGTCTCCTGAACGCACCACCGCTGCTCGGCATCTCACAGCCATGGCAACGCAGCTACCGTAGATCTAGCTGCAGAATTTGCAGCTGGAAAATGTGTGGAGGACATACTGATCATCCTACTGCTGTGTTCCCGAGATACAGCTCATGTTTACCTGACCGATTCACTGTAGTGCAGGGGGTTAACCGAGCGAAATATCAGCTAACGTGCTACAGCCCTCTCGTCGCTCGCCCTGTCGTGCTGATGCGAGCGAGGATTGTCATCGCCGTCTAAGCGGTGACAGCCATCGCTCGCCAGGCGGTCAGCACGTTGAGCTGGGCCGACCATGGAACAAACACGGTGTTGGCTAGCAACGTGCAGGGCTAGCGGTGGGGTCGTTACAACCAGCGGGGAGCGATATTAACTTATGTATCGCCACCGGTTGTAACGCTCATTAAAGGAATCGTTGACCCACAGAATGATTTAACTTTATTTTCCACTTACCTTCATGGTGAGCAAGACTCTCAAACACTTTTTTAACATCTCAAATGCAGCCGGCGATCAGGAAGGTTTCTCTTTTTCCTCTAACTTTCGTATAATGAAGTTCGCTAGTGTCCGAGGCAAAAAGATCCATAAAAGTCCACAAAAACTTGTCAATATTCCTCCATACTGCCCGGCCAATGTAATCCAAGTGTCCTGAGTGGGTAGCATCCAGAATTTACTCGAAACGACTTTGTTTGATGGGGAGCCAGTGGAGTTGTTGCAGGATGGGAGTGATATGATGAGAAGTGGGGGTCCGTGTAATCAGGCGTGCTGCAGAGTTTTGGAGGAGCTGCAGTTTCTGGAGGGACTTATTTGGGAGGCCGAAAAGAAGTGAATTACAGAAGTCAATGCGAGAAGTGATGAGACTGTGAACAAGGATGGCGGTGGTTTGGGGAGTGAGAGAGGGGCGGAGACGAGAGATGTTACGCAGATGGAAGTAGGCGGACCGGGTGATGTTATTGATGTGAGACTGGAAGGAGAGTGTGCTGTCGAGGAAGACAGCCAGACTCTTAACCTGAGGGGAGGGGAGGACAGTTGAGTCATCGAGGTTAATGGAGAATTTATTGGCTTTGGAAAGAGTGTGAGTTGTGCCTACTAGGAGGACTTCGGTTGTAGAGCTGTTCAGTTTGAGAAAGTTGGATGAAAACCAAGAATGGATTTCTTGAAGGCAGAGGGTGAGGGAGGTTGGTGGGAGTGGGACAGATGGTTTAGTAGAGAGGTAGAGCTGGGTGTTGTCCACGTAGCAGTGGAATTTGATGTGATGCTTATGGAGGATATAGCCAAGAGGGAGGATGTAGATGATAAACAGGAGGGGCCCCAGGACAGAACCTTGGGGCACACCAGCAGAAATGAGGAAGGAGATGGATTTATGAACTGTGTCCTGTCAGAGATAAATGAACTGAACCAGGCTAGAGGGGTGTGGCTGATTCCGATGGATGATAGTCGACTGAGGAGAGTGGCGTGGGAAATGTTGTCAAAAGCTGCTGTAAGGTCCAGGAGAATGAGGATGGAAAGTAGTCCGGTATCAGAAGCCAAGAGGAGGTCGTCAGAGATCTTGATGAGTGCAGTTTCAGTACTGTGCAGGGGATGGAAGCCAGATTGGAACTGTTCGTAAATATTGTCAGACATCAGGTGGTTGTGGAGTTGGGAGGCAACAGATTTTTCCAGAATTTTGGATATGAAGGGTAGATTGGATATGGGACGTAAGTTGTTGAAGTTGGTGGAGGACTTTTGGTGGGGTCCAGGTCAGGTAATGGCAAGTAAGAGTTGTTTGTATCTGATAAGTAGAAGGTACTGTAAAAGTGCATATAAACACATACAAATATCTCACTTCTGTCAAGACCAGGGGATGTTGCAGCAGCAGGACCAGCCAAGTACAGCAGAGCCTTTAAAAAAAGAATCACATACAGACCTTTAACCTGTATTACACATATGGCTCCAGCCTTGATCCTGCTGACAGTCCTCTGCGAAGGGAGGGTCACAGGTCACGAGACACACCTTTTACATTGACACTCAACCTGCATCCCAAGTGAGGCGAGAGTTCTATATAAAGAGATACAGCTAAGGGCAGAAGAGCTCCTCAAAGTCAAGATTCTGAGTAATTTTAAAACGTGTTTGCATGCATGAATTTTTATTAATTCATCAAGCTTGAAATATTCATTAAAACAGAAACAGTGCTAACAGCAGATGATATTTTCTGAAAGAGATTGCACAAAAGCAGCTAAAGTTCTATATCTAGTTTGAAATAAGGAAGAATTTGTTGAATGTGCTGCTGTTGAATTTCCTTAATAAAGACACGAAAGGATTTTTTTTATGCACTGGAAGCATCTAATGAAAATAATTTCTTAATAGAAACATTAAAATGTTTCAAGTGTGTCTCATTGAAAATATCAATGTCATGCTTTTTAATCCATGCATGCAGACATCAAAGTACCCTTTCCTATTCTTATTCATATCCAACAGTATTATTAATTATGTTACCAGATTCAGACTGATTACATCAAGCAGGAGCCTGTTAATCACGTGCCATTGATATTAACTGCACATTTGAATTCAGTGAGGTCACAGCGATAAGATTTTAAAGTTGGTAGTCATATAATGGCCCACTCCAGCTCATGCTGAGAATTTAGAATTATGCTAATATAAACCAAACAAAATAAATGGAGCGATGCCTGCAAGGTAATTCAAGCCCAGCTGCTTCTTTCACATATACCTGACTCTTTACCTGCTTTGTAACACATGCACACACACACACACCCTACTAATTTAGCTGGGCTATAAGATATTAAATTCCATGTCTTCCTCTAAAATGTCAATTTCTTTGGCTGTGTCCTGTCTGGCCAGTCTTTTCATCCCCCTCCAATACCCCAGCGCTGACTGAACTTTTGTTAGGTACGGTTGGAATTCTAACATGATGCTCTTACATGGGTCTGTAAAAGTAAACACATTTTTATTTTCAGTGCAGGAATGTAGCCACGTCCCCATTTCATCTAGTCAAGCCCACCAAAATAGCAAAACATACAGCATAGCTGCCATCACAAGTCCTGGTATTGGTAGTATAACACAGGAATTTTATCTCAAATGAAAGGCTCTTGGTCTCATCAGGAATTCTTATGACCTTTGTGAATTCTGTAATGCAGACATCAGTATCATATCTGTCAGACAATGATATTTTCTGATATTTTTATGTACATTATTCTGTAGCAAGAAAAATCACAAAGCGGCCATCTTTGCTGTCAGTGTACTTGTTAACATACTAAAGGTAACTAAAACCTGGATCCCTGATTTAACTCCAAATTAAAATTTCTAAGTAAAACAAATATGGTTGTGGCTCCGTATGGATGGCTATGTTTATCCAAACTACTGTAGTAAAAACTGTCAACCAGTTTATATTTTAGCTAAGTCTTTAACTTTGATTCAAAACTGTTTTGCTTGCAGTATGAATGCAATCCGACTTGCGTGTGTGAGCCATATCTAATTTTATTTATGGACAGTCTGAACACTTAAAATTATATATATATATATATATATATATATATATATATATATATATATATATATATATATATATATATATAAGTATATATGTACACACACAACCAGACCACTTTCAGATGTGATACTAAATTTGATATATATCAGATGGTTTTCAATGCGACCTCAATCTTAACAGTTATGTTGCATTTCATCAAAGAGGTGTCACAGTTCTGCACCAGAGGATGCATAACAATGCAATAGTGAATGTAAACAAAAAATGAAGTATTAAATTACAATTTGTCAGCTATGATTGCACAACAACATCAAAACTTGAACATACAGTCCTCCTCTAAATTAGTCATACCCTCAAATTAAGGAAGGGAAAAATCAGTGAAATAAAATGAAATTGACAAAAGTTGTAATAAATAACAGACTATGAAAATCATGACATTAATTTTGAATTGTGGGTTGAAAGAAATATTTGTAAAAATAAATTAATACAACAAGTAAACAAGCATGATGGGGCTCTTTTGTTAAGCAACACTTTTAAGGCAACCACTGCAATCAGGTGTTTTCGCTAATGTTCAAAAAGACTTTTACACCTGTTGACAGGTATTTTGGTCCACTGTTCATGGGAAAGGTGCTTGTATGAGTCTGGGACAGTTTTTTTTTTTTTTTCTCATTATTTCCAACCACAATTCGAAGGCAATGTTTTAAATCACTAAATTATAATTTTGTAAATTTTGATTTGTTATTAGTTTCTTTAGTTTCTCGTTATTTGAATTGCTATCATGAATTTAGCCTTTTCTTTAATTGAAGGGTATGAATCATTTTGAGGATAACTGTACATGCCAACTTGTGCACTCTGGAGTCTGACTGGGGTTGCATTAAAAGTGGATGTGAACAACCACACACAAAGACAACAAGGTCAGAAATTAATGTCAGAGTTGAGGATTAAGACCTGCAAGGTGAAAGTTGAAGTCATCTGTGTTGTGCAAGTGTTACGCTGTGGCAGAGCCCACCACGGTAACTTTAGATTCAGTCTAAGGTCAACAAAAGAAAATAGGGATGGAGAGGGCAGCCATTTCTCAATCACTCTGCACTCAAAAACTCATGGGTACGGGCTTGTGACGGGGTCTGGGGTCTGCACTTGCAAAGTTCAAAAGTGCAAACTCCATGTTCTTGTTGGTTTGGGACAATGCAAACTTTGTGACATCACTACCCGCAGTGCACAACAGTGCAGATCAAGTGCTGCCCATCAACATCTATGAAAATACCTGTAATATTAAATTATTCCACAGCTGTTGGCTATTTGTTGCTGTGAAATATATTTATTGCACTGAAACAAATAGAAATGAAAAAACTGCTGCAAAACAATTATCCTGAGTGAGTGTTATTTTGTTTTCAACATGTAAATTACATTTATTTCCAATACATAAGCCTATCAATGCCAATGGGAAAGCAGGTCATAATTGGTTGATCAACAACACCTGTGAGAGGAAAGCAGAAGGAAGAGTATGCAGACAAATGGCCAAGAACAAACGTAAAGAATAGACATGGGTCGTTCAGGTTTGGCTGTTGTGGCTGCCCTGTACGTATAGACACGGAGGGAGGACTCTACAAAGTTAGGCAACGTATTGCAGCCAACAGAGCATGGTGGAAGAAGAGAATACAGAGGAGGAGAGGGCTTGCACTGGTAGCAGTTTTGGCCATGGTAGGTACTGTGGGAAAAAAAAAACTCCACAACACTGTCAGATGGAATGAGTTGTGCACAACCCATGTGTGTAAAAATGTTGAATATTACTTATTAATTATTAAACTGGCTGGCATGCGATGCGTTTTACAGGCAAACATTTGCCACCCCAACTTTTAGTGCAGATCCCATTTGTGGTTCTAGCCTGGTGCATGCTGCACATCTGCATTGGTACACAAGGTGTACTGGAAGAGCTGGAAGAGGACCTCAGCGCTGAGGATGAGAGGCAGCGCTGAAGCAGAGGGGAGAGAAGCTTTGGGGAACCAGCTGTGGGCCTGTATTGCTGCTCAACTGTCTGTTCCTGTGGATTTACCTTGCTGCTTAATGGAGCATAAAAATGTTTAATTCATACACACCAATACGATCTGACAATCATATTCACTCTGCACACAGGCAGTTTTCTTTGTAAAAATGTTTTTCCTTTGGTTTTATTTGCCAGTTTTCATTTTTCCTCTTGTCGAACCGCCACTTTATGGGGTGGTGGAGGAGTTTGAGCACCTGAATGATCCTTGGAGCCATGTTATCTTTGGCTTCATGGTCCTGGTAGTCTCCTATGGCAAACAGGTCCTGGGTGATGGGTCACACGAAGAGCGCTTCAGAAGCTTCTTATGAATAGACACCAACAAGGCTGTTACATCACCTGGAGACAGCGCCTGATTCTGACACAGATGGGGTGAATAGATACATCCTCCGTGGACCAATCACCTGCGGGATTGGAGCCTTGAAGGAGTGGTGCATTGTGTCTTTGGCAGTTTTGCATGCTGTCCCTACAACCCGAGGGATGAATAAGCAGATGAGAATGGATCTATGTTTCTAGTTTAAAGGCCTCCTTCCACTGAAAACCCGTTTAACTTGCTCCTTCTGAAATACGGAGGGTTTCCCCTTGTTTACTTACACATGCTGACTTGCTAGCGTTGCGTTCCCTCCAGTCGGCTGTGCTTTCTCATTAGAGAAACAATACGAAGAAAAGAGCGAATCGGGAACAGCCTCGCACTTCTACGTAACATTGCAAATAGCGTATCCCACGTGGGGTTTCTATCTGTCCATTGGAAGGCAGGTAACCCTCCACTACACACTAGAAGTAAAGACAGCACGACTGTAGCTTCGGAGTTGAGAAGCTAATTAGCTAAT
Source organism: Atherinomorus stipes (assembly GCA_023101725.1). Lineage (NCBI taxonomy): Eukaryota > Metazoa > Chordata > Actinopteri > Atheriniformes > Atherinidae > Atherinomorus > Atherinomorus stipes. Next base: position 876,798 of record JALJCO010005358.1, read on the forward strand.
TGTTTGCTAGCATGGCGGAACAAACTTGTTTGTCGGCTGTATTTCCTGTCTGTAGCGAAATAAGAGCGGAGGGCGGAGCTTCCTTCATACACTGATGGGAGCCAGCCAATCAGACGGAAATTCATGAGAAGGACCCGGAGAAGCCTGCCGTTGGACCACAAGCCTCTCTTCTAGTATACAAATACAGCTGGATACTAAGCAACCAGAAGGTTTTTTTAAACAGAAACGATGCAGAATGCATTCAATAATAATGGAGAACACAGAAATATTAATGAAATGACCATGGAAGTACAACTTTAAGATTTGCTGCTCTTTGTTTTGAAGAAATTCACGATAAATCTGTTTCAAGTATCTGATTTTTCTATTGCACATCTTGGAGTGCTGCATGATTGCCATGATTCGTGTATAACATTGCCTTAGCTTATTAAAATTTCCAGGCCTTCCATGTAAAACTTGCTTTTATGGAATGTGATAGGTCTGCATTCAATAAACCCTAGTGTACTAAGTGGCCATCACAACAGCTTTGAATGCCCAAAGGGATGATTCAACATATATGACAATAATTATGGGAAAATAAATACATTTTTATTTAAACTTCTCAAATAAACTCCGAAAATGCTCAGATCTCTCCGCTGGTGCCTACTCTCTCCTTTCCTCTCTCGCCGAGGCTTCCCTTGTAGCAGCATCATCTTTCTCGGCCCACTCTTTTGGAAACTCCAGCAGGGCTTCAGCAGGCCGTTTCCTACCCCTTTGAAAAGGGCCAGGTTCGGAGAGAGCAGCAGGGGAAGAGTCTGAGCCAGCTCCCGAGGCACCTGCTGGGGCAACAACAATGCCACCAGCAGTGGCAAAGGTGCTGGATGCTACTACCAGAGGCGAGTCGATGGAGTGTAGCCATGCTCATACTATTTCCAGGTGGCAGCAGTTAGGGCCCCAGGCTTAACACCTTTGCCTGTAGGGGGGTCATGGAGCTGCTAAACAATGCAGAGTGAACAAATCAGTTCATTTCAGGGCAATCAAATCCGGGAAAGGATGAATGAAAACACATACCTACATTGTATTTATGAAGTAAATTGTTTCACTTCTTTTTGGACTGTTTGGCCATCACCCCAGGCCAGAAGTGGACACAAATTTTCTGCAATGATACAATAATGCAGTTTGCCTGTCTGAACAAGGGCCTGTTAAAAGTTGAAACAAAAGTGGGGCTTGACATTATAATTGCCAATGAAAAGGGGGCCCTTCAGAAAAAGTTTGGGAACCACTGCGCTAGGGTATAAAATAGCCAACACAGGTTATTCAGAACCTCATGATTTAGAAAATATAAAAAAGGTACATTGAGAAAATAAAGAAGTTTCAAAATAACGTAAAATATAGTGCATTATAATGTGATATTACAAGAGTTTAAAATTTTTGAACTTTTTTTCTAAAGTAACAAAAAGTAGGATGTTGTCAGTTGTAAAACTTTGATGGTTGTCTGAAAGAAGCCTATTGATCACGTGGAGTAGCCTGCGAACCCATTATGCCTGTGTTGTGAAGATAGCATATGATTCACTGGACAATAAAGGGTTTACACAGAGGTCTGCAACCTTTTCCAGTCAAAGACCCATTTGGACCAGTTTCCTACAATAAAGAAAACACTGGGAGCCACAAATGACTTTTGACATTTAAAATTAAATAAAACTTTAATTTTACTTTAACATGATGTTAAATGTGTTGCATTCAAGAAATCAATGAACAACTACAGAGTAAAGGAAATTACATTTCTGCATGCAGAAAAAAATATTTTAAACTCTTAAAAAAAGACGTCGGGTTGAAGTTAACTTTCAAGGAAATGTCTTTTTGAGTCCTTGTATTTATGCAGGGAAAAAAAAGGCTTGTGAACCTAAATTATCCACTGGCAGCAAACCAAACATGCCACTCTGCCATGCTGTCATCCTTTTACTGGTGTGCAGTCAGCTGTCTACCTGAAAAATAAAAAGACTATTTCACAAAATATGAACATAGCTATGCAAAATAATATGGTCAGTGAAAGCAAATGATCTGCCCACGCAGCACTGAATGCTCCATTTTTGGTACTTTTCTTCTCCACAGTCGGCCTACCTGGCTGGGGAAGTGATCAAAGCACAGCACATGATAGGGTCGGACTGGCTAAATAACCTTTTGCTCGTTTATTTACTTTAAATTCCGTAACTGCAACAACAATAGTGCAATGTTGCCATTCTCCTGTAGTGACCGTACTGTACAGAGAATTCAACCACAACAGATACGCGCCGCTCTGAGACATTCCTGAAACAGGGAGCCAGGAGGAAAGTTCCTGGCCCCGCAGCATGTCCACACTCAGTTCAGTGACCTTGTTTATAATGAATTCCATTTTTAATGGAATACTTTCTGAATTTCAGGAAGTAGTGGAGTCATGAATATACAGTAGCCCATAGCGGCACGTGAGCATGAAGTGCAGTTAATAAAACTGATTGGCTGCGTAAAGATGTGTGAACCGCATCACATCACGTGCTGGACAGTGTTACTCATAGTTTTACTGGGGTTACCTGCTTTATGCACCTGTCACTCGAGTGGCTGGTTTGCAAAATGGTACAAAATAAATTGTCTATTTTAATAGTTGAGTTGGCTATTATTTTATGCGCTGAAATTGCTGTGCTCGGAGAACATGGAAAAGTGTGCAACTGGACATAAACTGCTCAGGAGAAACATACAACATCATCATAATCTTCAAATTTAGAATAAGATAAGAAAAACTTCATTGTTTCGCAAGGGGTAATTTGTCTTGGGCTTTTAGAATCACATTATTAAAACAAACAAACCAAAATAAAATACATTTTAATTGAAAAGTCATTGATTATTCTTTAAATGCCAGGGAGCTGCATCAGAGGGACGAAAGAGCCATGCGGCTCCGCAGCTGCGGGTTGCTGACCCCTGGGCTAAGATGTACACAAAAAAGTCAGTAGCTCTGGTAAATGGGAGAGGAAAGGAAGTCAGTCAGGCTGACTTTTTTCTGCCCTGACACTGCCTTCATCCTCATCATTCATGCACAGTAATTTCTGAGGACAGGGGAAAACAAACACTAAACATTAATACACAAACAGACAAATCTTTTTGAAATACATGTCAAAACAGAATACTAGGAGAAATTATGCTAAATTAACTTTTTTCAGAGTGTGATTAACATACATCAACATCGATCGCAAATAGTCCCGAATGTGTATGTTCAATGGGGCTAAGACTTATTGTGCACTTAATGTGAAGCACATGTTCACATTTATTTTCTTGGGCTTTAACCCAGATAACAAAGTCAAAGATAACTTCATTGATTTTCTAAAATAGTCGTCCGTTTGGATGTTATTCATTCTTGAAATTGTACATAATTAAGGGCGTGTTCGTTTGATTGACATGTGACAGATGTACACCACTGTTGCTTGTGGCTATGTCCACCACAAGGGTGCCCATGTCCAGTCCTCGAGAGCTACTATCCTGCACATTTTGATTGCATCCCTTCTCCAGCACACCTGAATCAAATGAATGTCTCATTACCTGGCCTTTCCAGAGCTGAATTACATGTGCATGAGGTACTTAGCCATTTGATTTAGGTGTGTTGGATGGGGCATGCTCTAAAAATAGCAGGATAGTAGCTTTTGAGGACTGGACTAGGGCACCCCTGATCTAGTACCAGGATTTTAGCCATTAACAGCATGCCTTAGCTTTAGCTTTCCTACCTCCTTAGAAGAGGTGGGTAATCCAGTTGCCGGCGATATGGACCAAATATCATATCACAATATATTTTTTTTAGATGACGATATACGATATATTGCGTTTTTTTTTTATCCTAATTTGTCTGAATGTTTCATTTCATATCAAGCACCAGTTTTTTAGTATCTAAACGAGAGCCCAACCAATGTGGGAATTTTTGGGGCAGATGCCGATACTGATATTGGCGTCTGAAAAAACCCCAAACAAAAACAACAACGAAAAAAAAAAAAAAGCAACAACTATATCCAATATATAAGCTGATATCCAATACTGACTGATATCAGCTTGTATCCAACATGGACCAGTGTATATAAAATAAGAACATACAGACTGTAGATTGCAATTTAGCAGCTTTTGAAATATCTAAACACAGAATTACTACTATAAGCTGGAGCCTTAATGAAAACATTAACTACTGAATCCATGATCTGCAGTTAAACCTGCATGAAGTGGAGCCAGACACTGGATAATAGTCTCATATTATAGTGGCCAATGATGCTAAAAGTTGCATATTCCTCTGTTTATCTCATAAAGAGGCAACTTATACGGTGTTAAAACGCTGCATGCTGGTCTTATATTAGATGACAGAGGACGGTGGCATGAACTAAGTTGCAGTTATCTCCGTTTACCTCACAAAGAAGCAACATACATGGTGCTAAAATGCTAACGCTAAAACTAGCGCATATAAAACCCAACTGCTCTCCTTATTGCGCCCTAACAGCGTGTTTCTGTGAGGATGTTTAAAAGTGTAGTGTTTATTTTGTTTTGTAAAAAGTCACCGCTCACCGTTGCATCTCAGTTCTGTCTGCTGCTGCACCTGTGAGCATGCAGGGTTTGAAAAGGGGGAGAGGGGGTGCAGGGAGCACGTTGGTCTCTGTGAGGGGAGGGGCGCAGCAGCCGGCTGCACCCGGGCAGAGAGGGAGAGAGGAGCAGAGCACCATCACCATGTGCAGAACTTCCAGACTTCCGTTTCTTGTCGGAGTTTGTCAGGTGCAGCCGGGTCATTATTAGAAAATAAAACCAAAACATTTGCACAGCTAATACGATATAACGGTATATGTAAATATCATCTCTCTTTCATATAAATATCATATCTACCTCGTCATACCGGTATATCGCCCAGCCCTAGTTGCCAGCGAGTAAAAATCCTATCTAGCAGTTCTGACCAACCACTAAACTTGCTGAATGTAATTAAGACAGCCCCTCTGCAGGTAGATGAGCTCACAAACACCTGTTCTAAATATACAGGCAGGTCCAACAACATGGCAGGATTTTTACTCGCTGGCAACTGGATAACCCACTTCTTTCCATTTGCTTCTGTTGGCTCTGGGTTAGCTCTCAGCTACAGGTAGCGAAGAGTTTGATGGGTGCCAGTAATTCACCCCCACGCTTACAGCCCCATCTGAACTCCACTCTTTGCCCATTTTTGTTTCCAGGGTGAGAAGGTGACGGTGTGAATTGCCCACAAGCTATAATTCAGCTCTTCATAAACCTACCAGTGATGACACAGAGGCCCTACCCATCTTTCTACAGAATGTGATTCAACTGAAGGACATCATTACATCAATATATAAAATCAAGTAATACAGCCCCATGGTGTTGGTGGGCCTGTATTTGAACCACTCTCATACAAGCAGAGTCATCCAAATAAATGTGCCAGCCAACAATAAATGTATTCCGACCTTTCTGTGCATGACAACATATAACACATCTTACAGCAGTCAGCTGCCAATAATTTACAACAGAGTAAACCATTTAAGATAAGCATCCCCATGGGGAAAACTTACTACATGTCCTTCAGTCTTTAATACAGTGAAAAGTTGAGGACACTAATCATGCTGTCTCTTTGCCATGACCCATTGCAGCAAGTGGGTCTTGTAAAACCTGGTTAACAGACTTGTATTTACAAGACTGTTCATTCTTAAATCTGTAAGATATGTCCGAGACAAGCCCAGTTTTGTTTTTATTTACAATGCCATAAAGTCTTTCCTCTCTGTTTCAATTAGCTTTTATGATTGCTGCAAAGTTCTAATAAGTATATTTCACAATGGCTGTCAGTGTAACTTTGTTTCAGCTGTCAACATTTCAAATACTCAGTTTAATCTGTTTTTTCTTAAGGCATAATTTATGAGTGTACGTACATAGAAGAAATAACACTTTACATATTAATTTTGCAAATATTTCAATCTATAGCTTATAGTATGCAAGTTGTGTTACATGTTAAAATCTAAAATGTGAGTGTTTTAGTATTGTTTTGTATTTCTTTTTGGAGTAAATACTGCATGTGACAGTTGCAAGATGTTTTTTTCACCCAGAGACCAATCTTTCAACTGAACCGAGCACTCTTACTTTTAAATATATTTTCTTGAGCTTGAATAATGCAAATGTTATGTTTCAGTCTGATTTTAAAGTATAAAGCATTCATGATTCCTTGCACATACCTCACCATCAACACTCACAAAGAAACCCCTGTAGAATAAAGTAAAGCAGCACACAGTAAACAAAGACTTCCTGGCGACAAGCAGTTTTCTTACATCTTTTTAATGCTGGTACAAGTCTGCCTGTATTACAGGAAAATTGCTGACATGGTATCAAAGATGAAATAACTACAAAATTTGTAATGCTGTTCAGTGACAGGTCATGCTGTTTGAACTGTGCTGTTTTATTTCACCATGTTGCACTATGTTTTTCCATCACTGGTTCTGCTTATGAGCGCACAAAGAGACTGCTTTGTTTGTGAATACCTTTTATTAACAAGTGTAAAAGTGCGGTAAATGTCACATTTCCATGATTAATCCCCCCACCCCCCAAAATAAAAATAAAAATAAAAATAAAAAATTCATAGAAGTGGCCTGAAGGAGAAATCAAGTTTCATGATTCTGAATCCCATAGGTTCTATTTAGAGATTGACACCTGCTGATTAGTTGCTGTGCTTTTGTCCTCTGTCCCAGACAACAGCCTCCCTGCGGTGGATAATTAAGGTTTGCAGGTACTCTGCTTCCTTTATATCCTGGGCTTTACTGCATGTCTTCTGAGATATTACTTGCTGAGATTAGTCAAGTTGAAAGGTGTCTCAGCCAAATCTGTTGAGTGAAAGTTCAGCAGCATTACAAAGTAGTCAGCGGGGTGGCAAAGGGAGTTGGTTTTCTTATGTATGAAAGATCAAACCTTTCCATCAGAGACAAACCAGGAAACTGCTCTGACTGACAATGAAGAGTTCCAAGAAAAGGCATATTCTTTATCTTGTATCAGTACCTTAAGGGGTTTTCCACCGATATTACCAAGGAATTTTGTAACCCTGAACATGTTTAACAGTGTAAAAAATGTGTGGCAATCTGTGTGGTTTACATTCCCACTAGACTGTGAAGCTCCAGATCCACTTCAACAGTGGTGCTGCGGCTTCTTTAATCTTGCTTCATTTTCTTAAACTTTCCCAAAATTTGTTTCTGTGCCTGCCCCACATTCAGCCCTGCCAGTTTGTTGGCTATTCCTCTATACACTCATTTCAGAATGCTGATTCAAACTTGCCCTGTATGGCCGGTTTCCCAGATGCAGTTAGGAAGTTATATCTCACACAGGCTTCGCCCTCTACTGGACTCTGTGGGTACAACTCTCCTCCAATTGCGTACACGCAATGGCCCACTGAAATTTACGTAGCCTGCCAGCAGGGCGTCTACCTATAAAGGCAGGTGCACCACCGGCTGCCCTCATTCCTCTTCGCGAGGAATGAGGGCAGCCGACACTGCCCACTGACACACTATCTCCTAGGAAAGAGTCGCCGCTTCAAGAACTCATCATCTCAAAAAGAAGCAGAGCGGGAGTCTGAAGACGCCATGGAGGAGGAGAGCTCTGCTACCACCTCCACTTCGCCTACGAGACTTGCTCAGCTTCCGCTGCAGACTCGCCGCCTGACGAGATGGAATGGAAACCTCTTTCGCTGGCGGCTCGATGGCGTGAGGTGCCGCCCCTGTCAGACTCGACACCTCGAGTGACGTTGTGGCGGAGCGTGCTGAGCTTCTCTGCCCCCTCCCACTGCTCCCGCACACTCCCACTGGTCAGTGTGCGGAGCCTCTCCTGCAGCAGGGAGTACATATATCGGGCTTCGCCTACAGTACCCATAGAGTCCAGTAGAGGGCGAAGCGTTCTTTAGACTGACATCAATCAGTGACCGGTGATTCAGCCCCGATGTTAGTCACAGCCAGGGCTGGACAATAACACCCGCCAACCCGCCAAATACGGGTGAAATTCAGCTGTGGTGGGCAGGGGCGGACTGGGACAATAATTCAGGCCGGGAATTTGATAGCATCCCAGGCCACCTCCACCAAATTAATGCAAAACACTCAGTGAATTAGGCTGGGCGGCTACTGACTTAAAACTGTAGAATAATAAAATAATAAAACAAAGGCTCCACATGTGGCCACACAGCTTTTTGTTTTTTTTCCCTTACAAAATAAATATTCATTGTGCTGCAAAAACCTACATGCAAATCACATAAACTGAAATTCTACTTAATCAACTACAATGTGGTTAAATGTGCAGTCTGTACATTTAACCATATTGTAAATCAAATAAAATTCCACCATCATCCACCTAAACTTGATACTCAGCCTATTTATAATCTAACAGGTCATTCTGTTAATTATTCTAAAACTATCACCAGCATGTTTGGTTTGTACTTAAATTGTACCTAAAGGTTCTTGCTGTGATTCCTCACTGCTGCTGCTATCCACCACTGCCGTCACTGCAGAAGCTCTTGCAGCACCAGTGCTGCTGACAGTTCTGGTACTGCTCCCTTCTCCATCTTTGTTAAAAATAAATAAATCCAATAGCTACCCATAATTTCCCAGATTTTTGGATTCAGAAATTGACCATTTTATATGCATTGGCTATGTAAATATTTTCTTGATCTCAATTTTTTTTTACCTGCTTAAATTGAAGTTAAATAAAATATACAAGGATTTCAATATTCATAATCATGTATTATCTTACATCTGTATTGTTAACCCTATGCAAAATCTACAACATCCTTTGTTGTAATTTAAAACATTTTTTCAAAAAATAATTCAGCTAGATTTTGCTCATCATTAAGTTAGCTGGATGGATGGGTGTGCATCTTTTGTCACTTTTCACCACGAGTGTGTTTATATCTCACCTGCTCCCTGACTGACAAACATGTCAGTTATTTTGATGCACTGTTCTCCATCTGTTGCTGTGCATTTTTTGTGTATTTCTTCTTAAAGGAGTCATCACCCGGAAATCCCACTTTTTCACGTTAAAACGTGTATTGGAACAGGACCTCAGTTATAACGTGCCAGAAACTACGGAAAGTGAAAGTAACTTCGTCTTTGAGTGCGGGCGCTCTCTTCTCACCAGAATCGGCCACAAGCACGCGCTCTCCACAGTACGCGGTTTGGATTTCTTTCTCTGAATGAGGCTGCTAGCTGCTAAGCTAGCCTCTTTAGCGCCACCTAAAAGCAGCTGATTACCTGCCGTGGAGTCGTTATGATCAGCTGTTATGACGTGAACTAGATAGGCTGCGAGCGAGCTGCTAAGCTAGCGTCTTTAGCACCACCTGAAGGCAGCTGATTACCTGCCACGGAGTAGACCAGCTTTGTCAGAAGGGACGCCGGCGACAAGGAGGAGGAGGAGGGGGGAGATTGCCATGCTGAGTTGCCTCGGCAGATATTCAGCAATTTTCGGTGCTTTAACAGGAGGGACAGCACTACCAGTGGATTATATTTATCAAAGAAGCATATATTTAAGGGCCCTCGGGCACCCCTAAGCGAATGAAAAGGGGTCGGGGGGGGGGCCGCCCCCCCCCCCCCCCCCCCCCCCACCCCCCGAAAAAAAATTTCGTTTGAACTTTATACTACTAAAACTCCGATTTCCAACGGTCTTGAACGCAGCGTCGCTATCCGACTGCACCTGAATGCAGCAAAGACCAGCCGTTTGTTTGATTGTTTAGATTTGAGGAAACGTTTGCCATGCGGGAGGAGAAGGCCGACAGCTTTGCATTTCTGCGGTAAGAAGACTACTATATTAGTTTTGTATTGCATGAAGTTGTGCAAACTACTGTTAAAATCCAGTTATAAAACATGTTCGTGTGGTTTTTGAGGAACAAAGAGAAAGAAATAGACAAGCAGGCTTTTTCCTGTGCATGTCTGATGTGCACTTGTTAAGACGTGTGTCTCAAACTTTTCAATTATGTACTGATTAAGGCCATTCAGCTAATTGTGAACATAGCCTACCTCCCTTACCTAAACCAGACGGACAGTTAAGTCATGTTGTCAATGCTGAACGTTGTTGTTTTGTTAAATTATTTGACACTTCAGTTACCTTTCAACTACATAAATTGAAATTGAGCATAAGATAAATAATATTTTTCTTGTGATATGCTTGACAGACAATGAAATGAAAAGGAGATATTGAAAACTTTTTCTTGAAAAAGAAGTCAGGTGGTCAGAGCAGGGACAGTACAGGGCAGACTGACAGCAACAAAGAGAGCCAGGTTCAACCTGAAAGCAGCCAGGGACCATTATGTCTGGAGTCCGGCCAGAGCAGCAACCATGAACCTCCAGGTGAAACACAGATGCATAAACGTGATGCACTTGTAGTTGTACCATATGATTATTTTTATTTGTTTTTCTGTCATAGTTGGGTGAATTATATTGTCTACTTTTAATGATGAGATTGAATTCTGTGCAGTTTTAAATTGTGCCTTTATGCCCCATTGTAAAATTGTATTTATTTATCTAATTATTTTTTAAAGAAAATATATGTAACATTGGTTTGAAAGGTATTAATTATGTTTCAATCCATACCTTTAGATGCACCAGAGGATGAGCTGGATACTTCTGACCCTGAATCAGAATCGGATAGCAGCAGCAGGAGACGTGCACCAGCCCTGTCTGTATTTTCTTTACCAAAAGGTCCCCAAGGTGATTATTCAACACAAAATGTAATTAATCCACCAATTAACAACATTTGAAGTTTGAAGGCAAATTGAAAGTATGTTTTTATCAAAATGACCATTGCTCATCAATGACCTTGTCTTGTACTGTTGTAACACTGTCTGTAAAAAATTATGATATAGACTAATTTTGAAACTTTTATATGTTGACAGATATTTCTCAGACAAGAGCTGCAGGTCCTACGCAACCAATCTTGACAACTTTCCCACGCACACAGCCAGAACGGGGTAGGTCAAGAGCCTTCAACGCTTCCTGGTACAAAGACTACTCGCGGCTTGAGTATTCTCAATGCCAGGACACTGCACATTGTTTTGTGTGCAGGCATTTCTCACTCCCCTCTGCTCCTGAGACAACGTTTTCCTCAGGTGTTGGATTTTCTAACTGGAAAAAAGCCACGTACAAGGATGGAGGGTTCCAGATGCATGCAAAAGCAGAACACCATCTGAATGCAATGGTGGCATGGACAGAGTATAAAAGAGGCAATGAAAATAATACATCCTTACTTCAAGAAATGGACAAACAATACCAAAAAAAGGTGGAAGAGAAAATAAAAAGTATATAAAGACAATTGCTGATGTCCTACTCTGCACAGCCACCCAAAACATAGCACAGCGAGGCCACCGAGAGTCAGAAGGCTCAGAGAACAAAGGGAACTTCTTGGCAATTTTAGAACTGATTGCCAAACACGATCCTTTGGTAAAACAGAAAATGAGGCACAGCAATGCTAAATATACAAGTCACAACATTCAAAATGAGATATTAGAGGTTCTGGCTGAAATGGTGCGGAAAGATGTTGTTAATGAGGTAAAACAAAGCAGAGCATTCAGCATCCTTGTTGATGAAACAAAAGACTTGAAAAAACAGGAGCAAATTTCCTTAGTCCTCAGGTACTACTACAAAGGAGCAGTGCATGAAAGTTTCATGCATTTTGAACATGCTGATAAACTTGATGCTGCTGGGCTAACAGAAAAAATTGTGAATAGCCTACAAAAATATGGATTGGAATACAAAGAACAGCTGGTTGGGCAAGGCTATGATGGGGCCTCCATGATGAGCGGTAGACACAATGGTGTATCTGCAAGGATCAAGTCTCTGGCTCAGCAAGCTTTTTATGTGCACTGTAATGCACATTGTCTTAATTTGGTGATTGTGGACACTGTGAAAGCAGTTCCGGAGGCATCATGCTTTTTTTCTTTGGTGCAGCGTCTGTATACATTTCTGTCTGGATCATATGTACACCAGAAGTGGCAGGACATACAGCGTGCAATGTTTCAGGATCAGCCTCGAGAGCTGCCCAGACTAAGTGATGTTAGGTGGGCTTGCAGATTCCATGCTTGTCGAAACCTCATGGACCGGCTTGCAGCTGTTCTCCGCGTCCTCCATGAAATTGATGATGAAAACAATGGAGACAGAAGTGTAGATGCACGTGGATTAAGTGGGCAGATAGACCTTAACTTCATTGGTCTTCTGGTCATTTTCCATAGGCTACTGGGAGACACAAAGTTTCTTTCTGATATGCTGCAGTCACCTTCCCTGGACTTGGCCAGAGCTGTTGACCTCATTGAGGCTCTACAGGACACATTTGAGCAATACAGAGATGAAGCGTTTTTTGGGGAGCTGTGGACAAAGATACTAGACTTTGCACAGCAATGCAACATTAACACAGAGAACGTTTCCAAAAGGCAGCCAAAGATCAGCTCTGCTCTTCATGGATCTGTTGTGACATCCACAGTTGGTCAAAGAAACAGTGATTAAGACAAGGGCCGCGTTTCCCAGATTAGTTAAGACACTCTTAACGCTGAGGTCCTCCTCAAGTCACTTCTTAAAGGTGCCTTGTTTGGACGTTGCGTTTCCCAGATGCGCTCTTAACTCAGTAGCTTCTTTATTTTCAGGAGCGGCCAGACCCACTCTTTCGACCCTTCTTTAACGTTCCCTCCTGCTAAGAGAACAACAGGCCCATCTACTGGTCACTTTTGGAAACGACACTATTTCCCGTGAAAAAAAAAGTAGAAAATGGAAATTATTAAAAATGGACCTATTCACGGATCAGTTGTTGTATTTTGAGTCATGTTTTCTCACTCATGTCATAATGTCAATCATCTATGATGGAAGAAAACTGTAGTTACCGAGTGAATGACAGAAAATATTGTGGTTAAGTTTAATCATTATGGCAAGATAGGCCTCCCTATACTTAGCTTACGTTAGATAAAGCTGTGGGTATCAACCACAGAAACAAAAACATTGCGGTAGGAATTGTACGCAAATTATACGCAATTTATGAGGACTCACGTCATATTTACGCATTTGTCAGCTGTTCATGATGAGATGCACCTGCTTCGCTCAATAAAAGCATGGCCATTTACGCATACCCGTATCAGACATCATGGCTGCTTTACAGCAAATTTTGGTAGCAAACCAACAGCGTCGCCGTAGACGGAGTGACACTGTGTATGTGCATGCTTTCATGCGCCAGCATTTCAGTCCTCTAGATGTGCTGTCAGATCGCGCTATTCACATGCGTTACAGGCTACCGCGCAACGAAATCGAGCGGATCATTCAAATAGTTGCTCCAGACATCAGGAGACCCACAAGGTGCAACTTTGCTCTGAGCCCAGAGGTGCAGTGCCTGGCTGCGTTGCGTTTCTACGCGGTGGGGAGCTTTCTGGAGGTAGTGGAGGATGGAACCGGACTCAGCAAGGCGTCGGTGTCAGTCGCACATACTGCAAGGGCTGGATGGGGACATTTTCAGCGCTATTGATTGCCATGCCCTGGCCTTTGCTTCTGTCTTTTTTCCCCTTTGTCCCTCCAAAGAGAATGCTTTTTTTACCTGCCACTTCTTCAATCAGAATCGCCATCTCCTCTGGCGTGAAGGCCGGAGAGCGCTTCATCCTCTTGGTGGGGTTCCCTTCAGCCATTACATCAACAAATAGCGTCAGAATGACCATTATTTATAGGGCATCTGTAAATTTCCAATCGCCTACACCTGTTTAGCACAATTTGGCCAATTACACAATATACAATGAGCTTTTCAATGAATATTTGCAATCACTGGTAATCACATGCATATTTTTAACAGTTTGTCTTCTTGCACAAACACATAAACGTATAAATGGGCTCAATATCAGCGTCGGAAAATAACCTCCACACTAAATGAATGGTGTCGATCGATATACCTGACCTCGATTGCTTTTTTTTCAGCACCCCCGGAAGTGGATAGCTTCTGTTAGGACCTTCTAAAGATGTAGCGTAGCCAAGACGTTTCTCAGGAAATAAGAACGCGTGAAAGAAGCAATCTGGGAAACGGGCGTATCTTTGCGATCCTTTGTTGGGAAGAGCTTCCTTGAGGCCTTCTTTAATCCAAAGAAGAATCTTAACTGGGAAACGCGGCCAAGGACTCTTTCTGTAAGACTGTTTTTTATCCTATCTTAGATACTGTGAAGGCTGAGCTGGAAAGGCGTTTTTCCAAAACAAACTGCAACATCATGAAAGGGATTCAGGCTCTTAACCCCAAAAGCAACAGCTTTTTGAAGGAGGCTCTTCTGTTTGGTTTGGGAGGTATTTACAACACAAACCTGGATGATCTCAAGCATGAGCTTCATCAAGCCAAACGGATCTTGGCTAGAAAGAAAGCAACTGGAATGAAGGATCTAACAAGTTTGCTTGAGTTCACAGTTTTCTTGGAACCATTCAGTGAAGTCTTTCATGAACTCTTCAGACTGTGCAAAATTGCAGTCGCCCTTCCTGTAAGCACAGCTGCTTGTGAACATAGCACTAAAACTGATAAAAAATCACTTGCGTACCACCATGAACAATGACAGACTGAGTGACCTTGGGGTACTAAGTGTGGAGTCCAGCAGAGCCAAAGTCTTGGATATGGATGAGTTCATAAGGTTGTTTTGTAGCCGGCATGGAAATCGCAAAATTCAGTTGTTTTGAAGTGTTTTTGCCTCTTGGAAGAAATGAGAACTTTGAAACTGCACTATGTGAAGGTGCTCACATGTGTAGCTTCAGACTGATTACTGTTCACAACACTAAAATGCTAAATGACCAGAGCTAAAATTTAGGAGTAAATAATAATGGTCACTGTGAAAGTATAATGGGTGCTGCTTTTTTTTTTTTTTTTTTTTTTTTTTAAGATGTTCACTGATCTGTGCACTAGTAAATAATTTATTTGCTGAAAGTACTTATTTATTTTATTTGTTACTATGGGCAATACATATTCTGTGGAACTTGACAGGGTTGTTGGTGTTCTTGCATCATATTTCTCACTTTATTGCCCCTTAAGTCATTAAGCTCACCAGTTTTAAATACCAGGTATTGCAGATGATGATGATGATGTTGTTTTCTTGTTCATGAGAATGTGAATGGCTTGTAAATTACATTACAAAGAGCCAATAAAACATGGACAATACTTTGTAAAAGCACGACTTTGGTTGCAGCTTGAATTTTTCTTACCTTTTTGGTGTCCCCCACCAAAATAAGTTGTACCCCCTGTGCCCCCCAATAAGATTAATCTGGATTCGCCCCTGAATAGTTGGGGATGAAAAGAGGTTAAAATGAGCTCATTAAATTTTCGTCCCACCCAACTAGAATTATAAATTCATTTGAAGATAAATTAAGAAGGATTGTGTATGTCAAACGGCAGGTTATGACACCTTTAAGTATTTTCCTCTCTGCTCCACCTTTTCTCTTGCCCTGACGCTGCTACTTCATCTTGCCCCTTGTCAGAGCTCCGTCGGGGGGAGCGGGAGCAGGGGGGGGGGGGGGGGGGGGGGGCAACGTTTCTGCCTGAGTCTTTGAGCTTCGTAAGCTTCAACTGGACAGCCAGCATGACGGACTCAAATGGGACAGGCCAGACCACCGGGAAATGTCCCGGTGCTCCTGATGGCCAGTCCGCCACTGGTGGTGGGTAACACAGCCACTCCAACTAACCAATTTAGAGGGTTGAATTCTATATACACTTTTAACTGTAGTTTTTCTCAAATGGCATCTGAAATTATAATTAAACTGAAATGTGAGACTAAAACACTACAGCTCCCATGAACACTGCCTGTGCACAGGGTTTGCTCATTGTTTAAGAATGTTCTTAACTGGGAAACCAGTGCCTTTCGTTCACATGGCTACAGCGTTATTCTGGGTTGAAGAGGCTAAAATCTGAAGACTCATTCTAAAGTGGAATTCCTAAAGACGCAACGCTTTTGTGTTCTCATCTGCACGGTTCAAAACGCAAAAATGATAGTGAATCTGCTCACGCCATGCTCATGTCACATGTGCGTTAATGTCACACCCGTAAACCCAGCGGATCTAAGGTAGATTTTACCCATGCGCACGGACATGGTGGAGTTCCATCACAGCACCATCTAACGGCCTGGTGTGCATATCCAATCGAATTCCACACACTCTTGCATCCTTGTATGCACACAGATTTCTTCATGACGACGCTCGTGTAAACGCAGATGAAAAGATAAAGACGAGACGCCACCTTTATGTCTTCTCTCCTGTTCGTTGCCGTGTGAAAATAGCCTCTCATTTGTCAAAGAGCGTTTTTTTTTGTTTTGTTTTTTTTTAAATATATGTTGGGGAATTCTCTTCTGCAGCTTTGTAGTTCATGTGGTGTGCCTCAGGGCTCCATTCTAAGTCCAACTTTATTTTAGTTGTTTATGCAGACTCTGGGGTCAGTTTTTAATGAATATTTCATTTCATCTCTACACAGATGACATGGGAGTTTATTGTCCCACACTTAGCTACCTGCATCTCTTAGTAAGTAATTGAGCTGATGCACATTTTTGAAAATGTCAGTTAAGTTTTACAAAAGAAAATCTCTTTACAGGCATACAGTTTGATGTACAGTATATAATTATGTTCACTGTGTAGTTTTAAGAGATAAGTAATGTGAGATCAAAGTCTTGCAATTTAAGGGGAACAAAAATAGCATTGCAGAGACGTTGCTGCCTTTGGGAGCTGCTCTTTTATGGGCCTTGTTTTATAATCTTCTTCTGCTCTTAACAAAGGGGCTTTGATCCCTTTGGAATTCTGAACCATTATCTGTCTTTTTGGGAAACTGGTCAAGTTAACTGCCCTGTCATTTCCATTTAGGAGATTATATCAGCCAAAATAAAATGGGTTAATCACTGCTAGCTGCACATACATCTCTGTGATGCTACTGCACAGAAACTCACCTAAAAAGGGGGCGAAAAATCAATTAAACATAATAATTGTATCTCATAGATGCATTAAATGGGAAATACCACGGAAAAAGTTAGAAAACTGTTCTGCAGAGCATAGATATGAGAGTCTGAAGTCAATGCCAAATCAAAAAATGCCTGAGGTACTGTAAGAAAGTCAGAGCAAACACGTCGTTCATTTCTGGCAGGCTACTCAATGACTGTCCTTGATATCGAATTCAATTCTTTTTTTTTATTTCTCTACATTTCATCCAGGATAAAGAGAAATGAAGGCAAGAATCACATTGAAATGACGGAATAAAAATTATTTTAATTATTTCTGTTTTATCAGGAAGTCCCAGTGAGGTCAACTTTGCCTTTCGTAAGAGAGACTGTGCAATGTTTATTTTGGCGGGAGCCTTAGACTGCAGAAACAACTAAGCATAGCATTAGTTACAAACATAACATAACATATGTTTAAGCCTATCTGCTTTGTTGACCAATTGACATGCAAGTGTTATGAGCACTATATGATACATTGCTTCAGCATGGCAAAAGTCACATGACCACACCAACCGAAGCCTTGTTACATCCTGCAAAATTTGG
Source organism: Atherinomorus stipes (assembly GCA_023101725.1). Lineage (NCBI taxonomy): Eukaryota > Metazoa > Chordata > Actinopteri > Atheriniformes > Atherinidae > Atherinomorus > Atherinomorus stipes. The sequence continues at coordinate 894,298 of JALJCO010005358.1, forward strand.
AAAGATACACACAGAAAACACACTTTCCTACAAACTATAAAGATCTGCAAACCGTGACATAGATTTATTCATACTGGGAAATATTGAGTGACTGACAGGCTGCAGGGCTTGAAGTGTACTCCCCTGCAAAAACAAAAAACAAAAAATCTTCAAAACCTCCAAGGTCCTTTTGAAGTAACTCATTAACCAGAGACATTTTAAGGACCATCTTGTCAAAGGCATCTCTGCATACCATTAGTTGAACCAAAGACTGTAGAAAATATTGACGTAGTATCTGGTCACTTCTGAACAGAGAAAAGTGAAGCCAGTTGGGCGTGTCCCACCATTGCCATCTTGCCGTGTCACGTGTGTCGTCACTCCTGGAAAATACTAAAATGGACCAACACACTCCGGGCTGAACGCTCATGGAGCTAACTCGAAACTCTCAGGAAATAACAAAGATTAGCCTCCTGAGTGGTGGGGTAGACATAAGGCATGTTTGGACTTGCTGTTTGCTGCCTAAAAGCAGCCATTTTACTACTCTGCTGCAGACTGAGACCTTACTGAGAGCAAACAAGGTGCTAACTGATAGCCCCCGGCTGGAAAAAAAAAGGAACCAAAAAAAAAAGAAAAAAAAAAAAAAACCCCAGAAAAAAAAGGGGCCATGTGAAAGGCCTGTTTATATAATGATCTTGGAACCTAAGGTTGGGAAAAATTTTAAAAATCGAAGCATCATGATTTTTCTGTTTGACGATTTCATAAATTGATTTTTCTTCTTCTTTTCTCCAGCAGAGGGTGAAATGTTTTTCTTCAACTATCTGGAAACATGATGTCATATCTATTTCCAGAAAAATCCTACGAAAGGTGGTGAATGGCAGACAACTTAGTCTGGTGTTAAATAACAAACAAACTAAAAATCACGACAGTGGGCAATATCGAAAAATCACAATTTAAATTGAATCACCCCCCCCACACACACACACACCCACACACGCACGCACACACGCACACACACACACAGAAAGTATGGTGTGAATCTTAATGGAACCTCACTGCACCTGAAAACATTTACTCAAATGTATACAGTAACATCAACTTTCTTAAAGGAGTGATGACATAACAGTAAAAACTGGTTCATGTAGTTGACATTACTGCATTTGTAATTACTCCAAAGAAAAAAACATCACGTTTTATAGCAGGGGATTGTTTTGGCATGCTAGACCTCCCTTCCTCAGTAATACAGTTGGGTGCTGTAATGATATGCAGCTTTACCCGCATACCAAGTTGACTTCATTTTATTGGCTTCACCTTATTTGGCTTTAACCTTATTTAGAGAAAGTAGATCACGCTGCCCTAGCGGTCGGAGTTTGCTAAAGGCTATCTGTTAGAAACATGTGACTTCAGACAGTGAGCTATGTTTATCAGACAAGACAGCATTTAGAAAATAAATAAACATACAGGTAATGACAAGGTTGTGGTCCCCTCCCTCAGTGTTGCTGCAAAGGATTTCTTTTAAATCCATTTGTGTGAAAACCCAGACCTGACTGCAGTCCTTCTCAGCTCCACTGACGCAGTTGAAACAGCGAGGGAGGGGGAGTGGGTGAGACCAGAGCGAAGTGTGGAAGGAGAGAAGAGGGGGGAGGCTGTTTACTTGATAGTGTGCTCTTATTGGAGCAATTGAATTACATAGAATGATAGAACTACGTAGAATGATAACCTGCTGTCTGGTTCAACCGTTTCTGAACAGAGAGACAAAGCTGACAGACCATAAACAGGGACTTTGATACTCACTCTGGACATTCACATGGCCTCATCAGTGCACAACAGATCATATTGTGTAAGACACAATAAGCAGCCGAAAGGTCAGCAGAAGAGCTAGCACTTCAGAGCTCAAAGAAATGAACAAGGCACAGGAAGTGACACAATGGGCCCGATTTACGAAAGGTTTGCGCTTGTTAAAACAGGCGCTATCTTCATTACGCACGCAATAATCCGCCAGAGCTGATTTACAAAGCAGGGCAAAAGGAGGTTTGCGCCTGTCAAGGGGCAAAATAGCGCCGCTGTCCATTTTGCGCATCTGCTGCAGATGAATATGCAAACTAGGCGTTTCTGCCAGAAGGCGCAAAATATTGGGAGGAGACTATGCAAGACCTCAGTTTAACACGCGCAATGTGATCTATCAACCGTTCAACGGAAAGCGGGGGCAAAAGATTGCGTGTAATTTAGCACGTCTGAAAAGCAGGTATAACTGGCAGCTTTACGCACTGATGGCTGAAAGAATGCTGCACACAGGACTGCAGACATCGGGTCAGAATCATTTCTCATGATGTGTTCAGGCGACACGTCAAGTTTTCATTATCTAATTAAATAACAATCAACATCACTGTTAAACACAGATTATTCTAGACATGAACCAGAACATCTGCAGCTGCAGCATCATGGTAGTTAAAGCTGACATTAATTATGTCTTTTTATTTTCTTTTACTTTTTGCCAATGGCATATTTTTAAATTAAAATCATCTCCTGCTCCTCCACACCGCAGCAACTGCTGCTGCTGTTCTGAGGTGGCTTTCCTGCGTGAAGTTGGCCCCCACCCCACAAAAAACTCAGTGAAAATAACCAGTAACGTCGCACAAACTAATGATACTATTTTTTTACTGAGTTTTGCATGGGGTGGGGGGCAATTACGCAGGTCCCGCGCCTGGCATTGTGCCAAAGAGCGCGCAGTCTGTGCGTAATATCAGATCATCTTCAACAGCGTGTCCTTATCCACGTCCTTAAACTGGCCTCTTCTTACGACCCACAGGGAAACCTGCTGCATTATTTTTATTTATAGTTATTATGAAGAGTTCATTTGCAAAAACAGACAAACATCACTGTGGAAAAACAGTTAACTGCTTTTGTTGCTGTTGGGTACAAACGTCATATCTCCATTTTACATCATTAAAACCCTCTACTTCACGTGAGCTTGATTTTCTGAAAATATTCAAAAAGTAAATGAAGAGTTTATTTGCAAAAGCAGTTAACTCCGTTTTTTCTAAATGGCGTTTGTCTTTTTTTGCAAATGAACTCTTCATATTTATCTTATATTCTGTTTTTTATTTGCCTCATTATATCTCTGAAACTAACATCTCTATATCAGGATTAATTTCATTTTGCGTTTACCACATGCTCTTCTGAACTTTCCGTGGCGCAGAGAGAGCGCATGCTAAATCCTCATTTAAATCCTGCTGTTTGCGCCTGTTACAGATTGCGCGTGTAATCTTTGTAGATCACCCGCAAACGCTAAAATGACAGCGCACACTATTTTTTTTGCGAGGCAAAGACATTAGACTCGCAATTTGGAGTCTTTGTAAATCAGGCCCAATAGGTCTTACAGCAATGTCAGCACCAAGCGGCAACCTCCGGTGGCCAACTATGACGCCACCCGGAAAAAGCCACTTTTTGTAGTTCTCCCTTCATCAGCTAGGGGCTGGCTGCAAGACTGAGCAAATCCCCATAGACTCCCATGTTAAAAAACGCCAATTTCAGCAGAAATAAACATGTTTACAGCCTGGTTCGAAAAATCATTTTAGGTTTAATAGGTCAAGTTTACCTTCATGTCAACTGTGAGGGGGGTGAATTTTTTTTATACCTCATTCATTTAGATGCTATTTATTCTTTATATTACACATAATTAAGGGCGTGTCCTTATGATTGACATGCGGCAGACCGGAAGCCCGGCCTGCCTACCGGAGGCTCCTAGTTAACTCCGTCTTTGCTCTCAGTAAGGTCTCAGTTTGTAGCAGAGTCACACAACAGCAGTTTTTAGTCAGCGAATTGCAAGTCTAAGCATGTCTTACCTTAACCCTGCCACTAAGGGGGCTTATCTTTGTTAGCTCCTGTTAGTTTCGAGTTAGCTCGGTTAGCGTTTAGCCCAGAGTACGTCAGCTGTCAATCATTTGCGCCGCGGCCGCACTGTGCCCATTTTAGTATTTTCCGGGAGTGACGACACACATGACACGGCAAGATGGCGACGGTAAGACACGCCCAACTAGCTTCATTTTTAGCTCTTCAGAAACCAATGGGTGACGTAGTGGAGGGTTCGTCCCTCTCTCTTGACGGTCTATGGTCAGCACCCATAGTTGTCTATCCAACATTTCTTCATACAGGGTTTCACTTGTATAGTGCAATAAATATCAGTGAATCTTAATAATTATATTTTTTGTTTTACAATTGATTTAACATTATCTGAAACAACCCCTGCTATTTACAAATACAGTATCTCCTCTAACAATGCAACACATTGATTCAGAACATCATATCAGCTTCTAATATGTTTTAAAACATTTATTTTCTGTCTTTATTTTCTGTTTACTGTTAAGCCTTTTCTAGACATCAGATGTATGAACATATTGCCTCAAGTCTATCTAAAGAAATAATATTGCTTTTATTCAATCAACAGTGCCCAGATAGCAGACACATTTGGGCACAATCTGGACTACTTTTGGCACTTATGGCACAGAACTGGCAACTGTGCAGGCCAGATGTGGTCCAGATGTCAGTTGTTTGCTTGGATGTGGATTATGGCAATGTTGAGTGGCCCAGAAGTTGTCCAAATATAAAGCTCGCTTGAGCATAGATTCCAGCTGTTTCCTTTTCGGCCACATGTGGTAGTTATGTGGCCAAGTTTTGACAGCCACACTCACATAGAGGCAATACTGTCACTCAAAGCCACATATGGGCAAAACAAAGCTGCAGATGTGGGTCAAATTAGGGCCAAACATTTGTTGCTACCTTGGTCAACATTTGCATTGATTAACCTCACTTCGTTCAACTGTGTTTGTGAAGGTGAGAGAGAGCCGTGGTGTCCTAAAAATATTTGCCATCAAGATTAGACCGTACATTAATAAAAAAGGTAATACAATCTTTACAGAGCCACAATGTTAAGCTGATAGAGACAACAGAAAATATATGATTAAACTCATTCAATAGAGTTTTACATTAAAGGATTTGACAGTTCTAGAGTAATAAATTACTTTTTAATCAACTGGTGATAAAGTTTATTGTTTTCTTTATCTGTAGGGACCTGTCTATACCCCTGGATCTCGTTATGGTGCTACATTTTTTTCCTTTCAAAATATGTTCATTTTGCCTTTAAAAAGTATACCACGCTAACAAACTGGCTGCATTGCATTTAACTAAAACACCAGTGGAGAGGAACAGCTTAAAATATTGCTGGAGTGGCCAAGTTTAGTTCTGAAGAGCTTTTCTGCAATTTTTAGATGCTTCCCATCTTGAACACACCTGAATAACTACATGTGGATGTCATTCAGCTCTGCAAAGGCCTGGAAACTAGATATTTATTTGATTCGGGTGTGACATCTAACACTTAATAACTTGAGTTTGTTTTGATTTTGTAGTGTTACCTCTACCTCTAAGACAGAAGACACTAGCTGTCCTCACTTTACATCACATTTCTTCTTTAAAGGGTTGATATCACCTTTTACTTTTCATGACTGAATTTAGGATGTTTGGGAGGAAAAGTGTAATTGTATTTCAGAAAAACAAACTAAACAAAACAAAGCATTAAAGTTGTTAGCAAATATGATCTGCTCTTTGTGCATCCTGAGCCTGCAGGCAACTTCTGGTAGCCAGTTCAGATCAGGGAGTTCATTCAGACCCATGAACCACCTGTGGGCCTATCTTTTAAAATGCTCTCCTGTACCTACAGTAGCTCAGTGTGAAATTACTGTGGAGGAAGCCAGGGCAAAAAAGTCAACTTTAATAACTGAACAAGTGGAGCTTAGGGTCGCTGCAGGAGTAGTGAGAGAAAGAAATACCCCCCAAAAGGGAAAAACATCCAGAAAACAAAAATTCAAAAGCTACAAGGCAGGGATGAGAAGAACATGCAGCCAGCCCCCCCCCATAATGGTGTGGAGGATGTCACCAACCTGCTGCAGCATGTTCACTCATATCTTGATGGTATGAGTGAGGCAGTGTGAGAATCATGTTCTACATTTAGCTATCCTTTCTGAATAAGAAGCTGCTGTGTGTGTGTGTGTGTGTGTGTGTGTGTGTGTGTGTGTGGGGGGGGGATGTAAGATAGTCTGTAAGATCACAGACTATCTTACAGAGAGACGTCAGTTTGTTGTGGAACCTGTCTATACCCCTGGATCTCGTTATAATGTTCCTGTCCAAAGTGGTGATCACCCACTAAGAAATCTATAACTCCGCCCTGATTTCAAAGGTGTTACGGCAGGTCATGATGTCATGAAGCTTCATTTGGAGAGTCTTGTGAGAACCTCCAGCTTCTTTTGCTATTACTCTTTGTGTCTTTCCCACCTTGTGCAGGAAGTCAATGATGGTTTTCTGCACAACGGTCAGATCAGCAGTCTTTCCCATGATTGTGAATTCTTCATAACCAATACAGGGACGTTTTAAAAGGCTCTGGGCTCTTATGCAGATGTTTTGGATTACTTACCTGATTAGAATGTGACAGTCTGAACCTACAATACTGGACTTTTCACAGTATTATAATTTTTTGAGTTTTTGAATTTGAGGTTTTCTTTACTCACTGGCTGCTATGTTTCCACGTTAAATGTTCCTCATGGCTTTGTATTTCTGTGTTTAAAGGCCACACTCATTTGCATCCAGGCATTCACCTTAACTAGCCCTGGAATTCCTCTCCTGTAAGCCTGTTCTTTGTTGCATTACTATGCTGTTATTAAGAGTGACGAATAAAGACAGATGACTGTACAAGCAAGTCCTGTGTGTTCTGACCGACACCCCATGGTGAACATCAAACCTCCTTACCAACGCCTAAACAGTCTTACATGAACATCACCCTAATAGGCCAAATTTTTTAAATTAAAATTTTTCTAAATAACTCTGTACAAATGGCCCGAGTGTTTGGTAAAAATTACAAGAAAGGATCCCAATGACTTCTATAATGTTTTGAAAGTTGATGCGGATCCAGAGAAAATTCCAGATATGATCCAGAACACTCAAAAATAAGGAAGTGGAACTGCTTGGCGGAGGGCTGTGCTCTCCCAGTGCTTTTCTAGTTTTGGATGAATCTGCAGTGACTGTTTAAATTAATTCATCATGTTCTATGGCTTCGGAAACATGAATTGTGTGTAAATTTCCAATTGGAATGAATCAATTATACATTGAAGTCATTATTTTATGTTGAGGTGAAAAGCGGCTTTTTTCCTTCCTCTATACATCCCAGATAAACTTCTGAGAAATTCTTTAAGATTAGAAACCAAGGACACAAAAGAAAAAGTAGAAATCTGAACTACAAATAACCCAGACCATGACAAACAGCTTAGAAATCAGAGGAATGTGGAATGTTTACATTGATCATTGATCATTTACTTGCATTGGTGGTTATCTTTTGCAAATTGTTTGTTGTGCTACATATTGCATCGCCATTAACAAGGGTTGTCTCTATTTCAGCAGCTTTTCGTCAGCTCCCACTAGTGACTGTGTAAAACAGTCATTTTCCCTCTGCTCATCAAACCAGGGGTGCAGCATCTCTTTTCAAACCTTCAAAGGCTTGCTGTGTGCATCTATGAAACACGAGGCAAAGGGAGAGAATCAAAGCGCTGACAGCAAAAGCTGTTGCAGGGGTTTCATTCTTGTTTCGATTGTCCTACAGCACAACTGTTCCTCAGACATAAAAAAAAATGAAAATACCAGGGCGAGTCGTGCTAGAATGAGGATGAGTAGGGTTTTGTTTTTCTCTGAGACAGAGGAGAGGGAGGATGGCAAAGTCAGGGGAGATTTACGAGCTGGTGTTCACTGCTCTTTAAAAGGATGCATAAGGGAGTGTGCTTAATGATTTATTACTTTGTGCCACCTTGGAAATCAAAATGGATTTTAGAATCGGCTCAACTCTTAAATCCAGACCTGGAGGAATGTGATTTATGAAAGTGACATCAGGAGTCCCTGTGTGTTCCACTGCGTGTCTTAGCAGGCATGTGTGAAACAGCATTTGGGCATCATTAAGCACACTCAGGTTAGGTACAATGCAATCCATTTCTTGTCGAGCAGTGTTTCATGACATGCTGTTTTGACTACTGCTATCTGCTTGTCCTGTTACGCTGTTTGAACAGGAAGAATCACGTTTGTGCAGCAAGTTATACAAACACGTAATATCCCACAGCACAACAATGACGTAGCTTGGCTGTTTGGGTCATGGTTGGCTGCACTGATGGTGTTTCTTATGAGCACTCAGCAGCACATTGGTGTTTGATGAAATGTTACTGTTTGTTGTCTCTGAGGGAGGGAAAGAACCTCATCCTGAGCATAGCTGTAAAGAAAATACATAGGTACAGGGGCAAATGTGCCTCTCAAAGAATTAAACATTTAATAAGCACAGTTATTTTTGTCTGAGATGGTTAAATTGTTGAGAAGTGAGGACGTTTTTGTTTCCCCCACTGCCTTTGAAGTAAACATCCATCTGCTGGTGCGCAGACATTCCCTTCAAAACAAAATGCAGGCAGGAAATTGTTTCTGAAAACAAGAACTCTCAGTGCTCACAGTCAAGTGTTTGCTAGGTCCCTGTTATTGCTCAAAAACCCTGTCAACCCCCTGCAGATATAAAGCTCTCTTTTCCAGCGAATTGAAATTCTTTTCCATGAAATTGAAACTGTTATTTTATCCTGAACAACCTTTATCCCCATGGTCCTCCCACACAGGTGTTTTGACTTCTCCTCCCTGATTGTGGTTCTTCTTCTTGAGCATGTAAAGCTGTGCCAGATTTATACTTGCCCCCACTGATGGTCCCATCCTGTGACTTTGTCATCGTTCTCTTCTGTAGGCAATTTGGAAGGCTAACAAAGATAATACACTGCAGCCTGCCAACCACCTTTAAGGGATATTCAGGGTGTTTAAAACCTTTTTAGAAGTGGAGTTGAATGAAATGCTCATGAATAGTGTTTTACTTAGTGCAATCAGGGCAAAATTAGTTTGCAGAGTCATTGAGTGACAGAATTTTTTTTTTTTTTTTACTATTGACTGCAACCTCATAATGTTATGGAACGAGTCAAAGGAGGACCCAAATGCAGGACAGAGTCATGCTCAGGAAAGAAAACTTTACTGTATTATTATCTAAGGAACAGGTAGGGATGATACCCTCGAGCCTGTCTGCTTGACTCCGCCTCAATCTTATGAACTGGAAGCGCTGTGTAGGTGGAAATCTCAGCATGCCGAAAGCCATGTGGCCA
>JALJCO010005359.1:0-54178 GCA_023101725.1 Atherinomorus stipes
ACAGAGCGGGCAGCCATGTTACAAAGATGGATTAACAGACAGAAAGACAAAGCTGTGAGACAGACTGTGACACAGACAGAGAGTGAGTGAGACAGACTGAGAAAGACAGACAGAAGGTGAGTGAGACAGACTGAGAAACACAGAAAGATGCTGAGTGAGACAGAGACTGAGATAGACTGACTGTGAGTGACACAGACACCGTGAGACAGACAGATAGATAGATAGACACTGTGAGACAGACTGAGAGAGAGACGGAAAAGACACTGAGACTGACAGATACTTTGATAGACACTGACAAACAGACAGACACTGTGAGACAGACAGATACTTAGATAAATAGAGAGACGCTGAGACAGACTAGACAGACGAGACAGACACTGTGAGAAAGACAGATACTTAAATAGAGAGACACTGAGACAGACAGACAGACACTGACAGACAGACAGACACTGTGAGACAGACAGATACATAAATAGAGAGACACTAAGACAGACAGACAGGTAGATAGATAGATAGATAGATCATCAGTTTCTCAGATATAATATTGTATGAGGGAAATGTGTGTGCGTGAGTAAGAACTCAGCAGCTGCCTCGTTGAGCGTTGCTAGGCAACAGAACCTGCCTGTTTCTGTGTGCTCTTCTAAATCAGCAGTTGAGACAGACTGTGACACAGACAGAGAGTGAGTGAGACAGACTGAGAAGGGTAGACAGAGGTGAGTGAGACAGACTGAGAAACACAGAAAGATGCTGAGTAGGGCAGAGACTGAGCCAGACTGACTGTAAGGTGACACAGACACCGTGAGACAGACAGATAGATAGATAGACACACAGAGAGAGACAGAGAGAGACAGAAAGACACTGAGACAGACAGATAATAGATTGACACTGACAAACAGACAGACACTGTGAGACAGACAGATACTTAAATAGAGAGACACTGGGGGAGACAGACAGGGACAGACACTGTGAGACAGACAGATACTTAAATAGAGAGACACTGAGACAGACAGACAGACACTGACAGACAGACAGACAGACAGACACTGTGAGACAGACAGATACTTAAATAGAGAGACACTGAGACAGACAGACAGACAGATAGATAGATAGATAGATAGATAGATAGAGATAGATAGATAGATAGATAGATAGATAGATAGATAGATAGATAGATGTGATGTGTGTGACACAGACATACAGACAGACAATGTGACAGACAGATACTTAGACACTGAGAGACAGACAGACACTGTGAGACAGACTGTAAGTGAGAAACAGACTGTGAGTCGAACTGTGAGTGAGACAGAGACAGACTGTGAGAGAGACTGTGAATGAGACATAGACTGTGAGACAGACTGTAAGTGAGACAGAGACTGTGAGATAGACTGTGAATGAGACATAGACTGTGAGACAGACTGTAAGTGAGACAGAGACTGTGAGATAGACTGTGAATGAGACATAGACTGTGAGACAGACTGTTAGCGAGACAGAGACCGTGAGGCAGAAAGACACAGACAGACAGAAAGATAGATCATCCACAGGACTGACAGGAGGCCAAGACTGGTGAACAGAGGGTTCAAGGGGAGAGGAAGACTGAGAAAGGAAGCACAGACATGTTTGAATATAAAGAGAGAGAGTTCTAGTATTGAGGACATGGTGAGACACCAAATAAGTGGACAGAGGGACAGTCATGATGACCTCAGTGGATTTGAACCTCCAGTTTGATCATACATTGGTTTATAGATGAGGAATTAAGTCAAAGGTGAAACTAATTAACACAGCAGGGAGAACTGTGTGTGTGTGTCATGACAACGCAGCACCTGTTGTGTGTGTGTGTGTCACGGAATGTCAGTTAATTTCAGTTAGAGACTTTATGCCTTAGTTTTCTATGGGAAAATGCTGAATCGTCCACTGCGAGAAAACCGTAACAGATATCAAAATAATTTTTTTCACCGTGAGCGCCATGAGGCTTTCAAGGACTCAGGAATGTATTTTATTTTATCCTAAGTGGAACTGAATTTAAATGGTGACAGTTTTAAGAATCAGGGCTTTTTGACCTTTCCGTCTAGATTACAATGGGAGAGATATAGGAGCAAAATGGTGACTTTCCTAAGATTCAAAGAGCCGTAGTTAGAAAACGGTGCGTCTGAGCAAAAAATGTGCGGAAGGATGAAATGAAGCCAACAAGATTTCCATTTTTTTGATGTAAAAAGTATGTCTGTACGATGAACGGTGTGGGAGTTATGGCCATTTTGTTTCAAAGTTGGAAATGCTTCAAAAGTTGGGGAGTGCAGCTAGAGTGCGGAGAGGGATTTTGGGATTTTGGGATTTTTTCCTAAAAAGTAACTTGCCATTGTGTCAAAACCGTAACAGATATGTACATATCCTTTCCCATCGTTAAAGTTTCAGCTTTAAATGACCCGTTTAAACTTTGAATGGTGTTTCTATGTTATAGTATGGCTAGGCTATAGAGGTCCAAAGTGACCTGGGTTCTTGGTTTTTTACTGAGGCCGACCAAATCCCATTCATTCCTATGGGACGAAAATCGCAGTTTTTTGCGAATTGCGTGAACACCGTTTGAGTTTTGCGCGGACAAATGACAAGCACACCGATCCCGGCCGAGACGCACGTTTTGATATAACTTTTGTGGGGGTGCTGGCAAAGCCCTGGGAGAAGAAGGCCGTCAAAACAGACGGAAACTGAATAATAATAATAACTAGAAAATTTCTGAAGAAATTTTGAATGCTGCCAATCTGCTACCCAGTCGAACAGAGCGGCAGCCATGTTACAAAGATGGATTAACAGACAGAAAGAGAGAAGCTGATGAGACAGACTGTGACACAGACAGAGAGTGAGATGAGACAGACTGAGAGAGACAGACAGAAGGTGAGTGAGACAGAGACAGAAACACAGACAGATGCTGAGTGAGACAGAGACTGACAGACAATGACTGACTGAGAGACAGACTGTGAGTGAGAGACTGTAGACAGATAGAAGACTGTTGAGACAGACTGAGAGAGAGAGACAGACAGGCACTGAGTGAGACAAAGACTGAGACAGACAGAGAGACAGATATTGAGTGACTGTGAGACAGAGTGAGGATTCATTTTCTGAGACCAAAGTTAACTTGAGTTGACAAAAACTGAACAGAAGACAGACAGACTGTTGAGAGACACTGTGAGACAGTCCTGACCCCTTTAAACTTGGAATGATGTCTCTATGTGAAAGTATGGAGACTATAGAGATCCAAAGTGACCTTGAGTTTTTCACAGATTCTGAGACAAATCCCATTCATTTCTATGGGAGATAGATAGACACTGTGTAGACAGAGAGAGAGAGAGAGAGAGAGAGAGACAGATACTTAGATTGATAGACACTGAGAGACAGACAGACACTGTGAGACAGACACTTAGATAGGATAGATTGAGAGACAGACAGACACTGCACAGAAGACAGACAGACACTGTGAGACAGACAGATGATTAACAGACAGATACTGTGAGACAGACAGACAGACTGTGAGAGAGAGAGAGAGAGAGAGAGAAGGAGAGAGAGAGAGAGATTTTGGGAGAGAGAGAGATTGAGAGAGAGAGAGAGAGGAGACAGACAGACAGGGACAGACAGATACAGACAAACTGGCACAGAACAGCGACAGATGCAGACATGAAGACTGACAGACAGACAGACAGACAAGATACAGACAAACTGAACAGACAGACAGACATATTGACAAAGACAGACAGACTTAGACACTGTGAGACAGACAGATACTGTGAGACAGACAGACAGAAAGACAGACAGTGATGACTGTGAGACAGAGAGATTACTTGAGATAGACTAACAGAGACTGTGAGACAGACAGAACAGACATAGACTGTGAGACAGACTGTAAGACAGACAGAGACAGATAGATGAGATAGGAGATGTGATGTGTGTGACAGACAGAGAAACTAAGTGAGACAGAGACTAGACATAGACTTGATGACATGCAGTCACTGTGAGATAGACTGTGAGACAGAGGAAACACAGACAGAGACTGTGAGACAGACAGAGACTGAGACAGAGACTGTGAATCTGCTGAGACATAGACATGACAGACTGTAAGTGAGACAGAGACTGTGAAAGACTGTGAGATGAGACAGAGACTGTGAACAGACAGACTGTTAGTGAGACAGAGACCGAGACAGACAGACACAGACAGACAGAAAGATAGATCATCCACAGGACTGACAGGAGGCCAAGACTGGTGAACAGAGGGTTAAGGGGAGGGAGAGGGAAGACTGAGAAAGGAAGCACAGACATGTTTGAATATAAAGAGAAAGTTCTAGATATTGAGGGACATGGTGAGACACCCAAATAAGTGGACAGAGGGACGGGAGGAAGTCATGATGACCTCAGTGGGATTGAACCTCCAGTTTGATCATGCATTGGTTTATAGATGAGGAATTAAGTCAAAGGTGAAACTAATTAACACAGCAGGGAGAACTGCTTAGGTATGTCATGATGACAACGCGGCACCTGTCACTGTGTGTAAATATAACGGAATGTCAAACAGTTAATTTCAGTTAGAAACTTTAAGTGCTTTAGTTTTCTATGGGAAAAATGCTGAGTCTGTCCGCTGCGAGAAAACCGTAACAGATATCAAAATAATTTTTTCACCGTGAGCGCCATGAGGCTTTCAGGAACTCAGGAATGTATTTTATTTTATCCTAAGTGGAACAGAATTTAAATGGTGACAGTTTTAAGAATCAGGGCTTTTTGAGCTTTCCGTCTAGATTACAATGGAGAGGTATAGGAGCAAAATGGTGACTTTCTAAGATTCCGAGAGCCGTAGTTCGAAAACGGTGCGTCTGAGCAAAAAATGTGCGGAAGGATGAAATGAAGCCAACAAGATTTCCAACGTTTTGATGTAAAAATTATGTCTGTACGATGAACGGTGTGGGAGTTATGGCCATTTGTTTCAAAGTTGGAAATGCTTCAAAAGTTAGAGTGCGGCTAGAGTGCGGAGGGATTTTGGGATTTTTTGGATTTTTCCTAAAACGTAACTTACCATTGTGTCAAAACCGTAACAGATATGTACATATCCTTTCACATGGTTAAAGTTTCAGCTTTCGTGACCCGTTTAAACTTTGAATGGTGTTTCTATGTTATGGTATGGCTGAGCTATAGAGGTCCAAAGTGACCTGGGTTTTGGTTTTTCCTCGGCTGTTTCCGACCAAATCCCATTCATTCCTATGGGACCGAAAATCGCAGTTTTTTGCGAATTGCGTGAACACCGTTTGAGTTTTGCGCGGACAAATAACAAGCACACCGATCCCGGCCGAGACGCACGTTTTGATATAACTTTTGTGGGGGTGCTGGCAAAGCCCTGGGAGGAGTAGGCCGTCAAAAAAAAGGCGGGAAACTGAAAAAGTGGAATAATAGGGCGGAATAAACGCAGTACAATAGTAATATGTTGCCAATGCTCTATAGAGCATTGGCAAAATATGCCCCAAAGGAAATATCCACCAAGCTCTATAGAGTATCGGCATAACTAGAAAATTTCTGAAGAAATTTTGAATGCTGCCAATCTGCTACCCACGTCGAACAGAGCGGCAGCCATGTTACAAAGATGGATTAACAGACAGAAAGACAAAGCTGTGAGACAGACTGTGACACAGACAGAGAGTGAGTGAGACAGACTGAGAAAGACAGACAGAAGGTGAGTGAGACAGACTGAGAAACACAGAAAGATGCTGAGTGAGACAGAGACTGAGCCAGACTGACTGTGAGTGACACAGACACCGTGAGACAGACAGATAGATAGATAGACACTGTGAGACAGACTGAGAGAGAGACAGAAAGACACTGAGACAGACAGATACTTAGATTGACACTGACAAACAGACAGACACTGTGAGACAGACAGATACTTAGATAAATAGAGAGACACTGAGACAGACAGACACTGACAGACAGACGGACAGACACTGTGAGACAGACAGATACTTAGATAGATAGACACTGAGACAGAAGACAGACACTGTGAGACAGACAGATACTTAAATAGAGAGACAGACTGAGACAGATAGATAGACAGATAGACAGATAGATAGACAGATAGATAGATAGATAGATAGATAGATAGATACTGTGACACAGACATACAGACAGACAATGTGACAGACAGATACTTAGACACTGAGAGACAGACAGACACTGTGAGACAGACTGTAAGTGAGAAACAGACTGTGAGTCGAACTGTGAGTGAGACAGAGACAGACTGTGAGTCGAACAGAGACTGTGAGATAGACTGTGAGTGAGACAGAGACAGACTGTGAGTCGAGACAGAGACTGTGAGATAGACTGTGAATGAGACATAGACTGTGAGACAGACTGTAAGTGAGACAGAGACTGTGAGATAGACTGTGAATGAGACATAGACTGTGAGACAGACTGTTAGCGAGACAGAGACCGTGAGGCAGAAAGACACAGACAGACAGAAAGATAGATCATCCACAGGACTGACAGGAGGCCAAGACTGGTGAACAGAGGGTTCAAGGGGAGAGGAAGACTGAGAAAGGAAGCACAGACATGTTTGAATATAAAGAGAGAGAGTTCTAGTATTGAGGACATGGTGAGACACCAAATAAGTGGACAGAGGGACAGTCATGATGACCTCAGTGGATTTGAACCTCCAGTTTGATCATACATTGGTTTATAGATGAGGAATTAAGTCAAAGGTGAAACTAATTAACACAGCAGGGAGAACTGCTTAGGTTGTCATGACAACGCAGCACCTGTGTGTGTGTGTGTGTCACAGAATGTCAGTTAATTTCAGTTAGAGACTTTATGCTTTAGTTTTCTATGGGAAAATGCTGAATCGTCCACTGCGAGAAAACCGTAACAGATATCAAAATAATTTTTTTCACCGTGAGCGCCATGAGGCTTTCAGGAACTCAGGAATGTATTTTATTTTATCCTAAGTGGAACAGAATTTAAATGGTGACAGTTTTAAGAATCAGGGCTTTTTGAGCTTTCCGTCTAGATTACAATGGAGAGATATAGGAGCAAAATGGTGACTTTCTAAGATTCCGAGAGCCGTAGTTCGAAAACGGTGCGTCTGAGCAAAAAATGTGCGGAAGGATGAAATGAAGCCAACAAGATTTCCAACGTTTTGATGTAAAAATTATGTCTGTACGATGAACGGTGTGGGAGTTATGGCCATTTGTTTCAAAGTTGGAAATGCTTCAAAAGTTAGAGTGCGGCTAGAGTGCGGAGGGATTTTGGGATTTTTTGGATTTTTCCTAAAACGTAACTTACCATTGTGTCAAAACCGTAACAGATATGTACATATCCTTTCACATGGTTAAAGTTTCAGCTTTCGTGACCCGTTTAAACTTTGAATGGTGTTTCTATGTTATGGTATGGCTGAGCTATAGAGGTCCAAAGTGACCTGGGTTCTTGGTTTTTCCTCGGCTGTTTCCGACCAAATCCCATTCATTCCTATGGGACCGAAAATCGCAGTTTTTTGCGAATTGCGTGAACACCGTTTGAGTTTTGCGCGGACAAATAACAAGCACACCGATCCCGGCCGAGACGCACGTTTTGATATAACTTTTGTGGGGGTGCTGGCAAAGCCCTGGGAGGAGTAGGCCGTCAAAGTAATAGGGCGGAAACTGAAAAAGTTTAATAATAATAATAACTAGAAAATTTCTGAAGAAATTTTGAATGCTGCCAATCTGCTACCCACGTCGAACAGAGCGGCAGCCATGTTACAAAGATGGATTGACAGACAGAAAGACAAAGCTGTGAGACAGACTGTGACACAGACAGAGAGTGAGTGAGACAGACTGAGAAAGACAGACAGAAGGTGAGTGAGACAGACTGAGAAACACAGAAAGATGCTGAGTGAGACAGAGACTGAGCCAGACTGACTGTGAGTGACACAGACACCGTGAGACAGACAGATAGATAGATAGACACTGTGAGACAGACTGAGAGAGAGACAGAAAGACACTGAGACAGACAGATACTTAGATAGACACTGACAAACAGACAGACACTGTGAGACAGACAGATACTTAGATAAATAGAGAGACACTGAGACAGACAGACACTGACAGACAGACGGACAGACACTGTGAGACAGACAGATACTTAGATAGATAGACACTGAGACAGACAGACAGACACTGACAGACAGACAGGCACTGACAGACACTGTGAGACAGACAGATACTTAAATAGAGAGACACAGACAGACAGACAGACAGATAGACAGATAGACAGACAGACAGACAGATAGATAGATAGATACTGTGACACAGACATACAGACAATGTGACAGACAGATACTTAGACACTGAGAGACAGACAGACACTGTGAGACAGACTGTAAGTGAGAAACAGACTGTGAGTCGAACTGTGAGTGAGACAGAGACAGACTGTGAGTCGAACAGAGACTGTGAGATAGACTGTGAATGAGACATAGACTGTGAGACAGACTGTAAGTGAGACAGAGACTGTGAGATAGACTGTGAATGAGACATAGACTGTGAGACAGACTGTTAGCGAGACAGAGACCGTGAGGCAGAAAGACACAGACAGACAGAAAGATAGATCATCCACAGGACTGACAGGAGGCCAAGACTGGTGAACAGAGGGTTCAAGGGGAGAGGAAGACTGAGAAAGGAAGCACAGACATGTTTGAATATAAAGAGAGAGAGTTCTAGTATTGAGGACATGGTGAGACACCAAATAAGTGGACAGAGGGACAGTCATGATGACCTCAGTGGATTTGAACCTCCAGTTTGATCATACATTGGTTTATAGATGAGGAATTAAGTCAAAGGTGAAACTAATTAACACAGCAGGGAGAACTGCTTAGGTTGTCATGACAACGCAGCACCTGTCTGTGTGTGTGTGTCACAGAATGTCAGTTAATTTCAGTTAGAGACTTTATGCTTTAGTTTTCTATGGGAAAATGCTGAATCGTCCACTGCGAGAAAACCGTAACAGATATCAAAATAATTTTTTCACCGTGAGCGCCATGAGGCTTTCAGGAACTCAGGAATGTATTTTATTTTATCCTAAGTGGAACAGAATTTAAATGGTGACAGTTTTAAGAATCAGGGCTTTTTGAGCTTTCCGTCTAGATTACAATGGAGAGATATAGGAGCAAAATGGTGACTTTCTAAGATTCCGAGAGCCGTAGTTCGAAAACGGTGCGTCTGAGCAAAAAATGTGCGGAAGGATGAAATGAAGCCAACAAGATTTCCAACGTTTTGATGTAAAAATTATGTCTGTACGATGAACGGTGTGGGAGTTATGGCCATTTGTTTCAAAGTTGGAAATGCTTCAAAAGTTAGAGTGCGGCTAGAGTGCGGAGGGATTTTGGGATTTTTTGGATTTTTCCTAAAACGTAACTTACCATTGTGTCAAAACCGTAACAGATATGTACATATCCTTTCACATGGTTAAAGTTTCAGCTTTCGTGACCCGTTTAAACTTTGAATGGTGTTTCTATGTTATGGTATGGCTGAGCTATAGAGGTCCAAAGTGACCTGGGTTCTTGGTTTTTCCTCGGCTTGTTTCCGACCAAATCCCATTCATTCCTATGGGACCGAAAATCGCAGTTTTTTGCGAATTGCGTGAACACCGTTTGAGTTTTGCGCGGACAAATAACAAGCACACCGATCCCGGCCGAGACGCACGTTTTGATATAACTTTTGTGGGGGTGCTGGCAAAGCCCTGGGAGGAGTAGGCCGTCAAAAAACAGGACGGAAACTGAAAAAGTTTAATAATAATCCGGAAAAAGAAAAAGAAAATATTATAAAACTAGAAAATTTCTGAAGAAATTTTGAATGCTGCCAATCTGCTACCCACGTCGAACAGAGCGGCAGCCATGTTACAAAGATGGATTAACAGACAGAAAGACAAAGCTGTGAGACAGACTGTGACACAGACAGAGAGTGAGTGAGACAGACTGAGAAAGACAGACAGAAGGTGAGTGAGACAGACTGAGAAACACAGAAAGATGCTGAGTGAGACAGGGACTGAGACAGACTGACTATGAGTGACACAGACACCGTGAGACAGACAGATAGATAGATAGACACTGTGAGACAGACTGAGAGAGAGACAGAAAGACACTGAGACAGACAGATACTTAGATAGACACTGACAAACAGACAGACACTGTGAGACAGACAGATACTTAGATAAATAGAGAGACACTGAGACAGACATTCTGGCCAAACACCATTCATTTTCAATGAGAAAAATAGTTGCGTAGATAGACAAATAAAGACTGTGAGATAGACAGATACTTAGATTGACAGACACTGAGAGACAGACACTGTGAGACAGAGAGACACGGTGAGACAGACAGATGCATGTATAGATTGATTGTCACTGAGAGACAGACAGACAGATAGACACTATGAGACAGACAGACAGATACTGTGAGACAGACAGATACTTAGATAGATAGACACTGAGAGACAGACAGACAGATAGATACTGTTAGACAGACAGATAATTAGATTGATAGACACAGAGACAGACAGACACTATGAGACAGACAGATAGATACTGTGTTGAGAGAGTGATAGGCACTGAGAGGCAGACAGATACTTAGATAGACACTGAGTCACATACAGACACTATGAGACAGAGACAGATAGATACTGTGAGACAGACAGATAGACACTGAGAGACAGAGAGACAATGAAGCTGACAAGTTTTCCTACGTTTTGATCTATAATTTATTTCTGTATGATGAAAGCTGTAGGAGTTATGGGCATTTGTCTCACATCTGAAAATGCTTCAAACTTTAGAGTGCAGCCAGAGTGCTGAGGGATTTAGGGTTTTTCTGATTTTTTCTGAAAATGTAGCTTACCGTTGTGTCGAAACCTGAACAGATATGTAAATATCCCTTCACATGGTAAAAGTTTCATCCTTCCTGACCAATTTAAACTTTGAATGGTGTCTCTATGTGATGGTATGGCTGAGCTATAGAGGTCCAAAGTGACCTGGGTTTTGGGCTTTTCTCGGCTGATCCTGAACAAATCCCATTCATTTCTATGGGACCAAAGATCGCAGTTTTTTGCGAATTGCGTAAACACCGTTTGAGTTTTGCGCGGACAAATAACAAGCACACCATTCCCGGCCGAGACGCTCGTTTTGATATAACATTTGTGGGGGTGCAGTCAAAGCCCTAGGAGGAGTAGGCCGTCAAAGCATAGGGAGGAAACTGAAAATAGGGTAGCAAGTAAATACTAGAAAATTTCTGAAGAAATTTTGAATGCTGCCAATCTGCTACCCACGTCGAACAGAGCGGCAGCCATGTTACAAAGATGGATTAACAGACAGAAAGACAAAGCTGTGAGACAGACTGTGACACAGACAGAGAGTGAGTGAGACAGACTGAGAAAGACAGACAGAAGGTGAGTGAGACAGACTGAGAAACACAGAAAGATGCTGAGTGAGACAGAGACTGAGCCAGACTGACTGTGAGTGACACAGACACCGTGAGACAGACAGATAGATAGATAGACACTGTGAGACAGACTGAGAGAGAGACAGAAAGACACTGAGACAGACAGATACTTAGATTGACACTGACAAACAGACAGACACTGTGAGACAGACAGATACTTAGATAAATAGAGAGACACTGAGACAGACAGACACTGACAGACAGACGGACAGACACTGTGAGACAGACAGATACTTAGATAGATAGACACTGAAAAAAAAAAGACAGACAGACAGACACTGTGAGACAGACAGATACTTAAATAGAGAGACACTGAGACAGATAAAAAAAAAAAAAAAAAAAAAAAGACAGATAGATAGACAGACAGACAGACAGATAGATAGATAGATAGATAGATAGATAGATACTGTGACACAGACATACAGACAGACAATGTGACAGACAGATACTTAGACACTGAGAGACAGACAGACACTGTGAGACAGACTGTAAGTGAGAAACAGACTGTGAGTCGAACTGTGAGTGAGACAGAGACAGACTGTGAGTCGAACAGAGACTGTGAATGAGACTGTGAATGAGACATAGACTGTGAGACAGACTGTAAGTGAGACAGAGACTGTGAGATAGACTGTGAATGAGACATAGACTGTGAGACAGACTGTTAGCGAGACAGAGACCGTGAGGCAGAAAGACACAGACAGACAGAAAGATAGATCATCCACAGGACTGACAGGAGGCCAAGACTGGTGAACAGAGGGTTCAAGGGGAGAGGAAGACTGAGAAAGGAAGCACAGACATGTTTGAATATAAAGAGAGAGAGTTCTAGTATTGAGGACATGGTGAGACACCAAATAAGTGGACAGAGGGACAGTCATGATGACCTCAGTGGATTTGAACCTCCAGTTTGATCATACATTGGTTTATAGATGAGGAATTAAGTCAAAGGTGAAACTAATTAACACAGCAGGGAGAACTGCTTAGGTTGTCATGACAACGCAGCACCTGTGTGTGTGTGTGTGTCACAGAATGTCAGTTAATTTCAGTTAGAGACTTTATGCTTTAGTTTTCTATGGGAAAATGCTGAATCGTCCACTGCGAGAAAACCGTAACAGATATCAAAATAATTTTTTTCACCGTGAGCGCCATGAGGCTTTCAGGAACTCAGGAATGTATTTTATTTTATCCTAAGTGGAACAGAATTTAAATGGTGACAGTTTTAAGAATCAGGGCTTTTTGAGCTTTCCGTCTAGATTACAATGGAGACATATAGGAGCAAAATGGTGACTTTCTAAGATTCCGAGAGCCGTAGTTCGAAAACGGTGCGTCTGAGCAAAAAATGTGCGGAAGGATGAAATGAAGCCAACAAGATTTCCAACGTTTTGATGTAAAAATTATGTCTGTACGATGAACGGTGTGGGAGTTATGGCCATTTGTTTCAAAGTTGGAAATGCTTCAAAAGTTAGAGTGCGGCTAGAGTGCGGAGGGATTTTGGGATTTTTTGGATTTTTCCTAAAACGTAACTTACCATTGTGTCAAAACCGTAACAGATATGTACATATCCTTTCACATGGTTAAAGTTTCAGCTTTCGTGACCCGTTTAAACTTTGAATGGTGTTTCTATGTTATGGTATGGCTGAGCTATAGAGGTCCAAAGTGACCTGGGTTCTTGGTTTTTTACTCGGCTGTTTCCGCCCAAATCCCATTCATTCCTATGGGACCGAAAATCGCAGTTTTTTGCGAATTGCGTGAACACCGTTTGAGTTTTGCGCGGACAAATGACAAGCACACCGATCCCGGCCGAGACGCACGTTTTGATATAACTTTTGTGGGGGTGCTGGCAAAGCCCTGGGAGAAGTAGGCCGTCAAAAAACAGGGCGGAAACTGAAATAATAATAATAATAATACCGGAATAAACGGAGCAATAGTAATATGCCAAGTTGAGCATTGGCAGTTTTCTTAGAGAATATACTGTGCTCTATAGAGGGCAGCATAACTAGAAAATTTCTGAAGAAATTTTGAATGCTGCCAATCTGCTACCCACGTCGAACAGAGCGGCAGCCATGTTACAAAGATGGATTAACAGACAGAAAGACAAAGCTGTGAGACAGACTGTGACACAGACAGAGAGTGAGTGAGACAGACTGAGAAAGACAGACAGAAGGTGAGTGAGACAGACTGAGAAACACAGAAAGATGCTGAGTGAGACAGAGACTGAGCCAGACTGACTGTGAGTGACACAGACACCGTGAGACAGACAGATAGATAGATAGACACTGTGAGGCAGACTGAGAGAGAGACAGAAAGACACTGAGACAGACAGATACTTAGATAGACACTGACAAACAGACAGACACTGTGAGACAGACAGATACTTAGATAAATAGAGATACACTGAGACAGACAGACACTGACAGACAGACGGACAGACACTGTGAGACAGACAGATACTTAGATAGATAGAGAGACACTGAGACAGACAGACAGACACTGACAGACAGACAGACACTGTGAGACAGACAGATACTTAAATAGAGAGACACTGAGACAGACAGACAGAAGGAGAAGAAGAGACGGATAGACAGATAGACAGAGATAGATAGATAGATAGATAGATAGATAGATAGATAGATAGATAGATACTGTGACCCAGACATACAGACAGACAATGTGACAGACAGATACCTTAGACACTGAGAGACAGACAGACACTGTGAGACAGACTGTAAGTGAGAAACAGACTGTGAGTCGAACTGTGAGTGAGACAGAGACAGACTGTGAGTCGAACAGAGACTGTGAGATAGACTGTGAATGAGACATAGACTGTGAGACAGACTGTAAGTGAGACAGAGACTGTGAGATAGACTGTGAATGAGACATAGACTGTGAGACAGACTGTTAGCGAGACAGAGACCGTGAGGCAGAAAGACACAGACAGACAGAAAGATAGATCATCCACAGGACTGACAGGAGGCCAAGACTGGTGAACAGAGGGTTCAAGGGGAGAGGAAGACTGAGAAAGGAAGCACAGACATGTTTGAATATAAAGAGAGAGAGTTCTAGTATTGAGGACATGGTGAGACACCAAATAAGTGGACAGAGGGACAGTCATGATGACCTCAGTGGATTTGAACCTCCAGTTTGATCATACATTGGTTTATAGATGAGGAATTAAGTCAAAGGTGAAACTAATTAACACAGCAGGGAGAACTGCTTGGGTTGTCATGACAACGCAGCACCTGCGTGTGTGTGTGTGTGTCACAGAATGTCAGTTAATTTCAGTTAGAGACTTTATGCTTTAGTTTTCTATGGGAAAATGCTGAATCGTCCACTGCGAGAAAACCGTAACAGATATCAAAATAATTTTTTTCACCGTGAGCGCCATGAGGCTTTCAGGAACTCAGGAATGTATTTTATTTTATCCTAAGTGGAACAGAATTTAAATGGTGACAGTTTTAAGAATCAGGGCTTTTTGAGCTTTCCGTCTAGATTACAATGGAGAGATATAGGAGCAAAATGGTGACTTTCTAAGATTCCGAGAGCCGTAGTTCGAAAACGGTGCGTCTGAGCAAAAAATGTGCGGAAGGATGAAATGAAGCCAACAAGATTTCCAACGTTTTGATGTAAAAATTATGTCTGTACGATGAACGGTGTGGGAGTTATGGCCATTTGTTTCAAAGTTGGAAATGCTTCAAAAGTTAGAGTGCGGCTAGAGTGCGGAGGGATTTTGGGATTTTTTGGATTTTTCCTAAAACGTAACTTACCATTGTGTCAAAACCGTAACAGATATGTACATATCCTTTCACATGGTTAAAGTTTCAGCTTTCGTGACCCGTTTAAACTTTGAATGGTGTTTCTATGTTATGGTATGGCTGAGCTATAGAGGTCCAAAGTGACCTGGGTTCTTGGTTTTTTACTCGGCTGTTTCCGACCAAATCCCATTCATTTCTATGGGACCGAAAATCGCAGTTTTTTGCGAATTGCGTGAACACCGTTTGAGTTTTGCGCGGACAAATGACAAGCACACCGATCCCAGCCGAGGCGCACGTTTTGATATAACTTTTGTGGGGGTGCTGGCAAAGCCCCTGGGAGAAGAAGGCCGTCGAAAAACAGGGCGGAAACTGAAAAAGTTTAATAATAATAAATAACCCGGAATAAACGCGGAGCAATAGTAATATGTTGCCAATGCTCTATACAGCATTGGCAGTATATTGCTCTAGAGCAATATACTGCCAATGCTCTATAGAGATTTGGCAACATAATAATCGCGGAATAAACGCGGAAGCAATAGTAATATGTTGCCAATGCTACTATAGAGCATTGGCAGTATATTATAGAGGCAATATACTGCCAATGCTCTATGAAGTTGGCAGCATAATAATAGTGACAAGCTTAGTAACTTCAGGAGCCGCTAATGTCCTAATTTCATTGGTCCATAAGCAGCGCCAATATTTGTAGTTATCAGCTGAAGTTTGCAGTGACGACTTGTAATGTTAGCCCTATAGGTCATTGTTTGAAACGCTACCAGGAACGCCCATGCGCATTCTTGGTTGCATGATGGCAACACCCAGGCTGCAGGCAGACCCCTCTCAAAAATTTTGGGGGGAATGCATTGCTTGATGTTCTGTGTAGTCTCAATCTCTTGTCAAATGGAAAATATCACACTTTCAAAAGCATGTCTGACTAATGCCATAAGGAACACATATGTATTTAGTCACTTAGGGAAGAAATTTCCCTTTCCTAATTTTTCTTTAAAGGCATCTGTGTGGCTGAGACACTGGAGGTCAAAGTCTGGAAGCCATTCTTCATTGACCTCAGGCTACCATATTCAGCTGTCCGAGGAGAACAGCTGGAAATTAAAGCAATTCTACACAACTACAACAACGAGGCTATCACTGTAAGTCACTGCCATTCCATCCAGATGACTGAGAAGGAGCCACTGTGGAAGCATTGAGAGAAGATTTCATAACTAAGTATTTTGCATGTACAAAACTAACTGAACAATCTAAATATTTTATTTCAGTCAAAGAAGCCAGATTCCAATAGTACTAGCTCACTTCACTCTAAAAAGTAACTCAAAGGATCGTTAAATAACACTTGATTTAATATATAAAATGCAACTTAAAAAATGTAATTAACTTTCTAAGTTGCTAACTTTATTTTATGAGTTGAGATCAAACAATAATATTGGTAGTTCCATCAACTTAATTTAAAATGTCATCTACACTAAGACTTCTCTGTGGGTAGGCCTAAAACAAAATTCAAGTTGGCATAACTTAATAAATGAACATTGTTAACTTAGTTTGTGGGTGTGGGTAGTATCGAAAAACATCATTTAGTATACTGTATACTAAATGATGTAGTTTTATGTAAATTCTGGACGCTACCCGT
Organism: Atherinomorus stipes; assembly: GCA_023101725.1. Classification (NCBI taxonomy): domain Eukaryota; kingdom Metazoa; phylum Chordata; class Actinopteri; order Atheriniformes; family Atherinidae; genus Atherinomorus; species Atherinomorus stipes. The sequence goes on from JALJCO010005359.1 coordinate 16,871, forward strand.
TTAAGACACTTGGATTACATTGGACGAGCAGTATGGAGGAATATTGCCAAGTTTTTGTGGACTTTATGGACCTTTTTGGCTCAGTCGCCAGTGAACTGATTGATTTGCACTAGCATTAGCTTCGGTGACCTCCTGCAACAAGAATAACGGGATGAAATATGTTGAAACTGCCTCCAGTGTTGAATGGTACCCTGGCTAACTCAAAAATGAGACCATATGTCAAAAAATTTCAAACTACCCCTTTAATCCTATAAAAATATATGATTTTATTATTCAAAATAACACAACACTTTTGTTTCTGAGTTTAAAGATAAATGTTTTTCTGGAGCATTTTTTTTTTTACTATATTGCTTGCAATCCCCTTCACACCCCTCTTTGCAGCCAATTAGCTGTAAGTGCTCTGACACGAAAATGAGAAATTTTAATCATCTGTGGAACAGAAAGGACTGAAACTCCATCCAATTATTTTAACAGAGCTGTTCTAAAAGATTGGATGATGATATGCCCATCAAATTCAACTACTATTTCTCCTTCCCCACTCCTCCCATTCCTGCGATCTGGATGCGTAGTTTCAGGGGGAGTCTAAAGAAAGGGGTTTGGACTTATGAATTGTGTATTTTTTTAAAAAGTAGCTTTCTTGAACTGTTTTTTGAAAATCTCCTACCCTCCCTTTAACATATCTATCTATGTTACATTTAATTCATTTTGCGAGCCATTAAAATACCCAGCGTTGGAGGCACAGTATAACTAAATGGAAACCTGAAACATATTATTTCTCTGATTAAACCTTTAATTAATAATGTCTTAACTGTCAGTCTGTGCCTTTCTATTTTCTCCTTTCAATTCATTTGAAGGTACGTGTGGAGCTGAAAGAAGATGCTGGTGCATGCAGTGCAGCTTATAAGAAAGGGTGGTTCCGTCAGGAAATCCAAGTTGGAGGAAGAACCACACGATCTGTACCATTTATCATTATTCCTATGAAGGATGGGGAGATTCAAATTGAGGTCAAAGGAAATGTTAAGAACTCATACCATGGTGACGGAGTTATTAAGACACTTCGTGTTGTGGTAAGACTCTAAATATGTTATATAATCTTCTTTTATCTAACATGTTTTCCATTTCATGAAAAAGTAAACATTTTTAAAAATGAATAAATTGGTAGGTGTACCTATATTAACTGTAACTGGTTAGCCCAAGATACCCTTGTCTTGAGACCGTGAGATGATCAAGGTATGAGTTCAAATATAAGTGGGTAGCGTTTAATATAATTGGTAATTGATGCAGTTGGTACAAACCTTTAACAGAAAGATGAGGTATACCTGTGCCAAGAAAAACTGGGGTTTGCATTTTGGTTTTTAATTTGAATCTTTGTATTTGGTTGAAGTTTTTATATTTGGTCGGAACAAAAAAGCTTCCTCAGGAGTCGAGGCTTCTGCTAGACAGTGTTTCATTCTTGATTGGTTTTATCTGTTCTTTCTCCAGCCTCCGGGTGTGCTGGTGAAAAAACCATTTTTTGTGACACTTGATCCTGCCATGAAAGGTTGTGGTAAGTTTACTATTCAAGTAGCTGCAGTCAGGGTTGGGTCTGGAAAATCTTTACAGGGGACCAGGCGGGAGCACATATGGCACAGGGGTGGGACATGTAAATGAGATCTTAAAAAAAAGGGTCAAGATTTTATGAAATAATAAAGCGATTATTTAAACTAAAGTGGTCATTTAATGTGTAAAGCAAAGTTTGTAAAGCAAATAGTCAATTATGCCTTTTTTGTCAACAGTTGTTTACGTGGGATGATCCTGCATTGTGTGGCTCTTATAATAGGAATAAAGGGGGGTGTAAGGACCCATAGTCCAGAAAATCCAGGTCTCTTATTTGACTTTTATGCTGTTATACTTTGATTAAAAAAATTAAATAAATAAAAATCAAACCTTGTTTGAAAGTGCTGATGACACGTTTTTGACATTTTTTTTTGCCATGTTTTATAAGCCAAAACGTTCTTCATGATGATCTATGTAACAGAAAGAAACAAGCGCAAAGATGAGTTATTAGAAAACATTGCTGCATTTCAGAGGATCTGACCAGACTGTGGCGCTGTGAGCCAAAATCGGATGTGACATCGGCCAGAGAACGTTCTCTGCTCATTTAAAATTGAAGTCAATGGCTTCATTGCAGTTTTAAGTTCCTTTTCCAGTTTTACAGACGAACAGTAACGGCTCATCCTTCAAATTGTATTGCCAATTAATGTTTAAAAGCTGGTAAGCACAGCATTAGTTTATTTAAGTTTCCGCAGATCCAGAATTTTATTTTGAAGAGGATAAAGCAGCAGGTCGGACTTACCGGTAGCAGGAGGAGCCTGCTACCCGTTTTTTTTTTGTCAAAAATCAAACTTTGACATTTTTTTGTCAAAGATTTTTTTGTCAAAAATCAGGTATAGTGGTTCATAGAAACAGTTTGCAACAATTTTTTCCCCAAAAGCATTTAATTTATGTTCACTCCTATCTTTACTTAATCTTCTCTTATTCTCTGTCAGGTCCAGCAATATGTAAAATTCAGTTATGAACAAGCACTTAATAAAACAGACTAATTAAATTCCTCCACAATTCTTTGTAAAAGCCTCTCTGCCTCACTTGGCCTTTTGCTCCCCTATGTAATAGATAGAGTAAGTAGCCCTGATGTCCACTACAAAGGACATTACTGTATGTAGAAGTTGAATATAGTGAGTGGTATTTTGGTATTTTGTCTGTGAGCATGCTTTCTTGCCTTCTCTTTCCTTAGGTGGTGTGCAGACGGAGACTCTCAGAGAGTGAAATTCCACAAACAGATATGGTTCCTAACACACCCACAAGCACCCTCATCTCTCTGACAGGTGAGACCAAGGGACACATTTTCCAACAAGCCCCCCCATTATGTAATATCTAAGTGCATATTGACAGTGTGTTGCAGTAGTGAATGAGCAGTACTCAGAATCAACAGAGGGTAAGAATGTTCTGGGAAAGAGAAACATTTAGTAAATAAAATGATTACCAATCAAGTAATTCCTCACCATCTAATAAGGTGAACCCAGGCTGTGTGAATGTCAGATGAAAGGACATCACATTTTAATGATGACATCGGCCAAATAAAATCGATAGGCCGATTATATCGAACCTCTCTAGCATTTACCTAAAGACCTATTCTGATCATCGGTGTCCAGACTGTTACAAGCCAGAGCAGAGCCTCTTTGTTTCGCTGTGAATGTAAATGTTGACTTTTGTCTTCATACAGGAATCGAGCAGATGAGTTCATTGTTTCAGAACAGCATCAGTGGTAGGTCTATGGGCTCTCTGATCACAGCGCCCTGGGGCTGTGGAGAGCAGAACATGGCTAGCATGACCCTGCCTGTTATTGCAACCATATATTTGGACAAAACAAACAAGTGGGAAGACGTGGGTTTTGACAAACGCAACGAAGCTCTACAACATATAAAGAATGGTAAGCTGATATGTTAGTACTGGTACTACAAATCGGTTGCTATTGCAATAATGTGGAAGACATTGCTGGAGGAAAGACATTGCACAACATTCTTCTCCAAACTAGATGATATGTACAAAAGGTGTTCAACGGCTTTTGCAAAATATTTTGTTTTTTTCTCCAGGCTATAGCAGACAGCTTAGGTATCGTAAATCTGATGGATCTTTTGCTATTTTTCCAGAGGACCCCTCCACCACCTGGTGAGGAACCAAAACATTCATAATTTTGTACTAAAGTATTTGTTTATTTTCCTCCTTTATTCTCAGCAAAGACAACATGTTAAATGCAGTATTTCATGTTCTGAACATGTAGGAAAATAACCTGAACGCACAAATATCTTTCCATTGTAACTTAATTGTCCTACTCTCTATTATTCTCTCAACTTTAAGGCTGACTGCATATGTTGCCAAGGTGTTCGCAATGTCCTCCAAACTTGTGGTGATTGATTCAAATGCGATCTGCGGTGCCATCAAGTTTCTCATTCTGAACACGCAGCAACCTGATGGCTTGTTTAAGGAAATTGGAAGTATTTATGATAAAGGTATGATTGTAAGTAAAAGGATTTCAATAACACCATTGAAATGGGTTCTAAAAACAGACAAAGCATGGATATTTATGTCTGTGTTTGCATAGGGGGATGTCGGCGGCGTAGATTCAGATGCTTCGATGACAGCTTTCTGCCTGATTGCCATGGAGGAGTCGAGCACACTCTGTTCTCCAACTGTTAATGTAAGCAGCCGAACTAAGCAGTGTTTTCTCTGCAAACCTCTTTTCTTTGTGCGTCAGTACAAAAGTACCTTCATAATAAACGGAGTACCGGTATATGAAATTTAAGTAACTGTTCTACATTTTCTTCTTACGACGTTTGACCTGGAGTAATTCAACTGAGGGATATGACAAGATTTCAAACTCTTTATAATATAACATTAGAGGAATTTATTGTTTGTCATTACCTGTTTGTGTTTTGTCGTCTTACAGAGTCTCACAAGCAGCAGGCAGAAAGCTATAGCCTACCTGGAGAGGCGACTTCCCAGGCTAACCAATCCCTATGCTGTTGCAATGACATCATACGCCCTGGCTAATGAAAACAAACTGAACAAGCAGATCCTCTACAGGTTTGCTTCCGGAGGTTTGTAAATGAGTGCTGAATGTGGTGGTTAGCATTGTCACGTCACACATTTGGTTGCAGGTAGGGGATGTCCCAATCTGATCATGTGGTTTCAGACTTAATTGGAATCAGTTGTTACATCTTGATCAGGGATGGAATGTGTTTCCTTCACTTTGACTTAACAGCAGCGGCCACGGCTATGTTGTTAGCGCCATGTCCTTAAAATGAAAATGTTTTGCGTGGACAACATGATCACATGCATCACCACCTCCACCTGCAGCAGCGCTGCCAGCCATCTGCTCTGCAGATGAACTCATCGTGCAGGGAGGTGGAGCCTCCGACACCCTCCCAATGTGAACTGATGTGATGTGTTGTGATTTAGCTTGGGCAACCACAATATATATAGCGTCACTTTGTATGATATTAATATTAATATTAATATTTCTATTAATATCAATACTAATACAGCCCTCGGAGCACCACCTTACTTATTTGATATGTAATGGAAGCAAGGAAAACCATTAATGTCTTAAATCAATTCTTAGATTGATTTAATGAAGTGATCAGTCTCAGGACGCTTTCATGAGTTCTCGCTTGAAGTGACCTTTCATGATACATCAGAAAAACCACAAACAACGACTAGTTAAGATAATACGGAGTATTTATTAACTAGTCTACAAACTACATGAGATAATGTATGTACAAAATATATACAAGAAAAATGTGAGCATGATGATCAACCAAAAGTTATCTTGTGAAAGAATGTGAGATGGTATGAAGATGAAACATAAATTAATTAAGCCTCAGTTAATTAATACATGTTCAAAGAAAAAGAAAGGATTTCTTAATCCAACTAAACAAAGTTAAATTGGGTCTGGTAAACCGTAGGCCTGGATTAATTCACTATCACTAACTTCTTGTGACATCAGATCATATTTCATAGCAAATGATCAGGATTCTCCTCAGAGGTTCGTCTGACTGAGGTGCTTCACTCACGTCCTGGTTCTGCTGGACTATTCCTCAAATCCTTTGGAAGATTGTCGGGTGGATGGATCCCAAAAATCTTCCCGATCTCCTGGAAGTTCGTCCGGCTCTCTGCGGGCTGTCAGCTCAGTGGAGGTTCTGGTTCGTCCTCTCTCTCTCATCCGTCTCCCCAGAGACGTGCAGCTTCAGGACTGATGTCACGGGATGGTTGATAGTAAAGATGATTTGGGTTAAAGTCGTCTTCTCTGCATCACTCCTCCCTGAGTGATCCGTGGTTCTGAACTCTGCTGAGTTCAGAGCAGGTTTCGTCTCATTCTTTCCCCATTGTTCCAAGTTTCTTCAGTTCTGCCTTGTTCGTTCTTCTTCTCATCAGATCTCTCCAATTCTGATTCTCACAGTTCAGAGCTTCGCGCTCTGCCTGGCAGTGGAATGTGGCTTGCAGCTTGTCAGCCAATGGGAAGCTGACAGAGTCAGGTTTCATCCAACAGTCAGACACATCTCAAATGATCATTTTGACTATCAGTTAAGCGTAATGGTTATAAACATCTGTGAATTCTAAGTGAGGCATGTGTAAAATGGATCAGTTATTCAGACATGATGAAATAAAATGAACACAATAAAATAAAATAAAGCAAAGATCTGAATTATATGAATAAAGGAAGGCATTGAATAAACAAATCAGCTAAACAGATAAAACTGGATTAATCTTGATGCCTTAAGATTCCTGTAAAGAAAATACATGTGTTAGACATCATATGATATGAGGAAGTCCATTTCTAACATAAAAGTGGATTTCAGCAGTTGGGTAAAGTGTCTCTTTCTTCACCTTTATGCAGCAAATCCTGGAATGCATGTGATGTGAATTTGGGGAAGAAACATGTAGTTTCTAATCACCAAAGTATGTCATGTTGCATATCAAAAGAAAAGTCTTCATCATGAGATTAACATGAGCTTACTTTCCTGATAATATAAAACAGTTCTGGGATGTTAAGAACACATAACAAAATTGGCTATGCAGAACCAATTTATAGCAGGTCGTAAATACTGTGAAGGAGTATCTCCAAGTTTGGAGGATGGGTTCAAAGTTCACCGATTGGACTGTTTGTTTTACCAAAATGCAGGTCCTCTCCTGAGTTGCACTCAGGACCATAAATCAGTGAATCCTCAGAGAAGGTCCTTCTCTGAGCAAACTTCCTCCTTGGGACGTCTGTTTTACATCCAGATGTGGCCTTTATCAATCAGTATGTGTCCCAAAGAATATTTGGTTAGATGTGTGTATCCTTTTGCTGAGACCTTTGGGCTTGAGATCACTACAGATGCCACGACTGGAACGTGTCACACACGGACCTGATGTGAACTGGCCAGAAGGCTTCAAAGATACCATTAATTTCATAATGAATGAGGATCAAGTTTTTGGGTTTCTTTTGTGGATTTGATTCACCATTTTATCAAAACACCTACAATCGCCAAGTCTTAGGATCACATCAAATCAAAATATGGCACTTTCAAAACGATATGTAAGTCTTCAATACTTGGTTGGGAATCCCTTTGCCTTAATCACTGCCTCGATGCGCCATGGCATTGAGGCAATCAGCCTGTGGCATTGCCTGGGAGTTATGGAAGCCCAGATTTCCTTGATGCTTGCTGTCAGCCCTTCCTTGTTTTTGGGTCTGGTGTCCCTCATTTTCCTCTTGATAATACCCCATAGATTCTCAAAGGGGTTTAGGTCCGGCGAGTTGGCTGGCCAGTCAAGCACTGTGATGGCATGGGCATCAAACCAGGTTCTGGTGCTTCTGGCGGTATGGGCAGGGGCCAGGTCCTGCTGGAAGATGAAATCTACATCTCCATACAGATCCTCAGCAGGAGGAATAATGAAGTCCTATAAAACATTCTGGTAGACTGTTGCAGTGACCTTGGATTTAAGAAAGCAGAGTTTACCAACACCTGCACTGGACATTGCACCCCAAATCATGACTGACTGTGGATATTTCAGACTGGACCTCAAGCAGCTTGGTTTCTGTTCCTCACCCGTCTTCCTCCAAACCCTTGACCTTGATTCCCGAATGAAAGGCACACTTTACTTTCATTGGAAAAAGAGGACCTTGGACCACTGGCCAACAGTCCAGTCCTTCTTCTCCTTCACCCAGTTGAGACGCTTCCTTCGTTGGCTCAGGCTCAGAAGTGGCTTGACCCGAGGAACCTGACAGTTGTTAGCCCAGGCAATACCACAGGCTGATTGCCTCAATGCCACGGCGCATGATCGAGGCAGTGATTAAGACAAAGGGATTCCCAACCAAGTATTGAAGACTGACATATCGTTTCGAAAGTGCCATATTTTGATTTGATGTGATCCTAATTTCTTTTTTTTTTTTTTCTGCAAAAACTGAGAAGTAAATGGTCATTTCTGCCACCGAATGCTGCGCATACACTTGTCCAGCTCAGGGGACTGCATGGGGAGGCTCAATTTCACCCAGAGGTGGCATATGTCTTTAAGGATTTCTCATATACAGTACATGGATAGTTTTATTTTATTTTTTTTGGGTCCACAGATCGGTCCTATTGGCATGTACCTAAGGGACACATTTACACATTGGAGGCCACAGCTTATGCTCTTCTTGCCCTTGTCAAAGTGAAGGTCAGCATTTATGTTTTCCATTCATCTACAGTAGGATGAGAATTTCAGTCTTATTTATCATGTAGCATTAAATCACTGAAGTAATTTAAATGTTAATAGGGATAAATTGATGTTACTGCACTATTTTTGAAAAAACCAAAAGAAAAAAAATAAATAAGTACATCCATTCAATGTAAATAGAAGTCTATGACTAATGAATTATATGAAACTTGAAATGAAATGCACACAAGTTACATAAAATAATTTTAAAATGTTCTTTGTTGTTAAAGGACTTTGAACATGCTAAGAATATTGTGAGATGGTTCAGCCGACAGCAGAAGGTGGACGGAGGGTATGGATCAACTCAGGTAACATAACTCTTCTTGTGAATGCAATGTCTATACCAGCCATTCCGAAACTTCAGAATACCAAGGCCCGCTTTGAAATGTGAAAAATCTCTGTGGCCCACCCACACCTTAAATCACAACTGTGAGCAACACGAGACAGTAGAATAAATTCCCAAACTTTTAATCAAAACTGTGATGTACATTCATTCAAAACCGCTCCAGCGTGTAGAGGGGGGCCACCGCTCCACACTACACATGATGAAAGAAGTGTTCCTTCAATTTTGATCCCCGATCATGATGACCAGAGCTATGATTGTGTAAGGTTCCAACATTAATGTTAGGGGTCAATAACACTCAATGGGTTTGTGTTATTACTTCTAAATATTTTTTGAAATTGTGCAATAAATATTTTACAATTAAAATCACATTTGCAGAGATTAATATTTTTATGACCTCTCAAGGCCCACCTGCAGTAGTGGGCCGCAGCCCACACTTTGGGAATCACTATTTGGAAAATTAAATTATTTCGATTTTTTTTTTTTATTTCACTTGATGTTTTAACAGACATCATTTATTTGAGGTTTGGATTTTTGTTTGCAGGCTACTATAATGGTGTACCAAGCTGTAGCAGAGTACTGGGCCAATGCAAAAGAACCACCATACAGTCTGGATGTGGACATAGTATTACCAGGCAGGTCTCTGGCAAACAAATACAACATTAACAGAGACAATCACTATCAAGCAAGAACGTCCAAGGTGAGAAAATATATAAGTAAGAAATATTGTTTCAAAGCTGAATTAGTCAACTGTCTACCAACACAGAGTAAAATAAAATGACCTTGTTATGGTGTACAACTTTCACCATCACAGTCATGCTGCTTTAAATACCAGAGCGGTTAATAACCTCATTGCTTATTTGCTTACTTTATTTATTTGTTCATTCATTTATATAAATTTGTCTATTAAATATGCAAACTACAGTATGTTTAACCTTCAATGTTTAACCCTTTCCTCTTATTTAGTCAATCAATGAAAGTTTAATACATTTTTTGTTTTCCTACTGTCTGTAATCTGAACAGTTCACAGGTATAAACAAGGATGTAAAGGTGACCGCCAAAGGAACGGGAGAAGCTGTGTTCAGGGTAAGTTTGATACACTTTGGTTTGGTTCGTACATTTGCAACCCTGCTACGCATAAAACACATAATGCGTAGCTGAGGTGTAGCAAGGTTAGTGTTGTCACGATACCAGAAATTCAGTAGTCGATACCAATACTAGTGAATTTCCACGGTACTCAATACCAAATTTGATACCACGGTCAAATAAGATAATAAAAAACTGCAATATATCCACCTTTATTAAATTATTTACATCAAGGTAAAAATCTAAAGAGATAAATAAAATCTGCCTGCAGTGGTCTTTTGTCTTCAAGCATTCACAACAAACGTGCTTTTGTTACTATAATGAACAAAGTTAAATGAACAAAAGAAAAAAAACAAAAATACAATACTAAAGTAGGTCGATAATGGCATGAAGCCTTCTAGTATTTGAAGGGTAGCAAACATTGTGTTCAAGGCTTTCCATCAGCCCCAAAAAATGCCAGCAGCCACAGATCTAAACATTTTTATATAATGAACAACAAACACAATGGAAAGTATAGGACATAAGATAACAGCACACACGTGAGCACACTTGGAGCAAAGCAATTTTAGGCGACGTCATATTGATTCCCAGAGATGATGGTGATGGATCATCCTCCAAGAATATTATTTATAAAGGTGAGGCAGAGATTAATCCAAAAATGGGAAAAATCCAGGTGCAGACACTCAAAGAGGTGTAAAATGTAAAAAGCCTTTAATGTAATGGGCTAAAACATGTTAAAAATACACCAACGCGTATTGGCTTGTGCCTTCTTCAGGGTGTAGTGACAAACTGGAAGACGCAGTCATTTTAGATGGAATCATCGCAGGTGTGTACAAGTGAAGTCATCCAACATTTTTCTCTCTTGGCCTCTACTGTAGATGCATCACATGATAGATAGAAGCAGGAAGTGAGAAATACAAACTCCTCACGTAGGCAATGATCCCTTTGCCTGTGGGGGGCATAATGGAATGAATGCATCAGAGTTCAAGAGAATGTGATGCACTCTGATCCACATTCAGGGAGGGGCGTGGCTGAAGGCTGCGTTTTTGTGGAGCTCCTGTCCTAGCCTCATTACTTCAACAACAAAAGCACCTTTTACTGATCTTAAGTTTATCTAATAACATTATACCATGGCAACAGAGAAAGACCGTCCAAGCTGATGCAAACAATTCAGTCGAAGATCACGGATCACCCTTCCTCACCTAACATGGCTTCACTGACTCAAGCTGGCAAACCAGAGGCTAGCACCATGGATATATCCAAAGCCACTCAAAAGTAACATTTGTGGAATTGTTCCATATAACTCCATACAATTGGCCCAAGTGTTTGGTAAAAAAAGATTTCAAGAAAATCTCAATGAGTTCTATAATGTTTCGAAAGTTAATCCAGATCCAGAGAAAATTCAGGATACTATAATCCAGAACACACAAAAATAAGGCACTTGAACTGCTTGGCGGAGGTCTGTGCCCTCCGAGTGCTTTTTACCTCTGCCAAGGAGGTAATGTTTTTGGTAGCGTTGACTTGTCTGTCCATCTGTCCGTCTGTCAGCGACTTTACGGAAAAAGTACTGGACAGATTGACCTGAAATTTTCACCAGCCGTGTGCCTCAGCCCAAGGACAAATCCATTCAATTTTGGTGCTGATCCGGATCACCACATTAAACAAGTCAACTTGACAATGATCGTACACCATGTTTTAGTACGTCCGAACCCTCTGTACATGTGGCCCATGGTCTGTCAGTCAGTCATTTTCTGTACCTCTTATCCAGTTCAGGGTTGCGGGGGGTGCTGGAGTCTATCCCAGCTATTATCAGGTGAGAGACAGGTGCACCCTGGACATGTCGCCAGTCTGTCACAGGACCAACACAGAGAGACAGACAACCTCACATCCATCCTTGGGACAATTTAGAGTGATCAATTAACCTAACATGCATGTCTTTGGATGGCCACTGTTGGAATTGTTCCAACCCTCCTCCCCAGCTGGGAATCAAACTAGCAACCTTCTTACTGAGAGGCTGCTAACCACCACGCCACCGTGCAGCCTCTGGTCTATATCTCTTAAATCTTTCTGGAGACAGTGTTTCTCTTTCAGGTCTACAACAGAAACTGTTTTATAAACAACTACTTTTGTTGGTTTGGAGATGCATTTTGTTTTATTGGATCAAGGTCAGGCCTCCAACTATTAATTACTGGTATGGGGAGATATTTTAAGTTTTTCCAATGGAGTGCCTGAGCTCGGTTCTGAGAGGAAGTTAGTTATTTTGAAAGCTATGGTCTCTCCTCCTGAATCACCGACCACAGGGTATATCAGACTTGATCATTTAGGCACCTCTATATCTGTATAATGCTTCTTTCTGGATGCAGTTTTTTTGTTTTTTCTTCCTTAGGATGCCTTTCTTTCAATTGTGATACCTAAACTGCTGTTTTTCCCTAATAACTACCTAAGTGTGATATGTGATAGTAGGTGTACCTATTAGATTGAACCCAATTTAGGACCATGATAATTTTCCCCTTTTTTTAGATGCACTTTTGTCTTTTTTTTCCAGATGGTGTCACTTTATTATGCTCTGCCCGCAAAACAGGAAGGTGGTTGTGAGATGTTTGACCTGAATCTGCAGCTCTTCCCAGGTAAATTTACCCTCATCGGTTCCTTTTGGTTTCTCTTATAGTGATCTTTGGTTTGTTTGCATTGGTCTATATCAGTGGTTCCCAACCTGGGGTCTCCAAAGCTTTGACTGTTTAGAGGCAGTGTTATTAAAATTAACATCATGTCCACCCAGAGATAGGTTGAGGTGTATCACCTCAAAGGTGGGGTTGGACAATGTTTTACAGGAGCTTTTTTTTTTTTTTTTACAATATTGCTTAAAATCTCCTTCACACCCAGATTGCAGCCAATTAATTAAATGCTCTGACACAAAAATAAAACATTTAGTCACCTGTGGGCCGACTGGACTGGAAAAGCCCCCTCCAACAATTTTATCCAGCCTATTTTACATGATTGAATGGTAATATATCTATCAAACTCAACTGCCATTTGTCCTCCTCACTCCCCCCTCCTTACGTGCCCCTCTTCGTGCAACTCACAGTGTAAACTAACAAGGCCGACAGCTCACTGCGGTTATCTGCGCAGCTACTTTTGCAAAGAGTGGATGTGGATGAAGTCATGGAGGCGTTGACGTTTGCTGTGTTGACTTTTTATCAGGGTTGGGCGATATGGCCTACAATCAATATCACGATAATTTCAGCAGTTCACCTCAGTAATGATATACAGTATGGACAATAAATCATTACAGACTGGATGGGGTGGAGTCACGTTACTACAAACTGTACATGTTGAGCCCCTTTTAGACTTGCGCTGGAAAGCAGGAATATTCCGGACTCCATCCTTTACAATGCTTACATTTAGACATGCATTCTGGTCTTTTACCTTGAAGATGTAGCAGACATGTACCGCCTGGTCCCCATGTCATAAGAACGGAAATGTTGTGGCACGTCATTTTGGCTGAACACACAAGAAAATGTTCTAGACAGAGTTGAAGGAAAGCGTGGCTGTGCTGACTTTTCCACATTTCCTGATGTCTGAAAGCGGCCGGGACGCAATAAGTATGCAAGGAAGTGGCATGTTTGAAAAGACGAGTCCGTTTAAAGAGCGGATGAACTTTACTGCTCATGTTTCGCAGTGCATGTCTGAAAGCGGCTTTGTTCAGCATCTTAGAGGGATATGAGCACAGCTGACCTGTAAACATTTTTTTTCATTTTAATGAAACACTGATAGCAAATGGCCTACCGCTCAACCTGGTGTAGTCTAAAGCTGGGGTTCTCAACCTTTTTCATGATGGGGCCCAATTTTTCAGTCCAAACTGGTCCAGGGCCCATTCACATTTTAACACTGTATTAGTGTAATGATCTCGTCTCTGGTTGATTTATTTAATAACTAAACCAAATCCACCTGCCTTTAACCTATTGAACTCAGTAAAATATGGTGTGGTAAACATGAATAACATCATATAAAAATATATTATAAGATCGTCACAAACACATTTATATCACACGTATAATTCATGGAAAAAAATCAGACTCCTACAAGAAAAAAACAATAAATCAGGATTATAAACAAAACATTTTACTTCAAAAGAATTGAGGGACAACAGAAAAAATTGATGGAAATTGATTTAAAAAAAGAGATAAAATGGTGCAGTAATAGATCACAAAAGGTTCAATTAAATAATCTGTGGTTTATTACTTAGACAAGCCATTAAAGCACAAAATTTAGTTGAACAATTTATTTAATTAAACTTTTCTTAGAATTTTTTAAAAACTTCCAAACATAAGACATTTTTTTTGCATGAATAGCTGATTTTCTCTTTCTTATTTCTTAAAAATCCTTTCTTTCCAACTAGTGTTAGATGTTTGTTTCCAGATGAAGCTTGCAGATGAAAGATTCAGGGCTCCCATTAGTGTTAGCGTTGGCATTAATTGGCGCTCCAACTGGCGCTTCTCAGCTGTGCTTTATCTCCACTCACTAATCCTTATTTGATAAATTGGATTGGATTTTTGCCTCTTTAGAGGCAGTTTGGAACCAATTTTGTCTTCTATATTTAGTTTTAATTTTTCTTTACAATGTTAGCTACAGGCTAGCGGCTAGCTGAGTGTCTTTTTCTGTTTGTGTGTTAAACTCTGACAAATTAGCGCTACCAGGTGGGGGAGGCTACATTGCAACTCATCCAGTCATAAATAACGGTGAAAATTCAAGGTCCTGCGACCCTCCCATGGTTAAGAATCACTGGTCTAAAGAATGTGCTGGAAATGGAGAGCAACTAGAGAAACTTTGTTTTGCTCTGATGAAGGTCCCCTAGGACCGAAAGTTTAGCAATAAAGTTGACATCTGTACAGATGAAGGCTATGTCAGAATGTCCTCCCTACTCCCTAACCCCTTATTCACTACATACAGTAGTGCACTATCCAGTGCCCTCATTCTGCCTCTGATTCAGACACGAAGCTGACTACTTTTTCCTCGCCGCAAATCACGTGATTACCAGCTGTCACCATGGCAACCATGGCGACATCCATGACTCGCGAAAGGATTTAATTCCAAATCAAATCTGTAATTTTAAATGAAGGTATTTCATCTACTTACATTGTGTTTAATCCCTTTTCTGTTGTTTTTTTCTCTCCCTTTTTCTGCCGCTCGATGTGTCCAACACCTCGTGCCATTCAGCTCTCCTGACCACAATGCATTGTGGTCTATATTGTCCCATCTAGAGACCATCGAAGCTCACTAGTTTTCAAGGTGCATTGTGGGTAACTTTGAGTGCACTTTTCTTTCTTTCTGGACATTCGGACACCCCTACTAAATGGCGTGATCCCTATGTAGGGCCCTATGTAGGGGATAGGGTGGACATTCAGACTCAGAAGTGTGCGGAAATCTCCTCTTTTCACTCATGAAACACTGATATAAAGATAAACTTCAAACATTTATCGCTTAACACTGACATTCAATAAGCTTCACTTATTACAGGCATTTGTTATGTACCAAAAAGTGCAAAAGATCAAGAAAAACACTTGTTTGCAGTGCAGGAGTGTCACCCTACATAAACTACAGAATGTCTGAGAGAGCAAAACAGTCCTGTGCGGCAACTCCACTGCTGGCTTTCATAAAGGGGCAGCAGTAGCTACTGAACATACCGACATGGGCAAATGATGTTGGTTATCGCTGTAAATTTACAAATACTCAGTCTCATTTAATGTTTTCCCACTGCAGAGAAAATGGAAGAGAATGAAAAAATCTTCAGGTTGCAGATGAATCTCACGTAAGTACCACCGAGACTAAGGTACTTTATCAGTCCGTTTCCTGGGTATAATAGACAACAGCAGAAAGAAAAAAACTACAAAAACAAGGAAACAATTTGTTTTTTTTTAGTTTTCATCCCCAAAATAAAATTCCATTCTATATTTCATTTTATGGGTGGGCGTGACTTTGAAGCCTGCCTGTGCGATGCCCTCCAAAATAAAACTCCCGCTCAGGCAGGCATGGAAAAACTAAGTATTATCCTATTCCCTTCCTCCGTAGTAGCCTGTGCATCAGTTCTTAATTACAGAAGTCTTGTACATATATAGCTACATGGTTTACTAGGAATAAAGCTGTCTGTTGAGTGTGTGTGAGAGAGATTTATCAGTGAAATTAACACACATGTCAAGTCTGGCGAGGTACACTCAGAAAAGATATTTTAAAAAACCAGCAGGGGTCGCCATGCATTTAAGTGATTATCAATCGCCCTGTCCAGCTATAATACCGTACCACCTTGCTCTTCATATTCAAAAAATTGTTACATTTATAAAAAGGCCCTGATGTCCATGCGACGCTGCAGAGGCGCGTCAGCCAAGACAGCCCCACAGCATACAGAGCCTTAAGAAACTCGGGCAGATCTCATCCACCCCAGGGGCCCAG
The DNA here is from genome assembly GCA_023101725.1 of Atherinomorus stipes. Lineage (NCBI taxonomy): Eukaryota > Metazoa > Chordata > Actinopteri > Atheriniformes > Atherinidae > Atherinomorus > Atherinomorus stipes. The sequence continues at coordinate 33,021 of JALJCO010005359.1, forward strand.
CCACGAAGAGCTTTTTGACTACCTTGGCGACCTCAGCCCCAGTGATAGAAGAGCCCACCCCTGAGTCCCCAAACTCTGCTTTCTCTTCGGAAGACGTGTTGGTGGAATTGAGGAGGTCTTCAAAGTATTCCCTCCACCGACCCACGACGTCCCGAGTCGAGATCAGCAGCCCACCATCCCCACTGTACACAGTGTTGATGGTGCACTGCTTCCCCCTTCTGAGCCGCCGGATGGTGGACCAGAAACGCCTCGAAGCCGTCCAGAAGTCGTTCTCCATGGCCTCACCGAACTCCTCCCATGTCTGAGTTTTTGCCTCAGCGACCCCCAGAGCTGCGCCTCCGCTTGGCCCGCCGATACCTGTCAGCTGCCTCAGGAGTCCCACAGGCCAGGAAGGTCCGGTAGGACTCCTTCTTCAGCTTGACGGCATCCCTCAGCACTGGTGTCCACCAGCGAGTTCAGGGGTTACTGCCACGACAGGCACTGACGACCTTACGGCCACAGCTCCGACTAGCAGCCTCAGCAATAGAGGAGCGGAACATAGCCCATTCCGACTCAATGTCCCCCACCTCCCTCGGAACATGGTTGAAGCTCTCCCGGAGGTGGGAGTTAAAGCTCTCTCTGACAGGGGACTCAGCCAGACATTCCCAGCAGACCATCACGACACGTTTGGGCCTGCCGGGTCTGACCAGCAACCCTCCCCCACCATCTGAGCCCACTCACCACCAGGTGGTGATCAGTGGACAGCTCCGCCCCTCTCTTCACCCGAGTGTCCAGGATAAGGGGCCACAAGTCCGATGACACGACTATAAAGTCGATCATGGAACTGTGGACTAAGGTGTCCTGATGCCAGGTGTAAGTGTGGACACTCTGTGCCTGAACATGGTGTTTGTTATTGACAATCCATGACGAGCACAGAAGTCCGACAACAAAACACCACTCGGGTTCAGATCAGGGGGCCGTTCCTCCCAATCACGCCCCTCCAGGTCTCACTGTCGTTACCAACGTGAGCGTTGAAGTCTCCCAGCAGAATGATGGAGTCCCTGAAGGTGCGCTTTCCAACACGCTGTCCAAGGACTCCAGAAAGGGGGGTACCCTGAACTGCTGTTTGGTGCATAGGCACAAACAACAGTCAGGACCCGTCCCCCCACCCGGAGGCGGAGGGAGGCTACCCTTTCGTCCACCGGGAACAACTCCAGAGTGGAACAAGGTCCAGCCCCTCTCGAGGATGGTGTTCCCAGAGCCTGAGCTGTGCGTGGAGGTGAGTCCAACTATATCTAGTCGGAACCGCTCGACCTCGCGCACCAGCTCGGGCTCCTTTCCAACCAGAGAGGTGACGTTCCACGTCCCTAGAGCTAGCTTTTGCAGCCGGGGGTCGGACCGCCAGGGTTTCCCCCGCCCTCGACCGCCACCCAACTCACACTGCACCCGACCCCTATGGTCCCTCTCGTGGGTGGTGGGTCCACAAGAAGGGGGGTCCAAGAAGGGTCGTCCTTTCGGGCTGAGCCCGACCGGGCCCCATGAGCAAAAGCCCAGCCGCCAGGCGCTCGCCTCCGTGCCTGGCTCCGGAGGGGGGCACGCTTTTACTGGACAGTAAAAAAGTCTGTAAATAGTAAAAGTGAATAAATAAAAAATAAAAGTGAGTAAATAAAAGTTTCTGTCTGAGTTTGCCCTGGTTAAAAAGGATGCTTTGAATAACTTTAAATAGTCTGTTGCATATACAGTTATATATTTGTGTGTGTGTGTGTATATATATACACACACATATATATATATATATATATATATATATATATATATATATATATATATATATGTATATATTGGCTTAATTTTTTTTACCCTCTATGCAGGTATAAGAGCAAAGAGAGAAGTGCATCAATGACAATCTTGGATATTGGTTTACCAACTGGCTACGCTTTCAACCCAAAATGACTTGGAAGCAGTAAGAGCTGAGCAGAAACTAATAAATTATAGATTCACACTGTTTCTGAATTAAATACATTTGTACTAAACAGTCATTTCAAACACTTTGTGCAGCTGGCTGCAGGAAGACACCCCCTTATTTCAAAGTATGAGACAGACAAAGTTCTCTCAGAGAAAAGCTCTCTCATCATTTACCTGAAGTCGGTAAGTATTTGAGACTGTCCTCCAGATACTCATTTGTATAGATTAACAAGAATATTATGATTGTAAGAATCTCTCAAAATAATTTTCCATGCCTACGCTTTATTCCCTCCTCCACAGGTTTCTAACCAACGACCAGAGGAGATTTCTTTCAAGATCGAACAGAAGATGAAAGTGGGCGTCTTACAACCAGCTGCTGTGTCAGTTTATGAATACTACAACAGTAAGTCTCTCAGTGTACTTTACTTAGTGTAAAAAAATGAAGTTTCTGCAAAAATATACCAATGAATGTTTATGCTTTGTCCAAATATAAGAGCATTTTAAACAGATGTAACCTGATTGAGAAGCATTGACTGCATTTGAAGATATTCCATGTAACAGTTACATGTGTTATCAGTATTATGATAACACATAGTATTATGCATATCATGTGGCTTGTAAATATAAAATATTAAATTATTTCTACCTTGTTTTCTGACAGGGAAGCATTGTGTGAAATTTTATCGTCCAGAGAGAGGAAGTGGAGAGCTCCTGAGGCTTTGCACTAGTGATGAATGCATATGTGCAGAAGGTAACAGCGTGAAATATGAATCTGTGAAAGAAGCATGTCAGCATTTAGTCAAATCATCATCTTCTATAGATGACCAGTGTATCAGTGGAAATCAAAGGCTAAAACAAAAATCAGCCAATGCACATGTCTATTGTAGCAGTGATATCAGCTGAGGACTCACAAGCACACACTCGTTTGCAAAGGGCAATAACTGAGATTGCTGCTAGGTACTAGCCTTGGCCTGGGTTCACAGCCACTGTAGTTGGTGGTGTTGACTGAACTGATCCAAGAGAGGCCTGTTAAGTTTGCAGTCCACTACTTTGGATGCCAGTCACACTAGACAAGTGAACTGTTCTGTGATGCACTGAGACCAAATTAATAAAGAACAAAGCCAAACCAGAGTGGCCTATTTTTTAGAAAACCCATGGTCAGTAAGACTAGACAACACAACAAAGTTTAAAAAACACAACAATTAAGCTCTGAAAAATAATGGAGGCAACAAAAAGAGTAAATATGAACTATTCAGAGCAGAAAACAAAAAGAAATGGCCAATATTAAAGCTTGAAACAAGCTCCGCGACAACTTTATTTGTTGTCAAAGATATCCTTCCATGGACAAAGTTCATTGTCCATGGATAATCACTGGGTGAACACCTGTGTAGGGAACATTCATTCATTCTCTGTACCACTTATCCAGTTCAGGGTTGCAGGGGGTTGCTGGAGCCTATCCCAGCTATTATCAGGCAAGAGGCGGGGCACACCCTGGACAGGTCACCAGTCTGTTCCAGGGCCAACACAGAGAGACAGACAGCCATTCACACTCACATTCTCTCCTAGGGACAATTGAGAGTGATCAATTAATCTAACAAGCATGTCTTTGGACGGTGGGAGGAATCCGGAGTACCCGGAGAGAACCCTCGCATACATGGAGAGAACACGCAAACTCCACTCAGGCCACAGTTGGAATTGTTTGAACCCCCTCCCCAGCTGGGAATTGAACCAGCGACCTTCTTACTGTGAGACTGCGGTGCTAACCACCACACCACTGTGCAGCCGAGTTGGGAAAATGACTTTAAAAAAAGTTTTACTCAAACATGAGTGTGTGGAGAGGCATGTGTCTGCAGCCTGGAGACCGCAGGTTACTGCTGAGTGTATGGACGAGTGTCTCCAGGTACCTCTACATCACTCCGCCTCCTCTCTGCAAGATCACCAGCACAATATAGTCCCAACAAAAGTGAAACTTCTGTTCACCAGTAACAAAAATGAATCTCACATAACAATAGTAACACGCTGTCAGTGAAGGACAGTAACAGTAACAGTAATGGCGTTGTGATGATAGACACAGTAATTAGTTAGACTAGCCCGTTACTAAAAAAGTAGTGCTGTTAGTAACGCCATTTATTTCTAACACAGATATTCCTATCATTGGTGAACACTGACCTCATGGTATAAGGTCCCTTGCTCCTCTGTGCAAGAAGGACCAGGAGGAGCCAGAGTCATGCAACATGACCTTCAGCCATTAAAGGAGCTGTATCATGCTTTTCAAATGTTCCAAAAGTCAAATATAGGCATTTATAAGCTAGATATGTTCCCATCGTAACTATAGAAACTAATTTGGTGTTAAATATTAGTTTTTCAATGCATCTAATTTCCAACACGGAAGTAAGATGGCTGACTGTACTGAACCGCGGAGCTCTCGACCAATTGCAGCATGTTTTACGCCCATTTCATGACGTCGCCCCGGAAGAGACACTTATTCTGAAGGGTCACAGAATTGTCTGTAGCACCGGCACCGGCAGCTCTCATGTGGATGTTGGTAGTAAACATTGATGGATAATTCCTCCGATCGACGGGATAAAACAGACCAGCCTGTTATGGAGCTGTATGCGCTCGACCCAGAGTCTGATATGGAGTTTGAAGTACACGCAGTACCACAGAAGTACCACAGAGACCCCTGACAAGTAAGTAAATTAGCGAACAAATCATAGGCTAACAGTTAGCGCTGAGCTAAGCAGCACTCACATGGATCTTGTAAACATTGATGGATAATCGGACTCCGATCAACGGGATCAAACGGAGGAGCCTGTTATGGAGCTGTATGCGCTCGACCCAGAGTCTGATATGGAGTTTGAAGTATACGCAGTACCACAGAAGTACCACAGAGACCCCTGACAAGTAAATTAGCGAACAAATCATAGCCTAACAGTTAGCATTGAGCTGAGAGATGTGTTGACTCACCAGTGTTGTTGTCTGTCCATGCGCGTTTTTATAGCAGGAACTGCGTCAGGTTTCAGAAGTAATCCCAGAAAAAAACACTTTACTGCCCGAGATTCATGAAGTTGTCGGGAGTGAAGTTCACACACAAAGTTGAGTTTTTTTTTTCCCTGCTCCTGAAGTTAAAATCCAACCACTTATGGCAAGTCGATTCATCCAGTAGGTACAACAAATACACTCCCACGCTGAACATAACCACGCTGAACGTAACTGCATTTTCCCCAACTTGCTGTCCTCTAGAGCTTAAAAAAAAAAAAAAAAAGGAAGAAAATTCTCCTGAACTCTTGAGCAAACGTCTGTTAGCTGATGGCTGCTTGTCTCTGAGGAAATCTTCCTGCAGGTGTTAGTTTCTTCCCCAGAGAGTGTGTATAAGATTCTCTGAGTTTCTGTTCAACACAGGGCGTCTTGCTACGATACTGAGCGTGCACATTTGGACTTTTGTGATTGGTGCCACGTTCATACGTAACGGGGTGGGTAGTCAGCCATTTGCAGGGAGGTAGCGCTTGGTTTAAATATTCATGTAGATTACTCAAATATGCATGAATGAAGAAAAATAACGATTTAAATCATTTCTTGATGAGGAAATAACACACTGACATGCTGAAAAGCTCTTAAAAGTCCATTTTTCATGATAGGGCTCCTTTTAATGTGCATGTTTCTGCTCAAACTGTCAGAAACACTCTACCAGAGTGGCATGTGGACCCATGTCCACAAGTGGGGACAAGTGGGGGCAGTACTTACTCTTGTCACCATTTGTCCTAAAACAGACACTGAGATTAAAAAGAGAACAAATGACAGAAAATAAGATAAACTACAAAAAAAAAAAACAAATAACAAAACCTGACGTCAGGGCTGGACTGGGACAAAAAATCGGCCTGGGCATTTTGAACCGAGACTGGCCCTCCAGATATTGATGGGACGACGATGACACCTCTGAATGAAAACAAGTGCTTGCTCACTGTATTGTTTGTACTTGTCTAATGTAGCCTACTTGTCTAATAAACTTAAACCTAAACCTTCCTCCCACCATCTAAAGACATATACGTTAGGTAAGCAGGTCTCCCTTAAAAAGGAGGTGTGTCTCAATTGGATTTACCTGTATAAATAAAGGTTAAATAAAAAGATAAATAAAAACCATCCTCCCAGTCCTGCTATTCTATACAGTAGCCTATGAAGTGGTCTGTAAAATATGAACAAGGTGACAAAAAACTACATTATCATCAGCAGGCTGTTATAATGGCCAAATTATTGTTTCATAAAAACAAACATGAACCAGGCGAAAAAGGTAACCAATGCACTCTATTTATCTTTTATCTGAACTTTTTTTAAGTACAAGTGCAGCCCCCTACCATACTCATGCCATAGCTATAGGCCCCTATTACAATCTTACCCCAAACAGGCTTCATAAACTGGATGTAGCCAGATACCAGCAACCTTAAAATCAGTGCTCCTGAACTATACAGCTGTTCATAAACTGGGTAACCTCTCCATCACATCATGTGATGATAGTTAAATCTAAATATCACAGCTGCACACTGTGAAGTCACGTTACAATTCCAATCTTTATCACAGAATAATTTTCCATGAATGACTGAAATATGGCGATTAAACACAAACCAACCCACGGGACAGACCAGTTATTTTATTTTTTCCTGATGCAACCGTTTCATTTAGTGGACTTGCTCTAAATATTCTTTCAATTTCAGCTCTCAGATAACACGATGACGTTAATAAAACCTAAGAATGACTGGATCCTTTTTACGACTGAGAATCACCATTGACGACAGTATTCAGCTCTGCACGTGCGTGCATGCGATGTAGGCAACAAATCGGCGTAGCAGGAGAAATATTCCAGCTGATTTCCACATTCACCTCTCTGGTAGATTTATAAAAACGCTGATATCTGTGTCTGACTCAGCTGACGACGATGCGCGCGCACAGCCTGCTTATAACTACTGAGTTTCAAAGAGTTAGCAAGCACAACAAACATGAACTAGACTACACCCAAACTGGATTTATATCAGACCCAGGTAGAGTAGTTCATCACTTCTTACCCCCACCAGAGTCCGCCGCGGGTCTGCCCACCTGCTGGCCTTCGTCACCTGCGGCTGAAAGTTCCTCTACAGCCTCCAGCAAACTTCTGTAATATTTTAATACATTTGGCAGCATCTGGATGAAGAGCTGGTCTCTTTAATTCCCAATTTTCCCCCTGAAAACTTTCCGTGTTTTGCTCTTCCTGCAGTTTTGTCTGTGTGATTGATTGATTGGATTGATTGACCGCGGTGGCCCAAGATGAAGGGGGCATCAGCCCTCAGCTGTAATAGGGGATTATCACGCTTACCGGAAGTTGCCGGCTTTTGACACTTCCTCTTCCGGGCCATGTTAACGACAGCCGTTCCTGCTCTGTTATACTGTTTAAATCGGATAAACTCCAAACATATTTAAGTTTTCATTCTAGACTGAAGTGATACTGGATCAAAAGCTGGATCAAAGCGATCGATTTGCCGCGGTGAAGGGCCGAACTTTATAATAAAACACACGTTTGTTTGTCCCCGGTGGGGCACAACACCGGCACTTCACAGCATGCTAGCATTAGCCAGCTAACGTTTACTGACGTGCTTAACATTGTGCGTCTTAAAACACAAAAACATCTGAAAATCGGGTCTGTACCCCCCCGTTTCCAGTGGAACAACTGGGGACTGCCAAGAAAGGAGACGCTTTCAGATGATTGTGTGTTTTCAGCCGCACAAAGTTAGGCACGTTATCGAGCTGGCTAATGCTAACCTGCTAACACGACTGCGCGGTCTGCCGGCCACAAACAAACGTGTGTCGTTTTATTATAAAGTTCGGTCCTTCACAGCGGCGAATCGGTCGTTTTGATCCACTTCTTCCTTAGCATCACTTCAGTCTGGAATGAAAACTTGGCATTGGCGTTTATCCGATTTACAAAGTTTAACAGAGTAGTAGCTGGCGGACTACTGTTAGCAGGTTAGCATTAGCCAGCTTGATAACGTGCCTAACTTTGTGCGGCTGAGAACACACAAGCATCTGAAAGCGTCTCCTTTCTTGGCAGTCCCCAGTTGTTCCACTGGAAACGGGGGGTACAGACCCGATTTTCAGATGTTTTTGTGTTTTAAGACGCACAATGTTAAGCACGTCAGTAAACGTTAGCTGGCTAATGCTAGCATGCTGTGAAGTGCCGGTGTTGTGCCCCACCGGGGACAAACAAACGTGTGTTTTATTATAAAGTTCGGCCCTTCACCGCGGCAAATCGATCGCTTTGATCCAGCTTTTGATCCAGTATCACTTCAGTCTAGAATGAAAACTTAAATATGTTTGGAGTTTATCCGATTTAAACAGTATAACAGAGCAGAAACGGCTGTCGTTAACATGGCCCGGAAGAGGAAGTGTCAAATGTTTTAACTTCCGGAAACCGGAACGCGGAAGCGTGATAATCCCCTATTGGTCCAGCCCACAATCACTCAGGAATAATGGGCCGACCTATCAGTTTTGTACCAATAGGTATGATGACTTATGCCACTCACTACAAAAGCTACCTTTTTTTTTTTAAAAAAGAAAAAAAAAAAAAAGAAAAAGCCCGGCCAGCCCAAAATCACCGTCGGCCCACCGGGAAAATGCCCGGTATGCCAGATGGCCAGTCCAGCCCTGCCTGACGTCACAGTTCAATGGTACTTGTTCGTTTGTTCATTCATTAGTAAGTATTGATGAAATTAAAGGAGTTTTGAAGAAGAAAATACCGTATATAGAGGCCCGCTCTGGCTGCCCCGCTCCCTCGCATTATATGTACATACACTGATCGCGAAAAAATCTAAATATGTCACGTAGGAGTCAGAGTGATGCAGAATTGTTACCGGGGAATTAGTGCACATGTAAACTCTTAGAAATAAGGTCCAGGTTGAAAAAACAGAAACTTATCCTTTAAATTTGATGTTTGCCAAAATTTATTAGTATATAGTTTATTTAATTCATAGTGCTGTTTTCAAAACAACAGAGCAAAGATTAATTTTTTTTGTCATATTTGTTTAAAAGTTAACTTTAAAAACCCCTCACATTTTGATGTTTTGTTATGAATTTTATATGATATTTGTGTTCTTTGTCTCGTCTCAGTCTGTAAAAGTCTTGGTCTTGTCTTGGTCTCAAATGTCTTGACTTTTTCTTGGTCTCGGTTGGTGCGGTCTTGACTACAACACTACCTCCGTGGGATAATCATTTTGATTTACATTGACCATTTTTACGTTATTTTGTACTCAACGCACACTACTATATATTGAATAAAGATTTTCAACTGCGATATTTCACTAATTGCGATCCACGATATGTTGAAGTTTTCCTTTTATTTTTTTACATTTTCTCTACAAGATGTAAATTTACTCTCTGTCCACTCTCTTTCTTTCCAGAGAACTGCAGCAAGCAAAAAAAGGAGAACATCAGGAATGAGGATCGCACTGACAAAGCTTGTGAATCCACAAGTACCAGCAAAATCGACTTTAGTAAGCGCGTGTGTGTGAATTTGTGAATGAGCTGTTGAGAATATGATGCATTCAATTAATTTTTCAACTTCTCTCATTTCAGTCTACAAAGTGAATGTCGAAAATTTTCAGGATGGTTTGAACACTGATATTTACAACATGCGCATATTGGAAACCCTTAAATTGGGTGGGTACAGTCTCTCTTCTATGATTTTCCAGCTCTGACACCTAAAAAAACCCATTAAAGTAGGTATATTTTTCCTCAAAAGAACAAAGTGTTGGTCCATAAGGATGTTAAGTAATTATTTCGAGTATTATTCAGAGATTTCTCTTCAAGATGTAATTTTTTTCTATTTTATAGTTGCTTGATCTCACTTAGCGCTCACTGACGGCACTTTGTTTTGACGAAATGACAACAAATTAAACCAGTGTCCCCTAAATACCGACATGCTGGCTGCAAGTGAAGTGGCCGATAGTCCAACAAAGATGGAATGTAAAGCATCAGTTCTTTTTTTCAACCATCTCAACCATTTCAACGTAATAATGTTCTTAGAAGATTATACGATTTCTTTTTTCAAATGACCCAGCCTATTTTTTGTCGCTCAAATTGCAAAAAAAAAAATGTAATTTATAATTGCAGAGTTGCATGATACATAATGATGTGGCCTATTTTAGGCCTGTATTGGATCTTAAAATATACAATTGCTTCTAAATAAGGACAAGTATAGATCTTTAGTGAAAAACTGTCTAAATAACAACAGACTAAGTGCGTAAGACTCCTATGTCAAGTCTGGAGCCCTTGTGAAATTTGTTTGTGCGTGACAGAAGATTTGAAATACGAGAAAATTGCTTTTCTCCTAAATCACTCGTACGAACCATTTAAGAATAAATTTGTTCGTACGAATGCTTCTTGCATGAAGCCCAGTGTTCTTCAGAAGTTTGTTCAGTGTTCTATGTGCTACAACCCCCCCCCCCCCCCCCAAAAAAAGTCGTGATGATAAAATCATACAGAATTAACCACCATAAAACACACATGAAAAAGCTGTTGTCACCAGCTGCCACTGGGTAGGAACACAGCTGATTTGTGTTACTGTTTATGGACAACTTTACTGAACACAGCATGTGTACAGGGAGAGTGATGCTCCATCATCCTGTTACTGCAGGGAATTTACTAATGTCTTCTTGTCTCCAAATGATCTCTAATGATTATAGGAAGTAAAGATGTAGGACCAAAAGGTCAACTTTCAGCACATTCACTCAGTTATCAGCACTGCAGAGAGGCTTTAGACCTGGGAGTGGGCAAAGACTTCCTGATCATGGGGAATCATCATCTGATATCCACAAAGAAGACAATTCAATGTTTGTTGTGTGGTTACTAGGATTCAGAATCACATCAAGCTATGCTTACCATGCATCCTCCCATCATACACGTGTACCACCCACCAGGGCTCTAAATTGACTTTTTTTGATCACTATCCAACGTGGCTTGTAGATGATTGAAGCTACAGGCCAAATGGAGATGTCCATCAGCCAATTACTTTTGTACGGAAAAACCCAAGATAAAAACAGAAATACTGAACAACTTTCTCTCATCATTCTCTTTATTCAGCAAAGAAACTTCATAACTAGCCTGGTTATTCACATCGTCCAATCACTGCCAGATTTTTGTTTTTCCTTCTACCAGGGATTTCCAAATCCTGACCTCTTGGGCTAGTGAAAGGTTTTCGAGATTTCCCTGCTTCCAGCACTACCTGATCTACATTAAATGTGCCCAACTGCCACTTCAAATTTTTTGCAGTAATTTACTAATTTGAGTCAGGGCAATGTGATGATCCCAGTCCTACACCTGTCACTTCTTTAAAGGGATACAATGTAACTTTTGACCTAAATATCAGCCTAATGTCAGTAATAATAGATTATTTCTGCAGTTAATATTCAGCACTTGACACGTGTCGTTGCTCTTCTGGGACTACCCTCCTCAAAAACCAGATATTGTCAGTTTACAGGAGCGGATCCGTCCCTTATTGTATCATGTCACCTGGAGCGCTTTGCTTTATGGCTACATGACTTCACTATCAGCTGATCAAAGTGGTCTGCAAACACGATTCTAAAACAGGGATAGAGACCCTTTCATTTTACGACAGCTGTGTGGCCTGTGGAAAGATACAGGTTTAGTGCCCCTTGTGGCCAAAAAGTTATATGGTAAAATAAATTTCTCTTATTCTGCAGCACTTTGTTCAGTCATTAGCCTGTGAACAACACCTGTGGTGTGAAACTTAAAACAAGTTTCAGAGTTGTCAGTTTCACATGAAAATAGTGTCCAGTAAAGACTGCACAAATACTTGTTGTGCATGCACCCTTGTTATTGCAAGGGATCACTGTACTCTGGTTTTGGGTGCAGCTGTAGAACGAGCAGATAAAATGTAAAGACCAGACTGTTGCTCAGGGTAAACAACATAAAACAGGCAAATTATTTCTCAGAAAGTATCTGTTTTGCACAATGTTAGGGAAATGAAATTGTCGTGGATAAAATGAATTGCTCAAGACGGCTTTTCTGTGGTGGAAAGGTGTATCCATTTTATTATACAAAGAGTCAACTCATGACAAGGCTTCAGGGGGACAGACCCCGTCTTCTGTTCCTAACCCTCCTTTTTATATTTTCAGGATGACGTCAGTAGTCCCAGCTTACCCCGTATCATATTAAATGTCAATTAGTTATACTTAGCTGTGGCTTTAATCCGTCCTTTGAACAAATACTGCTGTGTGTCGGTCATATGTCCCCTTAGTGAGGCAGCAGTTTCATAGAGCTAAGATACCATATAAGGGAAAACCACCACAAAATCTCTTAGCCTTTTTTTGTTAACTGGGATTTACTCTGATACCGTATCGGTTTTGATTTCAGCATGTTACATCAAGTTAAATATCAGACTACGTAAATACTCAATAGATTCTATATTTTTTGCACACAGATTCTAGTATGTGCTTGGTGGAGAATACCTGGATCGAGTACTTGTCCAAACAGGGTACAGAGTGCCAGACTGAGCAGCACAGACCTACTTGTCCAGGGCATGGAGGAGCTGCAAACAACATTTGAGACCTTTGGATGCCAGCTGAAGTGAAACTTAACTAAATCAAATCATAATTTTTTGGGGGGGGGGGCAATATTCTATTGTGAACATTGATTACAAACTGATGAATAAAGCTGGATAGAGAAGTCTAAATGCTTTTTGGGGAATAAGTCTAACATCCAGACATTTGCTGGAGAAGTTTATGAAAACATAAAAAGGTTTTTGTGTAAAACGTTCTCAGTCTGGCTAAAATTGCTGAATGAGTCATAATGAGTCGTGAATAAAGACATGAATTCCAAAATGTGCATTTTCTTTTTTTAAAATGTTTTTTAATCCAGTCATTACTATTTTCACTAGCTTGGCTCTAAGGGGCATTCACATAAGAAATTTATGTTTCGCTTACCATGAGGAAGGGCACGGAGGCGATCAGTGTAACCCAGGAACGTTCCCTCAAACAGCTAAGCTAGCATTAACGTTGTGGTAGCTTAATCTTTGTTTGTAAACTGCCTGTTCACAAGCCTGGTACCAAAGAGTCTAGAACAACAAAGTGACACTCAACAGAACGCCCCATTGCAGCTTTCCCCCCATGCGCATCCGCCATTTTGGACTGAAGTGAGCAATTTATCACTATAGTACAGACCTGAAAAAACACAACGTCATTTTAAAAAGCTTAAAACTTCTTAATTGTTAAAATGCATTAACACACCATAGTAAGCTATCAAGAGGAAGGTAATTACATCCATTTCCCACCGCCAGCGGTTCCTTTAGACCACATTTTTTATTCAGAAACAAATCCAAACTGTCCTAATTAGCTGTTTTCAATAATATTCACTGATCCTCGTGGAATATAATACAGCTCAAGTAGCAGATATTACAGTTATATAATTTTGACCTCAGCACATGGTCAGACACACCTGGATTAATCAGTTCATCCAATCATGTAAGACAGGAAACAAGAGTGCATAATAATTCGAAGTAAATTCAAATATCCATTTGAGCAATGTGCCAACAGGAGGACAAACTAATACAAGAAATAACTACTTGTACAGACTAATCAACGAGCGTTTTGTGTGTTGCACTATCTTGCGGTGCTGCTGTTGCTTAGGGAACGAGTCCCAATTACCTCCTATCTGCCAACATAGAAATTATCTGGATTAACAGCGTTGGACAGTCGTCTAAGGTAATAATAACCTATAGGTATGTTAACCGGAGATCTCTTAAGTATTGTGACTTTTTTTTTTGGGGGGGGGGGGTATTAATTTAAACTATTATTCATCTCCGGAAACTAGCTTTAATGACAAACCACACTGCAGTAACACGCACATCTCGTGATTACTTATCAAAGTTTAAAAACCAAACTCTTTCAAAGGTTGTTACTTTTCTATTTTATCGTATTTGGCTTTTGGTATTGTTTAAGGACTGTACAGACCACGTTGTCTTCACATGTCCTGCAGATGAAACTAAAGGCTGCAGGACACTGTCTTCATGATCCGTTTGTGTTTGCGACTGAACTGTTTTTATTTTCTGGTCCAAACCTTTCCCTGATCAGAGAAAATAACTTTATATTTCACTATCGCCCTGATAAGTCATTAAAGGTTGAATATGGGACATTCTTATTAAAAGCTATATTTCTTAAAAAATAATACCCTCCACAGGTTGTTTGGGGGAGTACAGAATGAAAGTACAACATTTCCTAGAAAAATTATATTTGGCCTAAAAATAATTATAAAATCAATTTTAACAGGTTCGGTAATGGCATTATATTTACGTCTATAAGCCAATACACGCCGCCACTGCGGGTTGCCAAATGCAATCTCTGTGTGGCAACAATATGTTGGAAACAGTTAGGCTGGTACAGGAAAGAGTGGAGACGGCGAGTGAAGCAGCTGCTTCAGAGTCCTGGAGATATTGATATCTGTTTCTGAGGAGGAGTGACCCCAAGAAGAGCAAACCTGGAATAAATTTAGGTGAAGTCTACACTAAATGCACTGAAAAAAGTCAAACATTGCTGTTGCTCATTCAACATTAATTTTGTAATTAGCTTCAGTAAAGAAATTAAATTGTCCTCTACAATTTAAACAATACAGATAGAGTCATGTGAGTTAATTGAAAATTTGTTGATAGATGCAATTGTCTAATATAAATCAACATTTATTTACAATAATTAGATTGACCCAATGAACATTTGCTGATTGAGGACTCCTTGCGCATGCGTCGTTTCAAGTTCACCCTCCAACATAGGGGGCAACACTGAGAACAACTGCACTTGACTCTGCTCAATTAACGCAGCAGAAAACCTAAACCTCTCGCCACATGCTGAGGAAGTTTCTAACGTTGCAACCAACGTGACCGAGACCGTGACTTTTGGCGGACTGTGTTATCCCAGCGGTATACGGTAAGTAAAACCCGTTTCTTATGGTTTTACTTAGGGGCTCCACGTAATAAATAAATGTGTCGCATGGGATAACCGAGGTCTGAGAGTTAACCGACGTTTTCGGATATCTCCTCCTATGTGTCGTGGTGTATCAGTGCCGCATTATGCTAGCTGAGATGTCGATAGTAACTTGAGAGGTGCTTCTGTATCATCACAGACGTCTCTTTTCAAGTCAACTGTTTTTCTGGTCTCAAGAGGTATATGTCTCGCTAAATTTGGACATGAATAATAGAATTGCATGTGTATTTTTGGCAATAATTCATAGCTGCGTCAGAGTAAAACCTGTTTCAGTCCTGGTTCAGACTCGCACCATGCTTTCACTCAGCGCCATAATTTCGAGACGACTTTAAAACAACTATTTTGTCAGGCTGAATTTTAGCTTCCTCGTGCATCCCAGTTGTGCGTTGTGTCGAGGGTCAAGAGCAGCTTTGAGCGTTTTCAGCAGTGAATTTAGGACTGAAGATGTAAAGTCGCTGGGATTTCTGATTTTTTTTTTTTTTTCGGTGGGTCGCAAGGTGTTTGCTAGCATCGATCTATAATAGCATCGTGGATATAATACACGTTTTTCAAATTATCAAATAAACGGCTCTGCGGATGAATATCCACCAAGAGCGGTGGACGCGGACAGCAGCTTGAATATTAGGTTTTCCTGATCACAACACAAACGTGAGGAGACAACAAATTCGTTCAACTTTTGTTGCTATTCACCCAGTATTTAACTATACCACTTGTCATTTGCTGCTGAAGTTGGCCTTGACACCCGGTTAGTGAAGGGTTTGTGTTTAAACACACTGTTTAGGATTGCAGAACTGGGCAAACCCCACGCAACTAGTGTCCTATCCTGTGCGTTTTCCCTCGGTATTGTGTATGCGCGCCTCCAGTACCACCGTGGGCGGTATGGGATTCAGTCCCAGAGTCAGTTGATAATTTGACATGTTCATAATCACCCCCAAAACTCGCTCAGGTTAAGCCCAGCTTAAAATGTTATTAAATCTGCAATATATTAAAATACAGAACATTTGCTTTGCATTTCCAGCCACTTTATTGTCCCTTAACTGTTACTGTCCACAACAATTAGTATTTTTTTTTTTTTGCACAGGGTCAGGGACTATATCACACCCCCAGCAATAGGGCGGTGACTCAAAGGCCAATTCTCCTGTTAATGCTACTAAACAACTTCTGGGTAAGAATGCCTAATGTGTAAGTCTGTAGCAGTGATTTGTGTATTTAAGGTTATTTAATTTGAAAAGCAAGATTTATACAGAACATGTTATAGTGACAATATGTTGCTTAACACCTTTCATCAACAAATTAAAATGAAATGACACAAAGTACACAATGTTAATTTAGTGACTGAATTGTAATATTGTCTGGAGATTTGTCTGTAACACACAAATCAAAATTGATCGGTCTTAGTGTTTTTTTATTTTTAATTTGTGTTTTTCCCTACATGTCCATTGGAGACTACATTTGTTGCACAGCTGGATAAACATGCTGCCAAACTCATGGAAGTTGTAAGAAGAAAGGGAGGAGCTGTTGGAGACAACGCTGTAGGGATTCTACGCGATCATGATGAGGTAACCTGAGTAAAGAAGCATGCATACATAGTTTTGTTTTATTAATTGAACTAAACTTGCTTTGTACCTAATCTTGTGCTGACAGAGAGTACTTTGAACTTTCTGACAGTTTTTCATGTGAATGGGTCCAGGAATGACAGATTCTAAGAATAGACCAAGTTAAAAAAAAAAAAAAAAAAAAAGTCAGCATTTTTAGTTACCATAGTTCCTTTACTTCCCTTACTTTACATTATAAAAACAAATATACGATTAATATTTGGAAAACAAGGGCACACCTAATGATACTCTTCACGTCTTCACTCTAGACGTCATCACAATCACACCCACAGAATGGCGCTGGCTACAGGAGCTGATGCTGATATGTTTTCCAACTTTTTTCAATTCTTTTTTTTCTTTACAGTCATTGGTTTAAGCTGTGGACTGATTAGAATGTTGTGATGTCACATGAACGCAATCTATTTCAGTATTAAGAATGCAACTTAAAAGTCAAATTGAAATAGTAAGAATTGGCAAATATTTAGGACATAATATTGTAAACATTTCAGTAGTTGCAGTTTCATCTTTTTCACAGGCTTCATCAAACGGTTCACTGAACGCATCCACACGAAGAGAGTGTGCTCTGAAATTACTGATGGTTTTCCTGGGTGAGCCTGTGGATGCAATCATCAAAGGACATCAGGTATAACGATAAACAATATGAATAAACTTGTCTTCGTTAAACATCAAAACTGCACATGAATTGGCAGTTTGTAATTGAGAGTTCTTGAACTTTTCTGCGGCCTTAAAGTTATACCGTGTAATTTTTGGGCACCATGGGCACTAAACTTGTAACTTCCCACAGGCACCACAACTGTCTCAAAACAGTCTCAGTCTGTGTTTTGGAAAAGTTGCAGACAACTTTGAAAGGCTGATTTTTAAGTCATCAAGCCATTAATCAAAGAGCTCCATGTTACATGATCCAATGAGAGACGGCCCGCTCCTGAGGAGTTACAATGCCTGGTTTTTGAGAATGGCAGCCCCCCTCAGAGCAACGACATGCGTCAAGTATCTATATTGACCGCAGAAATCGGCTATAGTTACTTATATTAATAATAATGTTAGAATTTAATGCATCATAATATTTGGCTAACATTGGGTTCAAAAGTTACACGGTATCACTTTAATTAAATGTTATTACATGGCCACCTGTGTTGATTCAAATTTTCAGGCCAAGTTTGGTCTTTTGTCAAAGTAACAGACAGTAGCTTCAAAGTGTAGCTTTCATGTTCTTTATAATTTGGCTTTTGGGGGGGAGTGGGTAGCCTAGTGGTAATGTCGCGGGCTTTGGCGCTGAGGACCTGGATTCAAGTCTGCGTCATGACACTCAGGTGAACCACTGTGGACCCCTGAGCAAGGTCCTTAACCCCCACAAACAACTGCTCCCCAGGCACTTTAAGTAGCAGCCCACTGCTCTCTGACACTTCAGAGATGGGTGAAATGCAGAGCCCTAATTTTGCCTTGGGGATCATACCAGTAAATAAAATAAATAATGGCAGAAAATCATTCTCTGAGGTGAGGCAGTAGCTGTTTATTCTCTTGGGTTTACAGAAGTTTCTGTGGTGTTTCTTTAAAAAGGAAGGGGGAGGGTATAAAGCTTTCCTTCACAAACACTGTTTTGGAATCGTGACGTCAGAGTAGGTGAAGTCAGGTGAATTGCACAGCTGACCAATAATGGATTACATTTCTATAGCACTTTTCAAGGCACTCAAAGCACTTTACAGTAGATCCATTATTCTTTCACTCCTCAGTCATACCTGGTGATTGTAAACTACGTATGTAGCCACAGCTTCCCTGGGGCAGACTGACTGAAGCGTGGCTGCCATTTTGCGCCTACGGCCCCTCCCACCACCATTGTAACATTCACACACATTTATACACCAGCAGAGCCCCCACTGGATGCTAAACAATAACCGATGAACGGCTAGACAACATCTTTATTTAACATCTGTCCTCTTTCTTAACCTCACCTCCACAACTGAGACTGAGACCGGGACAGCACCTTCTTTATCACCACCAAACTGTGGCCGAGTCAGATCTGGAAAATGTTTCTCCGCTGCCTTTTCAGCACAAAATCCAGGGAAAAGCGAGGATTTCCAACCGCATAGTATTTAGAAGAGGAAGGAAATTCTTGTCCCTCCATCCTGAGCTCGTTTGGCCTCCAAGGCTTTCTTCTGTTCCTTCCAGGACGATTCATGAATTCATAAATTCAAAAATATCCTTTATAAACTTAAAAATATCTGTACTAAAAGTGGCTGGTGCTCCCTGTTGTGACCACAGGTGTTGAAGGTCTCTCCTCCATAGTCCCTAAGTTGCATAAAAAAGAGCACTGTCCTCTAAAATTCTATGGATGCATTTAGAGAGTGACCATAAAATTATTGTATTAGCGAGTTATATTTTGTACTAATCTACTTTTCTGTTTTGCAGGACATGCAAGATTTTAATGTCAAGGAAGAGACCATGGCAGTTGTTGTAGCACCCACAGATGTGAATCATTTTGGAAGGTGAAGAGGTGATCTGCGTTCAGTGGTTGACGGCTTTGCCATGCTGTTTGGGCTCATTTACGCTCTCAACATGCAGTACCCAAAGACGTGTGGACGCACATTCAAGTTTGTGCAGAAGGTTCTTATGGGACTGGATGACAAGAAAATGAGCACCGAAGTTCACGAACTGAGTGTCTTGCTACATGGCAATTAGTTGCCACATGCCCACGTAAAGTACACATTTAAGAGCTTCTTTTTTTTTTTTTCTACAGTTGTTCGTACCTTATAGACTTAAATGCTGAGTTCTAGCAAATGGGAAACAGTTTGTCTTAAGAATGACTTCCTTCTAGCACTTCTGTAACTGTTCCGCATTTTAACTGAATTACGTGCTTGGTTGAAGAGTCTGGAAAAAAAACAACTTTTGTAGAGAGAGGATTAAAAATATTCAACTCCACATTGATTAAACTCCTGTTTTGTAGGGAGAAGATGAAAATATTTTACTTTATACTGTTTAAACTCAAAACAAACTTCTTTGTTTGGTTTTTATATTTGAAATCCTACAAAATCTTATTCTGTTGGTGGTCATCAATTGAGATGTCATGACTTTAATGCCCATTCTTACATTTGTACCTTTTGAAGTTAAAGGGGAACTTTTTTTTTTTTATTTATTTATTTTTTTTTAAATCTGGACCTATTTTCTAGCACGAAATATGCTCATTTCCTCCCCCAGACAGTTTGGGTGCAACTTGTATTCCTTCAGCAGATATTTAGATCCACTCCTGATCAGCGTATGTCTGATATAATGGCAGTGATGGTGCAACTGCGTCCAGCCTCTAAATCATCTACCACAAACTCCGTCATTTCACCAATGTTTTACTACGAAACTGTAGTTGAACCCCCCCCCCCCCCCCCCGGTGAGCTCGAAGCGGCTTTTTCGTGGCGATTCGTCCTTTATTTACAAACTTTTTACAGCGCCTGCTTTGACGTCATCATTATGTGACACCATAACAAGTAAACGTCTGTAGATAAGGGAAAATCACCATGAAATAGCCGCCTCGAGGTCACAGGGGGGGTCCGACTAAAGTTTGGTAACAAAACGTTGGTGAAATGAAGGAGTTTGTGGTAGATAATGATTTAGAGGCTGGACGCGGTTGCACCATCACTGCCATTATATCAAACATACGCTGATCTGGAGTGGATCTAAATATCTGCTGAAGGAATACAAGTTGCACCAAAACTGTCTGGGGGAGGAAATGAACATATTTCATGCTAGAAAATAGGTTCAGATTGAAAAAAAAACTAAGTTCCCATTTAATGTAGTAAGCAGTTAGTTAGGCCCTTGTGCCCAGCATGAGTTGTTGGACAGGAAATAACTTTGCTGGAAAATTTTGTGATTAATGCGCGCCAGGGCCGGGACGATGCATTGTTTTGCAATTATTGCAATGGACTTTATCAAAGTGTTGATAAAGTGATACTATAGATGCTTATGTTTGAATACTGTATTACAAACTGTGAAATACAAATTTCAATGCACTTTACAGTTTTAATCACAACACTTTTCACTTCATGTATTACTATTGGACTTGACACTTTTTTTCTAACATTTTCCACAACAAAGTAAATATTAAATCATTATTTTTATTGCAATTTTCACTGTAGTGGAATGCATAGACAAAAGTATATCGTCCCAGCCCTAATGTCTACTTATGGATTGTTGGAAATAATTTCATGCTGTTTTACAATGTCATGCTTTTTTTGTGCATGCACTGTTTAAATAAAAAGTTAAACGATGCCACTGTGTTATGAAGTTATTCATAAAATGAAGAAAACATAAAATTAGTATAAACAGATTGAAATAAACATAAAAAGTATATTGATCCAATGCATTCTTTTAAATTGGCCCAGAAATCATAATGAATCATTTTAAATTGACTCAATGAACTTTTGAACATTAACACAGCTTAAGATGTTTTAATGTAATGAATGGATGTTTTATTAATTGGTTCAACAAGAAAAAGTTCAGTACCTCAATTAACATTTTCTTGTTGAGCTAATTGAAATATTTACATGTAAATGATTACTATACAAATTGTAGGTTAAGCCAATGTTAAAATTTTTTCAGT
>JALJCO010005360.1:0-16892 GCA_023101725.1 Atherinomorus stipes
GCCGCTTGCGGCTTTAATTGCAGTTGTTTTTGTATATGAAGCGCATTTGCACCTGTGGGCCACCGTACATTTCCTCTCTATGGACGAGGACACAGAAGATGATAAACCATTTTCAGCCCATTTTTTTTATCATTTAAATCCATTTTATTTGGAATGAAATCAAGGTCATAGGAGCATCATTTGAGCAGCTTCATTTCTTCAAGCCGATTATTTTTTTTTAAAAAACAAACAATTCCTTTCATTTTTATTCTTTTTAAAGTAAATTTTTAAACACAACTAACCGACTTGTTGCTGCTACTAATGAAAAGCTGAAATCCATTTCACGCAGGATAAATATTCACTTTGAACAGATTTTTTTTACTTGTAACAAGCTCGCTGCTTTACATTTAGTTTCTTATCCAGCATGCATCATTAGACACGGTTGGGTTAACTCCAGCTAATTGTTCTTTGTGTTCTGGCATGATGATGTCTGCTTGCAGCTGCTGCTCGTCTCCCAACACCACCAACCCTGCACAGGCTCAAACACAGCCTCATTAACGTACACTGCTCACTTCAAGCCATTAAACATCCCGTTTAATGAACATGTTTGTCCTGTTTAAGACAGAAAACCATTATGTTTTGAAAGCTGAGGAAAAGAAGCTGCTTGTTTTTGGTTGTCAGACAGAAAAAAGACGTCTTTTCTACATGTTTATTCACAGAAAACGGCAGCGCTGATGTCTGAAATACGGCAGCTCTGAAAGAAGATGTGCATGTGAGAAAATGTTCCCTCTTTTCAGAAACGGAGCGAATAAAACATGTTAGTGTGCAGAGCTGCAACCATCTGTCACACAACACGCTTTCAAATGCTAAACGCTGAGAGAGGAAGTGAGTCTGGAACATGGTGAGGAAAGAGAACTAACAGAAACACGGACTCCATGCGGATGAGCAGATGTGTTGCTATGATAAGCACAATATCACTTTTTTTGTTCAAGTTGTTTTTCCCTGACAGGAAAACTTTCTGACTACCGTCCACAGAAGGTGAGACGATGGTTCCGCGTGGACAGCTCAGCCTCCGTTTGACATCGTGGGGACATAAACACTGTTGCCAGCTCTTCAGCAAGAGAAGTTGCTGTTAGGGATGGGCATATCGATACCTTGGAGTCGATACTTTGATACCAGCCAGACAAAATATCTGAATCGATACTTTTGTGAGTATCACGATACAAATATGGATACAAAACATGCAATTTTTTTCTACTTCTGAGAGTTTTAGGCAATGAAATGATAAAAGCAGCCAGATTCTGGCTTCCGTATCACATGATTGTGATACACACTCAGAAACAGAGGTACGAGACAGGAACATTTATGTACCTGTAGGTACATTTTTTACAAATGTTCTCTCAAAAGTACAATATTGGTCTTTATGAGGCCAGGAGTACCTATATACTATGAAAAAGGGTCCAAAGTAATATAAAGTACAAATTTGTACCATTTCAACCCTAAGGGTACCTGCAGCATTGAAAAATGTGTGTAGCTAGTACAATAACTATAAATAGCAGTACTTCTAAACAGTAGTATAATTATAGTTATTATATTAGGATTTTCATAATAATCATAGTAATAATTATATGTAAAATGATATATGTGTTTGGCCTAATATTTATACAATAACTATTCATTTATTATTAGCATCTTTGATTGTTGTCATAATCTCTATTTTATTGACTTTTATTCATAATTATTAATTAGTTTAATTGTACTTTATCAACTCATACGGCTTGATAAGGTACAAAAATGGACCATGACCGAAGGAAATGTCTTTCAAAAAGGAACACCCCCAACGACGAGCTTTGTACCCTTTTAAGTACAAATTGGTACCTGTATTTTTGAGTGTGTAGCCTATCAGATGTTATGATGATGCTGCTATTGTTAGTGATGATGATGCTTTGTTGTCTGTCAGTGGTTTAATGCAGGTTAATGGTCATTATGTTTTAGTAAATTTGTAATAAATTAGAAAATGTAATAGATATAACATTTTCCACTTAATAAATTTGGTTATTTTAGATAGTATGTATTATGTTATTTGGTAACTGAAAGACATTTTTAATCTATTTTTGTGTAATTTTATCATCACGATAATTTATTGTTGCTTTAAAAGCGTTTCTTTCCAGTACTTCTGTTCTCAGCTCTTACTTATATCTAATTTTGCCTTTGCATTCAAGATATTGATGCAAAATGTAAAATCATGATTTTCTTTTAAAGGACAAAAAGTATCGGTATCGCTGAAAAAGAGCCATAAACTACTGGTATTGTATCAATATGAAAAATTTCGGTATCGCCCATCCCTAGTTGCTAATGACTGCCGCAGATGTCACCAGATGACATCACCGAATTAAGCAACCAGTTTCACGCATGCACATTACCATATGATGGCATCTCATATTCATTTTTGTGATGCTACATTGATAATTAACAAGGGTACTGAAGGGGTGACACACACATTTGAGTCATAGTGCAAAGAAGACCCAGTTGTGCCACAAGGCATCATGGGAAATAATCTGGATGAGGAGGCGTGGTCATCTGCCTGCAAAGGGACAGCAGGAGCAGTGATTGAGTGCCGGGAAACAGGGAGGGAGGGGCTGATAGCAGGCAGCTCCTGATGAACGGGTGGAGCGATGAAAACTTTATCTGTCTCCATGACCACCAGGAAAAGCCGCTAGATTTGTTGCTAGGTGCTTTTTATAAAATAAGTCACTAGAGGTGTCTGAAAAGTCGCTAAATATAGCAACAAAATCGCTAAGTTGGCAACAATGGACATAAAGTGTCCAACAGAGCGTCCCTGAGTGGTTATTTTATATTATGTAACAGAGTGGATCGTACATCTCAATGTGCAGAAGTTTATGATGCAAAATAATTCATTCAGGGAAAGACAATACAACAGGGGTTCTCAGCCTTTTCATGATGGGGCCCAAGTTTTCAGTCCAAACTGGTCCATTACTTAAAAATGTATTAGTGTAATGATGTCATTTTTGGTTTATTTATTAGTTCATGGAATAAAATCAGACTCCTACAAGAACAAATCAGAATTAGACTATAATCACAAAATCTACAACATTTTACAACAAAAAGAGAGAAAACAGAAAAACTGATGGAAACTGATTTAAAAAAGAGATAAAACGGTGCAGTAATAGATCACATTGAAAATAAAAAGGCTTAATTTAAATAATCTGTAAAAACCTGGATTTATTTGTTTAGACGGGCCATCAAAGCACAAAATTTCATTGAACAATTGATTTATTTAAACTTTTCTTCGAATTTTTTAAAGGACTTCCAAACATAACGGACATTTTCAACATCAATAGCTGATTTTCTCTTTGTTTTCTTAGTGCAGAAGTGCTGAACATGGCAGGACCAAAAATATGCAAATATCGAATAACAAATAAACTAACAATAAAAACAGCTAAAAACAAAGCAAGGTCTCGTGCAGGGTAAAGGCCAGTGGTAAAAGTGGGTTTTAATTGCTTTTAAAACCATTAAAGAACAAACTAAAACAACTAAAATAGAGCAAATTCTCATGTTGAGTCAAAAGCCATAAAAGTGAGTTTCGAGGTTAGTTTTGAAAACAGCCAGTGAGGAGGTTTGTCTGATCTGGAACGGTAAACTGTTCCACATCCTGGGGCAGCTGATCAGCCGACCGGACATGGACCGCGGAACGCATCTGAACGAGGGGGGCCATACTTCGGGGAAAAAAAAACAAACAAACAAAAAAAAAACTGACGTAGCTTTTTAAAAAATAGCACCTTTTTTCTTTTCTCTTGTTTTTACAAAAGATGATATTTGTTGTGTCTCTGAGGAAGGAGGAGTATTTTTTTCATCCTGCTTTTGTAGTTTTGGCTTGGTTGTCCAAAAAGTTGAAATAGATGTCTCTTCATTTTCACGATGTCAACAAAAGCTGGGTTTCCATTACACCTGGAATTGCACAAAACCTAAATATCGCAATTAAAAACCGCTAATGGAAACGCCTACATTTCGAAAAAAAAACTCTCAAATATCGCCAAAAAGTTTTTAGCTTTCATGAGGCGTAAATCCAGACGTTTCTATAAAGCAGTTTTGCGCATAAGTGTAATGGAAACATTTTTTTTTTCGCAATTACTGGTCATCAGGAGTGACGTAGGGGGGGGGTAGAATCCAGTTATTCCTCCTTAATTATGATGAATATGATCATTTACAAGCTGTGAAATGGGAGTGATGGGGGAAGTTTTATCAGTCACATATATGAAAAATCCCCAAATCGCCGTAACTCAGCAAGCTGAGTTCATTTAGACATTATACAGATGCTTTAAGTTCTTCATGTATTAACGACTGTACACCAGCTGTTTATGTCGTTTCCACACATTTGTAACACCACGACTCGGTTATCTCGTTCCCACATGTTAATTATACGTCAGCAGGATTTATTAAAACGTGACCACGGATAACGTTGTATGACTGCGCCTTATCAGCGGCTTCATCATCACATCAGCCAGGAACTGGTGCCGATAAAAGTGGAATAAAGATCCAGAAATGACATCCACACTCCAGAAGTTGATTCTGAGGGGCTTTTCATTCGTGTTACGTTTTGTGCGTCTGTCCTGGAAGTCTCCACGAGTGTTTTTCTTGCTGATGTGATCAGAGGCTCCGTACATACGGACTTTACCTCTGAATCATCATCCGCTGCTTTTATCTCCTGATGAGGAGCAGCTCTGAAACACGTTTATATCTCCATCCTCCTCAAAGTGGAGTCGCGCGGGGCGAGATTTTACGAGAATTACGGCTGATACCATTCAATGGAAACACCTACATATCGCAATTGTACTTTTTCTAAATTTAAGAAATATCGCTTTTAATTTTCGAAAAACTGTAATGGAAACTCAGCTAATGACAAGCTTTGAAATCGACTTGATATTTCTATGCAGCCTACGTAACCTATATAGCAGGCTGCAGGGAACGGTTTCAACGGGGTGGGGGAGGGCGCAGGGTGAGAGAGAGAAGGTGCGCTGTGACGGGTCATAAGGACAACAATGCAACTTGCTTTCAGTTATTTATTTAGGCTATTTTTTTCTTTACCAGAGTACAAAAGTTACCAGGGCCGTGGCCCGGCTGGCCCCCCCGGTTCCGCGGTCTATGCGACCGGAGGCACCGTCAGGGGCGAAGGGGTGGAGGAGCTCAGAGAGGTAGGACGGGGCGAGGCCATTGAAAGACTTAAAAACCAATAAAAGGATCCTAAAATGGATCCTAAAGTGCACGCCAGCCAATGGAGGGGGGCCAGGATTGGAGAGATTGGTCGCTGCTTCCTCGCCGCTTCCTCGTGACTGCTTCTTTGTCGTGTCTTTGTCGCCGTTTTGTCACTGCTTTGACGCGTCCTCACCGCGTCCTCATCACGTCCTCATCACGTCCTCATCACGTCTTCATTGCCCCTTCTTCTTGGCCGCTTCCTTGTCGTGTCTTTGTCGCCGCTTTGTCACTGGTTCCACGCTGCTTCGTTGCGTCTTCATCGCGTCCTCATAGCCGCTTCCTCGTAACTGCTTCTTTGTCGTGTCTTCGTCGCCGCTTCCTTGTCGCCGCTTTGTCACTGCTTCGACGCTGCTTCGACGCCGCTTCCTCTTGGCCGCTTCCTTGTGGTGTCTTTGTCGCTGCTTCGTCGTATCTTCTCCACTTCGGCCCTGCTTGTCGCCGCTTCGTCTCTGCTTCGTCGCCGCTTCGTCTCTGCTTCGTCGCCGCTTCGTCTCTGCTTCGTTTTCTCTTCTTCTCCGCTTCATCTCCGTCTCTGCTCCGTCTCCTCCTCTTCAATAATATACCAGGGGGCCTGGTCATGCAGTGCCTGGAAGGTCAATATTAAGATTTTAAAATCGATTCAAAATTTAACTGGAAGCCAGTGAAGATTTGACAGAATAGGAGATGATGTGAGCTTTGTGCCATGGTGCATTATATCCAAGGCAGGATGGATCCATGCTTTCATGATGTCTCCAGCTAATTCTGAGTCTAGCATCTGAATGTGGAGCTGAAATGGAGACTCATCAGACCAGCAACGTTTCCAGCAATATTTCCCCCCCTCCAGGCTGCCGGCTGACACTTTGGATTACAGCTGCATCCTCCGGAAGCCCATTGGTATTCTGCTGCTTCACAGCGGTGGAAGTAGGGACGAGTAAAGTGAAACTTGTAATTGTTTGCTACCATAATGAATGGAGCAGGGAGAGGGTAAAGAAATAAAGAGAGGAGTGGGTTAAAATATGGAAATGGAAAAGTTTTAAGGAATTTCAAGTGAAAAATGGGAAAATTTATAAGGAGAAAGTAAAGAAAGAATTAAGCAAAAGCGAAGAACTGGGGATGCAATGATGAAAAACGAGAAAAAGAAATATAAAACTGTTCATTCATGATTAAAGAAGAAGATGTGAATTTAATAAAAGGAGGAAACAGCTGTGGAAAACTGAGAAAACGATTAAGAATGTGGATAAAGGATGAAGATGCCAAGAAAAAAAGCTATAACAGAAAAGAAGAAAGATTTCAAAGATGTTTAAGAGTCTAAACCAAGTTAAAAAAGTAAAGAACCACACTGTAGCAAGACTAGTTCTCACAATAAACACCTGACATAACAATGGGCAGTATGATCTGTAAAAAGCACCAGTGTTAGTTGTAAAAAGGATCATATATTGTGACTGGAAAACTTAGACACGTTTGGACTGTGAATCAATTAGAAGAATGATACATCCACAGAACGTGTAGAGGCGTGAAGAATAAATGTATTAAATGACAAAAAAACCCCATCTTTTTATCAGTTATGAATAATTGTTTTATCAACTTTGGCGGGTCAATAATATATAAATATTTAAATCTGGTTACCATACTGAGGTCTTCTGTGAAGGAGACTTCGGCATCTTTGGCTCAGGAGTTGCTACTGTAGCTCGATTGTTATGTGTAGAAATACAGTAGCATCTTACCCGCGTTACATTTCTCAAATTCAAGTGGACAAAAACCGGAGCAGGAAGTAGCAAAGGGCCCCATGGAGGTTGCTGCTGTCTTCATGGACATGCAAGTCAAACATTTGCTAATGCTAATTAATGGTTAACCAGTGTTGCAATGTTGCTTATCCTAATCAAGTGAGTGTTTGTGTGCACCAACTGGTGGGAACAAATTTGTTTTTTAAATTAAAACCCCCAAAAAAAGACAAAAAAACACCTGTTTTCTCAGGATTTGGGTCAGTGACAAATCAAGCGTCCAAAAGGCATTTTTAAGAAGTTTTCTCAAATGGAAAGCATATTTTTGAGTCTGGAACAATGTGTTAAAAACAGTCATGTTTGTTAAATAACATTTCAAAGTGTATTGATCCTTTTTTTTTTTTTTTTTACCATATTTCTATCTTCTGTCAGGTGGCGCAACCTATTATCTACAATATATATATATGTTTTCTTATAATTTATCCTATGAATTGTCTGGTTGTACCACCTGACATTGAAAGTGTAGCAGTTATGAGTTGGAGAAAAGCTAAATTCATCCATATTTTGCAGAGAATAACAAACCTTTTCATTCACCAATAAAGTCGACTTGGGATCCTCTGGCAGCAGCAACATAATGTTTGCTGTTAGTATGTCTATTATACAATTAAAGTCATGTTTCTATGGATGGGCCACCCTGACATTTTAGGACATACAAATAATTGGACACAAGTTTTTAAGGCGTGACACTACAGGCAGAGTAAAAAATGTAACTAACTGCTATGACCATGAAACTTTCCTGGTTTATTCCTCACATTAGGACTATCATTTTTTGTATTGCAAGTTTTCTAAAATTTTACATTTTAAATGTGCAAATTAGGTGTTATATGGCCAAAAATGAGCTAATTTGCAGGAATTAAGGAAAAAAAAATCTAAACACAGGATTTAACCAGGTTCAAAGTTTCTTTTGAATTTTGTTCACATATTAAAGTCAAAAGTTTTTACAGAGGGGATTTTGGATATCTCTATAGATCATTTCACAATTTAGAATATACTGTCAACAACCAGGAAAAACTTATTTTTTGGCATATTTTTGTGATGAAATGTTCTATAAATCAGGCTGTGAATGATATATAAAAAATCTTTCAGTAAAAACTTTAAGAATACAGTCAGGAGCTAAACTTGAAAGTTTGGTTTCTGTAAGTGCTCCTGAAGTGAAGGTTTAAAGGTTGAATATGGAACATTTTTGTTAAAAGCTATATTTTTTTTCAAAAAATAAAACCTCCACAGGTTGTTTGGGGGTGTACAGAATGAAAGTACAACATTTCCCAGAAAAATTATATTTAGCCTAAAAATAATTATAAAATAATTTTTTACGGGTTCGATAAAGGCATTTTATTTACGTCTATAAGCCAATACACGCCGCCATTGCGGGTTGCCATATACGATCTCTGTGTGGAAACAATATTTCGGTCATAGTCAGGCTTGTACAGGGGAAAACCGTAGAGACGACCAGTGAAGCAGCTGCTTCAGAGCCCTGGAGATGTTGTTATCTGTTTCTGAGGAGGAGTGACCTGAGAAGAGCAAAACCTGGAGTAAATTTAGGTGAAGACTTCACTAAATGGACCCACATAAACGTTTTCCACGGAGTAAAACACTGAAATGGCGACTTTCCTGCTGGATCGGTAAGCTAGCTTGTTTGCTAACATGGCTAACGTTAGCTGTCAGTTATAAACTCCTCTGCGTTACTTGTTAAACATGCTGCAGACTGTTGGTCACTTGCGTATCGGCAGCGAGCCTGGCATCCCAGCGGCTGGAGTTGTTTTTCTGCCATTGCAACTACAACCTAGACACACGTGATGTCGCTGTTCTGTCCGTATTCCATATTCAACCTTTAACAAGAGAAAAAACTGATTTTGAGAAAACGGCCTTTGAAGTTTTGGATTGTAAAATTCTCCACATTTTTGTTCTATAACACTATTTATACACATCAGATCCAATCAGATTCATGAGCTGGAAAAATAAAGTTTGGTTGAGATGACATTGTTCAGGGAAAAGAGACGTGTCCAACAATACCAGACACGACGGGGTTCAGACGAGCACCACGGTGCTGTGCTCCGTTTAAAAACACCAACTTCAGTTGCAGTTTTAGGAGATTTGGGTGCATCAGACAAAGTATCATGAAATAAACTCCTAAAATGTTGATTTTTGACGTTATTTTTTTCACTAGTCTGAAAGAAAACATGTTGAAGGAGGGAAAAAATGAAAATCTCAAAATTGACAAGGTGATGAAAAACTGTGGTTTTTACTTGGAATGCCTCGCCTTAAATGATCTCAAAAGCTATAAACTATTACTCTTTATAAAGGTTGGCTTATTTGAAAGATTTTCAACATAAAATTATGCCAAGAGGCTTTATTTTTAAATTATTCTAATTAAAACACCATATTAAATAGTTTTCTTAGTATGTTTATTTGCTCGGATGGTTGCACTACCTGACATTTTGGGGGTTTGTGATGTCAAAACATTTAGAAAATATATATATTTATTGAAATGTGCTGAAAATGTATGAAACTAGAAAATTATTATAGAATAAAATGATGCATGAAATGGATTTATCAGATAATTTTAAAAAAGCAATGATACACTGGACACAAAAATATGCACGTCATGTCAATGACCCAACAACAGATCACTACTTTTTTTTTTTTTTATTTCGTGCTAAAATGAAAAATGGAAAAAATGAATAACAAGCGCTCTGATCCGATAATGGATTTTTCATTTGACGCAGCAGCATGAACTGGACGTTCGCCATGCTCGGCAAACATGTTGATTAAGTCCAAAACTGTGTTTAAATAGTTAAATAGTTACTCTCATATCTTGAGGACTGCACAGTATTGATATTCCCATCCCAAGTTCACTTTAACTGGAGGACTGAGTGGATGGAAACTGCTGATGTTGCTCACTGGTGTTTTATTTCTTTTCCACCTGCATTTCTGACACAGACATATAATAACAGTATTTAACTGTTGTATTGTGAGTGTTACAGGCAGGTTGCAGTTTGCCTGTAAATTTTTAAAGTTACAGAGGGGAAATTGCTGTGAACTACTAGAATGTTTTTGTACCCATAATGCATTGCAAAATAGTTAAACCCAGTAAAATGTCAAAACAAGAAATTATTGTAAAACCCTACTGTAGAGACTCCAGCAATTTGTTACAGTGTGAAGAAAAGAGGGGATGATTTATGTGGAGGAATAGAAAATGAGGTTAAAGATAAGAATCCAGCAATAAAAAAAATAAGTTATGCAGGTAAAGGACGTGAATGTAGAGAAAGGAGGAGGAGCTGGCCTCGACTCGCGTCCTTGTTTCCTTGTTTTTCTTCTTCAGCTGAATAATTAATGGAGTGTTTAGCTCCCCATTACCTGCTCCTGCTGCCCACTATCACACTCACAAGCAAAAACAGAGCGTGAAGTCAGATGAAGCCTTTCCAGCACAAACACACATAAAGCTGAATATTAACACTGCCAGAGAATGATTAGGGTTGTTAATCACAGATAATCATGCAATTAATCCTGATTTATTGCATTGTTACGCACAAAATTAAATGACTTAAAAGTAGTGCAAGCTTTTATATAAGAAGTACCTCTACGTGAGTAAAAGATTGGTTTCAAAACTTTTATTTCTCTGCTTTTTAGACAGTATCAGATAAAGAATGTGAGAAAATCTGATATTTATGACAGAAAAAGACAACATTTGGATATCTTTTCAGTTTATGTCAAGTGAGCACAGTGCTACCATCTCACATTTAACACCCATGGACCTGCTGTGTAGGAGACAAGTGGACAAGTGTAGCATAAACAATTCCTGGGGAGGCGGGCCTGAACATAAATGTCAGTTTATATCAGCGTTGAGACAAGGTGAAAAAGATGTGATTCACACTGCTGCTGTATATCACCGGTAAATGTCACCGTGAGTGGAGTGAAAGCCGAGGCAGTAAAGTGCACACACAGTTTTATCAAAGTGATGGTAAAACCACCTGCTTGCAGACGGGAAACAAACAGGTGGCAGGAACAGGATCAAACAGGTCATCTGATGTGGAGAAAGGCAACATGCTGACACAAGACGGAGGAAAGATGGAGCAACATTAAAGGGGAAGTTCAGGATTTTTGACATAGGGCCTCATTTTCGAGTAAGCGATGGTCCTACTTATCACTGGAGACAGTTTCATCTTATTTCATCTCATATTCTTGTTACCGGTGGTCCCTGATGCTAATGCTAGCATAAGTGAATAGAAATCTGCTAGCCTGTTATTAATCACAATCGTATCCACTCCACAGAACCCAGAGGCAAATCAGTTATAACACAAGACTATCTGTGAATGCCACGTTAACAAAATCTATCCAGATGATGGAATCAGGTGTTGTAATCACTTCCATGGCTACAGGTGATTAAATGAAGCAGCTTGGCATGCAGACTGTTTTTACAAACATTTGTGAAAGAATGAGTCGCTCTCAGGACCTCAGTGAATTCCAGCGTGGAACTGTGATAGGATGCCACCTGTGCAACAAATCCAGTGGTGAAATTTCCTCTCCCGGAAATATTCCACAGTCAGCTGTATTATAAGAAAATGGAAGTGTTTTGAACGACAGCAACTCAGCCATGAAGTGGTCGTCCACGTAAACTGATGGAGCGAGTCAGCGGATGCTGAAGCGCATATTGCAAAGAGGTGGTCAACTTTCTGCAGTCAATCACTATAGACCTCCAAACTTCATGTGGCCTTCAGATCAGCTCAGTGCGCAGAGAGCTTCATGGAATGGGTTTCCATGGAGATCAGCTGCATCCATCCATACATCACAAAGTGCAATGCAAAGCGTGGATGCAGTGGTGGAAAGCAGCCGCCACTGGACTCTAGAGCAGTGGAGGCGTTCTCTGGAGTAATGAATCGTGCTTCTCCATCTGGCAAATCTGATGGAGGAGTCTGGGTTTGGCGGTTGCCAGGACAACGGTACTTGTCTGACTGCATTGTGCCAAGTGTAAAGCTTGGTGGAGGGGGGATTATGGCGTGGGGGTGTTTTCAGGAGCTGGGCTTGGCCCCTTAGTTCCAGTGAAAGGAACTGTAAAATGCTTCAGCATACCAAGACATTCTGGACAATTCCATGCTCCCAACTTTGTGGGACCAGTTTGGAGCTGGTCCCTTCCTCTTCCAACATGACTGTGCACCAGTGAACAAAGCAGGTCCATAAAGACCTGGATGCAGAGTCTGGTGTGGAGGAACTGGACTGGCCTGCACAGAGTCCTGACCTCAACCCCATAGAACACCTTTGGAATGAATTAGAGCGGAGAGCCAGACCTTCTGGTCCAACATCAGTGTGACCTCTCAAATGTGCTTCTGGAAGATGGTCAAAGATTCCCAGAAACACTCCTAAACCTTGTGGACAACCTTCCCAGAAGATGAAGCTGTTATATCTGCAAAGATGGACCAACGTCATACTGAACTCCACGGATCAGGAATGGGATGTTACTGAAACTCATATGTGAGTCACAGCAGGTGAGTGAATGCTTTTAGCAATACAGTGTATCTAACACAATATACAGTGTGTATTTCTAAATATAAGTATTAAAGATTGAATATGGAACATTTTTATTAACAGCTATATTTAAAAAAAAAAAAAACCTCCACATGGTGTTTGGAAATGAAGAATGAAAGTACAGCATTTCCTTGAAAAATCATATTTGAACCTGAAAATAAATAAAATAAATTTTAACAGGTTTGACAATGGTATTATATTTACACCTACAAGCAAATACAGGCCGCCATTGCAGGTGACCAAATACAACCTCTGTGTGGTGATAGTGTGTTGGGCACAATTGGGCTGGCACTGGGAAACAGTGGAGTCGGCAAGTCAAGCAGCTGCTTTGTCTCGGAGATATTGTTACCCGTCTCAGAAGAGGAGTGACATAAGAAGAGTAAAAACTGGGGTAATTTTAGATGAAGCTACACTAGACAGACCCAACATGAGCTTTTCCACAGCATCAAACTGTGGAAATGGCGACTTTCCTCCTGGATAAGTAAGCTAACTTGTTTGCTAACGTGGCTAATGTTAGCCATCAGTTATAAACTACATCGGTGCAGCTGCTGGGTCACTCGTCCTATCGTCAGTGAGCCTGGCAGCCCCGCGTCTGAGTTGTTTTTCTGCTTTTGCAACTACAAC
The DNA here is from genome assembly GCA_023101725.1 of Atherinomorus stipes. Lineage (NCBI taxonomy): Eukaryota > Metazoa > Chordata > Actinopteri > Atheriniformes > Atherinidae > Atherinomorus > Atherinomorus stipes. The sequence goes on from JALJCO010005360.1 coordinate 13,161, forward strand.
TTAGACACATATGATGTAGCTGATGTGTTCATTTTTTATATCCAACCTTTAATAATGAACACAAATGTAAAAATATCAAATATAAACACAAGCAGATATTTCCACAAATGTACAACACAATAGTTATGAATATGGTTGCGTTGGAATGCAACAGAGATCGACTAAATGACAAAGATATATATAACTAAAAGTATACAAGCATACATACTTATATATACAGTATGTACATATGCATCATGTTTTGTTATTGCACATCAGTGATGATTGCAGTGATTGTCTCAAAGTGTTGCTCAAAAAAATTTTAGTCCAGGAGCCCCATCATGCTTGTTTACTTAATTTTTGTCTGTTTGTTTTTAATATTACTGTTGAGCCACAATACCAAATCGATGTCATGACGTTCATGAAATTTGATTTATTACTTTTGTCAGTTCCAACGTATTTCACTTGCAGTTGTTCTTTTTTCTTCCTTTACTGGGGAGGTTTGTAAACTTTCAAGCACGATTGTTGATGTCTGTGGAAAACGACTGACTGGTTTACTGATCACCCCCTTGCAAACAGATTCTCCAGCAGGATGAATGATGTTTCACTTTGCCACACCCTCCATGATTTCACAGCCAACTGTGTGTGTGTGTGTGTGTGTGTGTGTGTGTGTATTTACAATCCCTCTGGAAATCAGCATCACCTCCGACTCTGATATAAACTGCATAGCAGTCAATAAATCCTCGTCTGAGCACATTTCTACAGACACGATGAAAGTAAAAATATTTTTCTTTTTTCTTGGTGGGGTTATCAGAATTTCCATCCCATGTTTGTTAAATTATCACATTGTTTTCCATCAAATATCAATAAGTGCTGCATGAATAGTTTATTTTTTTCATAATAGAATTTGAATGAAAGAATAAATAAATGAGTGAAGTGCAGGAGGAGCTATTTCTGCCCTGCAGCTGCTCCAGTTTGAGCCTGCGAAGACTCGTATCTGATAATGAGGCATCAGTGGCCTGTTACATTGCACTTTCAACCTCATTAGCATTAACACAGAAGGAAAGATAAGGGAGCAATAATCATCTTTCATTCATGGCTTAATTAATTATTTGGAACTAATTCTCGTATCAGTGCGGTGTCTGCTCTGTTTCTCTTTTCTCCCATTTTAGTTCTCATTAATATCTCCCTGCTGTTGAAGCCGTGTACTCATTTCTCTTCAGATAGCTGCTCCTATACTCGTAATGAAAGCAGTTTCTTGGTTAAAAACAGTTTATTTAGTTTATTTCTACATTATCTTCTGAGCTTATGTCAGCCAGTAGAGATGTTCAGTATCTGTTTCATTTCACAGACAAAAGTAATTTTAGAACTGAGGCTTTGTGAAAATGTAATATGAAATTTGCACCTTATCTGACTGAAAGCTGCTATTGTGAAACACTGAAAGGGAACAATGATCATTTTTCTTTGTGTGTGAGGAAATCTTTTTATTTGGTCTGATCTGCATCACATGATGGACAGAAGAACTGTTGGGGGTTTATCAGAGCTGCTGTTTGGTCTCTACTTTCAGCAGCTCCTGGGTGCAGTAATACTCAGGCTAAGTTTGATTCCCCTGTAGATCAGGCTGTAGCGGACAAACTCAGTCAGCACTGTAGCTACAGAAGAGCGTACTTCAGATGACGTGCTCAGACCTGTTCCAGATGATTCTGCATGCAAGATTTCAGCTAAAGCTTTTGATTTTTAATTTTCCTGTGAAATATGTCTCAAGTTGTTTTTCCTTTTTAGATCACTGATAACATTCTGATACAGATTTTAGGGTAAAGGTTGAGTAAGGTGGCCCATAGGTGCAAATGTGGTTCATATACAAAAACTGTCACAAGAAAAGGCAGCATAAACGGAAACATGTCCATGTGATTTTGCCATAACTGGGTCTTCCAAAGAACCCTGGTCCACTTCCACAGGTAGAGCGGTTTGTTTGGAAGTGTGAACATGTTTTTTTCATGAACCAACATGCTAACTCTGATCTGCTCAAACAACCAGGGATTCAATAAAGTATCTATCTCTGATTTCTTATTTTTGTTGCATGTTTGTCACACTTATGTTTCCAGATCATTAAAACAAATTTAAAACTAGACAAAAATAACACAAGTAAACAGAAAATGCAGTTTCTAAATGAAGGTTATTAGTAGAGAGGGAGGAAAAAACCCAAAGCACTCACTTGGCCCTGTGTGAAAAAGTGATTACCCCCTAAACCTAATAACTGGTTGTTCCACCTTAGCAGCAACAACTGCAATCAAGCGTTGTGATAACTGGCCACAGTGAATTCTACAGCGCTGTGGAGAATTTTGTTCCACTCATCTTTGCAGAATTGTTGTAATTCAGCCACATTTGAGCTTTTCCAGCATGAACACCGCCTTTTAAGGTCATGAAACAGCATCTCAATTGGATCAGGACTTTGACTAGGCCACCCCGAAGTCTTCATTTTGTTGTTCTTAAGCCATTCAAGAAGTGGACTTGCTGGTGTGTTCTGGATCATTGTCCTGCTGAACCCAAGTGCGCTTCAGCTTGAGGTCACCAACAGATGGCCGGACATTCTCGCCCCAGGATTTTTTGGTAGAAGCAGAATTCATGGTTCCATTTACCACAGCAAGTCTTGCAGGTCCTAAAGCAGCAAAACAGCCCCAGACCATCACACTACCACCACCATGTTCACTGTTGATATGATGTTCCTTTTCTGAAATGCCGTGTTACTTTTAAGGTAGATGTAATGGGACCTACACCTTCCAGAAAGTTAAACTTTGTCTCGTCAGTCCACAGAGTATTTTCCCAAAAGTCTTGGGGATCATCAAGATGCTTTCTGGCTAAACTAGAGACGAGCCTTTATGTTATTTTTGCCCAGCAGTGGTTTTGGTGTTATCTTTGTCTAATATTTAAATTTATCTGATGATCTGAAACATATAAGTGTGACAACCATGCAAAAAAAAAAAGAAGTCAGGAAGGGGGCAAACACTTTTTCTTACAACTGTAGATAGATAGATAGATAGATAGATAGATAGATAGATAGATAGATAGATAGATAGATAGATAGATAGATAGATAGATAGATAGATAGATAGATAGATATCAGCAAAGGGCCCATCAAGTGAGTAAGAGAGGAGGCGCTACATGCTGGATGCTCACTGCTGGTGAGGGCAGTTTATCTTTTAAAAAAATTTAGGACACCAAATAAGATGTTGTAATCCTGGTGTTGCTACATTGTGTACTGATGGTGAATGAGACGTTTTCAGACCTGGCCAATCACTGAGCCAGATTTCATCTTTCGTCTTGGTCAGTGGTCACTCCTGGGGAATAGCACCCCAAGCGAGCAGCTGTTTTTACTGCACAACATCCAGGTTGTTTGGTCCAATAAACCCTGGCAGTGGCTCGCAGCAGTTGGATATTGGGTGGTATTGGACATCCAATGAGCGTGTGAGATAGGCTGGTAAGGATTTGGGTTTTGGGAATTAGACGAAAGGGTTAGAATAAACAAATCAAAACGGTTTGTTGGCGGATGGAATGCGCCGACCGTGCCCAATATCCGATTCCAGGACTTTCTCATTTTGTCTGCAAAGCAAATGAAGGTGTTACATTTACAGAATTTCCAACCCAATCAAATCCTGTAAAACGCACCGTAATTTCCTCAACCACTTAATAACCCATACTGTCATATTTTCTGACGAAAATATGCAAAGGGATATTTAAGCATGAGCAAGCATA